>JANRMT010062814.1:104507376-104536971 GCA_026402145.1 Polypterus bichir lapradei | reverse complement strand
TGCGAGCAACTGTTGCTGGGAGTGGCAGAATCCATCAAGGAAGAAAATTGAAAAACATTATTTATACAAAATCTTAATTTATTTATCCATTCCTAAATAATTAAATGGGCAGGCTATTTCGTATCAGTGCAATACGCTGTTTGTTAAAACGGATGACTCCCGCTCTTACGTGCAAGTCTGCGTGGATATTATGAACTATCATATCTGTTCAAGTTCTATTTAAATTTTAAGTAGAAGGAATTTTTACTTAGTCGACAGAAATATCTTTGGTAGGAATGTAAGTTAAATGTAGGCATCATTGCATAAATTTTTCTTCACCATACAAATGTAAAGAGTAAATTCGCCTTACATTCCAACCAAAGATATTTGTGTCGACTAAATCAGGGGTGTCAAACTCAATTGCACAGGGGGCCAAAATCCAAAACACACTTTAGGTCGCGGTCCGAACAGGATAAACATTTATTGAACACACTAAAACTAAACTTTTAAAACTTTACTTTTTTGAACATAAATATGAATAAAAACAGACAGGAATATTATTCCGGAATAAATCAACTCAAACCTTAAATAACTTACAGTATAATATTTTGCTCTCCATAAAAATATATCCTGTCTAAATTATACAAGTTGGAAATAAAGTAAACGTTAAAAGAACAAACTTTCAAATTTCTTTACTCTTATGTAATTTTATATAAAAAATAAACTTAAATTTTAAATATCCCAAAAGATTTTGCTCTCCATAAAAATATATCCTGTCAAAATTATACAAATTCAAATATGAACATGCTGCATAACAAAACCTGGAAATATAAATAAAATTTGTTCTTTTCAGCAATAACAAATCAAATCATTCAGTTGTCTTTGCTCATATGTCATTTTAGAGCTGGACGCCTGGCATCTTTTTTTGGCAACAAGTTCGTTTATGTTTAGTGTGAGGTTCTGTGTTGTGGAGATTCTCAGGATGGACTGCAGGTGCTCATCAGTGAGGCGACTCCTGTGTGCTGTTTTGTTAGTCTTTATCACTGAGAAGAGCTTCTCACACAGATATGTGCTACCAAACATGCACAAGGTTCGAGCTGCATGTAGACGGAGCTGGAGCATTTCTGCGGGAATGGAGTGAATAAACTGTGCGGGCCCTGCAGTATCGTACTTTGCCTTCAGTGTGCCATTACACTGCAGCTCAATCACCTCCATCTGAATCTGCACAGGTGCAGTTTCCACATCGACGGCAAATGGATTGCGAAACAACTCAAAATTCTTTTTTTGTTCTTCAAAGTCACCAAAGCGCCGTGCGAACTCAGTGCGCTCAGTTTATCAGCAAAGTGCGTATTTGGGAACACCGTTGTGCCGACTTGGTTCAACATTACTTGGCAACAGGGAAAGTGGGGCAAGTTGCACTGGTGCATTTGTGTCTCCCATAAAAGCAGCTTCACTTGAAATCACTTTGTGATTGTGCACGGATAAAAACGTCTGCTGAAGTGTCAGATTCTTCTTTAACTCTTCTGCTTTCTGTATCTTCTGCATTGCATTCAGGTCTTTCAGGTTATCCTGATGTTTTGTCTCATAGTGCCGTCTTAGATTAAATTCTGTAATTACAGCCACATTAGCTCCACAAATGAGACACACGGGTTTACCAGCAACGTCAGTAAACATATACTCAGCCTCCCATCGGTTTATAAAGGCTCTATTTTCAGAATCAACTTTTCTCTTCGGCATCGTGTGGGCTAGCTTCGCAATAACTTGCAACATCATAAGCTAGACTTGATTAACGCGGTAAGTGTTCGGCAAGGCAGCTGAAGCGCTGCATTATGGGATCTGTAGTTTATTGTGTTACCAGCGCTTCATATCCCCGGGCCATTAATAACAATAATATATAAAATGATCTTGCGGGCCGGATATAATTACACGCCAGGCCGGATGTGAGTTTGACACATATGGACTAAATAGAACTTGAAAGGATATATTTTTTCGAATGTGATCGCGCAATTCAGATCGAGTTGACGCGCACTACATCGAGCCCGCGTGCTATTGTTGTTTTGCCTGCGTGCCTCAATAAGTCACCCTCCCCTCGCTCTTACTTTTTTACCGTTCATCTAATGAATACACTGAGTATGGCTTTACCAAAACAGTCATTGATGGCGAATAAAGTATCCATTATTCATAAAGCTGCGTTAACCACATATTTTTTCATATGTCTCAAACCAAGGGGATGCGAGGGTAAAATGAATCGGGAAGCACGCGTACATACTCAGTGCACCCCCTCTCGGGAATCGAACCTCGGTCGTCAGCGTTAGAGACGAAGCCTCTACCATTGCGCCACGGCGTGTGGTTTGTCTAGTTGAAAGCATGTTGATCGGGATATATATATATACCCGCGCTTCGCAGCGAAGTAGTGTGTTAAAGAAGTTATGAAAAAGAAAAAGGAACATTTTAAAAATAACGTAACATGATTGTCAATATACAGTTATCCTCTGCATAAGCACAGTTCTTCACCCGTGAATATTTAGCGGCAGTGTTTCTATTGGATTGCCACTGACGGACGGCCTTATTTGGGCAGGCACTAAATTACGTGGGAGGAGGGCATCGAGCAGAAGTCTATTATAGTCTATGGACGAAAAAATAGGTTTCAGTTATGACCATTACACGTAGAATTTCGAAATGAAACCTGCCCAACTTTTGTAGGTAAGCTGTAAGGAATGAGCCTGCCAAATTTTAGCCTTCTACCTACACGGGAAGTTGGAGAATTAGTGATGAGTGAGTGAGTGAGTGAGTGAGTGAGTCAGTGAGGGCTTTGCCTTTTATTAGTATTGATAATGGCAATTATTAAATAATAATAATAATATAATACAGGTAGACGTGGAAACCAGGTTTTCTGATGAAAAAACAGTAACTTTTAAACAGTATCATTTACATATAACAGATTTTGGCAAATCGTTTACATGCAATTATTTATATACATTTATACACAAATAATGGCAATTATTAAATAATTACTAATTATTATTATTAAATAATTCCTCCCGTATAAGTAACATTTCTCAGACTGTTTTCTTCCATCTCCGAAACATTTCTAGACTCCGTCCTGTTCTTACGCAACACAGTACTAAAGTATTGGCTAATGCCCGAGTTACCTCACGTATAGATTACTGTGATGGTATTCTATCTGTCATCCTACAAAAACGTATCGCTTACAATTTATTCAAAATTCTGTTGCCAGGATAATAACCTGCTGTTCTAAATCCACTGAACATACTACACCTATTCTCTCTCAACTTCACTGGCTCCCTGTTAACTACAGAATACAATACTAAATACTGCTCTTAACATTTAAAGCTCCCCACAAACTCACTGATCTCCTAGAGACTGACACTCGTCTTGCTCACTCTGATTCTCATCTGCAGCTGTACTTTCTGTACCACACATCAAACTCTGTGCTATGAGAGCTCGAGCGTCTCTCATAGTGCTCCTCAACTTGGGAATTCTCTTCTCTCTCATATACATCCACTCGATTCAATAACACATTTTAAAACTACCCTCAAAACTTATCTTTTCAAGCTGGCACACCAATTGTGAATTTTGCACTGTTACTGCCAGTTATCTTTGTTTGTTTGCTAATTATTGCTGTTTGATCGAGAGCGACAGCGGACGCGGAAGTAGGATTAGAGATGGTGGGCGGGGCTCTGTCGTGCATATCCCATGGTCTTAGAGTTGGTGGGTGGGGCTCTGTGAGTTGGCAGGTGTGGCTCTCTGTCTTGCTCGCACTCACTGTCTTGCTTGTGCTCACTGTCTTGCGTGCCTTTAGTAAATTATATATATAGATTAAATTATTCGTATTTATGCCACACTGCCTAGATTTTTTACATGCACTGAGGTTAGTTATTAGAGTGTTAATGCAGTGCATTTTTGAGGAATTTGTTTTACTGATTTTTCACAAGCATTACGGAAGGGGTTGGAAATAAAAATAGAGAGTCAAGAGAGACGAATTACCTTAGCAATGTTTTCGGAGAGGACCCGGGCACCAAATCTATTTGGATGCAGACCGCAGCCTCTCCCAGACGAGGTCCCAGTTGTCTACGAACCCGATGTTTTGACTCTCGCAGAAGCCTTTCAGCCAGATGTTTAATGCCAGTAGACGACTGTAATACTCGTTCGATCTTCTAACGAGAGGTAAGGGACCCGATATGAAAATTCTTGCAGCCGGGGACTTCTCCTTCGTGGCTTTAATTAGTGCTGCGAAGTCCACCTTGAGAATCTCCAACTGTCGGTGTCTCACGTCGTTAACCCCAGCGTGTATCACAATGGATCCCACTGCCCTGTTCTTGTGTTTGAAGACTGTCGGCGCACGTCTAATAACAACTCGGACACAAGCACTGGGAAAACTAGAGAGAAAAGATTTCTGATTAGGGCATGCGATGTTTAGGTTTCATACGATTGAATCACCA
The DNA here is from genome assembly GCA_026402145.1 of Polypterus bichir lapradei. Classification (NCBI taxonomy): domain Eukaryota; kingdom Metazoa; phylum Chordata; class Cladistia; order Polypteriformes; family Polypteridae; genus Polypterus; species Polypterus bichir. Next base: position 104,532,529 of record JANRMT010062814.1, on the reverse strand, counting down.
ATCACAAATACATCACCCGGAGTTAAAGGCAAACTGGGGGCGCGGAGTGGGTCAAACTGGTTCTGGGTGGAAATGCTTGCCTGTGCCGATGGAGATGTTCTATACAAAATTTGGCGGTTCAAATGTAAACTGCAGCTTGGAAAGAATTATAAAGCATGTCTTTTTTTCAAATGAATATTTTTTTTATTAAATTGTAATGTTCATGACCAGCTCAATCTTTCATTCAGAGATAATAAGTGCACCTTAACTTTAAATAAACCTGAGGGCATAGCTGTAGTCTACTATGTAGTGTTAGATTTTAACCTTTTAGTGTTGGATGCAGTTGAATGCATTATAGATTGCCATAGGAACCAAAATAAAACTAAAGCTACCTTTCAAACAGGCTATCTGTAGAAATATAGTGTGCTCTCAGCATCTTAGAAAGTGGGGACCTTTTTCTGAAAAGGTTATTTTCCTATGTTTTCATACATGCGTTTAGTGTGGCATATTAACACTACATTATATGGATTCCTTTTCTGTCTTGTTTCCTTCTAAAACAAATGAAATGTTTCTGTGTAACCCACCAATCATCCAACAATTTGCAGTAATATATGTCAAAAAAGGTCAAGCAAGTTAAGACAAATTATTTATGTATAGTTTTCTTCAAAGAGTGCAGACTCAGAGTGCTGTAGCAAGTTCACAGGTAAAATAAAATTACAGACTTAAAATTACAATGGGCACACGTCAAAAAATACATATTAAACACTTAGTAAACAAAGCAACTTCAATTCATTAAAACAAAAAGATCCCAACACTCTAAATACATTTCTATTGTTTAAAATGGAGGAGAGGAAAACAAAAACTCCAGTTGACAGCATCCCTGCAGACAATAAATCTCTGGGTGGGTCTGTGCTCAATTAAAGCACAAAGTTATAGACAATGTCAGACACAGTGACAGTTCTGGAGACCAGTGCTAAATGTTCCCATCCTGGGCAATCTACATTATTATGTAAGTTTGTGTTGGTCAGTCCAATTAGACAACAAGTTCCATTAATTCTTGAATTATAAGGCTAACAATATATCTGGCATCTTTCTCATGACAGGAGAACTTTTAGGTAGAAAAATAGCACCAAGTCACAGAACAGTTTGTAATTATTGTAGTACTTATATTACTGTACAGATGACTAACAGAGATGCAATATGCACATCTAATCAGCAGCTCTACTCAGGGTATGCTAGACTAAAGTAGTGAGGTTTCAGCTTGAATTTAAAAGCCAAGACCAAAAGGGTGTCACTTTTGCAAGCAGGTAGACCATTGCCTTGGTGCCCAAAAGCTTGACCTCCCTCCGTTATTTTGTTACTCTTTGGATTCTTTAGTAGATTGACATCTTTAGACGTTAATGGGCGATTTGGTATGTACGTAAATATAAAGCTGTTTAAGGCTTTCTGTGTAAGAACGATTTTGAAATCAACCCTAAGCTCAACTGGAAGCCTTAAGAACAGCAGTTATATCCTTCTTTTTGTAATGAATATTTGAGCAGCATTTTAAATTAACTGAAAACTACAAATAGAAGTTTGAACAGCCTGGGAACAATGCATGGCAGTAGTTAATTCTACCAGAAAATGATGCATGAATTAAGTTCTCCATATCTTACTTGTTTAGAAGCCATCTGTTTTGTCTTGGTAGAGAAATATTTTACCCTATTGTATTCTTAATATGTAGCCTTTGTCAGAATGCCTCAGATCTCACAGACTTACCACTATTTATAAGGTATTATAGTATATAACTTCTACCCACCTTCCCTTCTACATCTATAATCTCAGGCAATTAGGCATAGTAAAAGACAAGCAGGAGTTAAATTACAATTTAAACAATGTATTATTGATACTAGTCATAAATAATAACAACTAGCCAACCCGCGGCGTAGCATACGCCGCATCATTATCAACGTGAACAGTCAACGTGGCTCACAGCTGCATGTGGACTGTAGCACAGACCAAAGCGAGTGAGGATGTGTTTGGTGACGTGTTGGGGGCGGGCACATGAGCAAGCAGTGTGCATGCCTCGAGAGCGAGGGTGGATGCGGGAGGAGGGTGAGAGTTGGTGGATGGGGCTCTTTCATGCGTTCCTCATGACGTGGCAGGAGGGTTAGACTGGGCGGTCGGGGCTCTGTCGTACCCCATGGTTGGGAGACTTGGTTGATTATATATACAGTGGAACCTCGGTGCACGATCATAATGCGTTCCAAAACTCTGGTCGTAAACCAATTTGGTCATGAACCGAAGTTATTTCCCCCATAGGATTGTATGTAAATACAATTAATCCATTCCAGACCATACGAACTGTATGTAAATATATATTTTTTTAATTTTTTAAGCACAAATATAGTTAACACTGAGTAAACCTTGAATAACACTGAGAAAACCTTGAACAACAGAGAAAACTAACACTGCAAGAGTTCGCGCTATAGTGCTGCGAACCGCTCGCTAAAAACACTTTTTTTGTAATGAGTTTTAAGCAGAGGGAAAAAAATTTACATTTGAAAAATCTGTAATTTAATAAACAACCAAGAAAAGTAACATTGCAACAATGCACGTGCGCGCCTGTGTGTGTATGTCTCTCTCTCGTGCGTGCCTGTGTGTGTCTCTCTCGCGGGCCTGTGTGTGTGTATGTCTCTCTCGTGCACCTGTGTGTTTGTGTGTGTCTCTCTCTCGTGCACCTGTGTGTGTGTGTGTGTGTCTCTCTCTCGCGCGCGCCTATGTATGTGTGTCTCTCTCTCTCGCACGCCTGTGAGTGTGTCTGTCTCCCGTGCCTGTGTGTGTGTCTCTCTCGCGTGCGCCTGTGTGTGTGTGTGTGTCTCTCTCTCTCTCTCTCTCACGCGGCTGTGTGTGCGTGTCTCTATCATGTGTACTGTAGCACAGACGAAAGCGACTGAGGCTGTGTTCGGTGAGTTGTTGCATGCGGGCACAGGAGCAGGCAGTGCACATGCCTCGAGAGCGACGGTGGACGCAGGAGGAGGGTTACAGTTGGCGGGCGGGGCTCTGTCATGCGTATCCCATGACGCGGGAGGAGAGTTAGAGTTGGCGGGCAGGGCTCAGTTGATCGTATCCCATGGTCTTAGAGTTGGCGGGTGGGGCTCTGTGAGTTGGCGGGTGTGGCCCTGTCATGCGTATCCCATGGTATCCCATGGTCTTACAGTTGGCGGGCGGGGCTCTGGGTCTTGCTTGCACTCACTGTCATGCGTGCCCTTAGTGAATTATATATATAGATATGCAAAGTACATTTGAATATTGGCAACCATAAAACCTGATAAATGGTGATGTGTAGTTTCAGGCAGCACACAGACTTGTTAGTTACTTAAAATGTGTCTAGTTAAGGCATCATTTGTAGTCAGCTTTCTTCAGAACAGGCTGCATTGCCTGCCTCAATATGGCTGCCGAGCTGTGCTCTTCATTGTGTTGTCCTTTTCAGTTCATGCATCAGTTTGGTGAGAGAGAGAGAAAGTGAGGGAGTGAGCAAATTTATAGGTTTTCTGTCCTTCTGTTAGGTTAACCCTAACCCTAACCCATAGAGACAATACAATGTCATGGTACTTAAAGGCTTCTGATACAAGCCAGTTCCAAACAGCCATACTTCAGATCAATGGGGGAATAGAACACCTTCACACATACCCCCAAAACCATTTGTTGTGCTAAAGTTTGCCAGTTAGGCAGCCTGACTTTCCTATGGGGGTTGACTGAAAGACTTCAGAGAAACACTTACCAAACTTGTTTAAGGCACTTCCCCCAACTCTGTCATAAAATTCAAAGAGACCCCATCCTAAAGGGGTGAAGGGGTTCTTAAACCATCAAACCATTGCTGTTATTATCTATAATGTAACACTAATATTACATCTCTTTGTCTTAGTTACAAATAAAGACATACAAAATATTTATCAGCTTGTATGCAAAATTTCACATCACAACACCATCTTAAGTTACTAATATTTTTTAGCTGGGAAAACTTGCTTTTAGATAGTGCTGTAAGTGTGCTCTGAAAGGAAGACTGGTGTCAGATAACACCCCGATATCATCCAAGTTTCATGTCAATTCAGTAAAACTAATATTTATCCTTATTAAATTAAACAGTGACAGAATACTGCTGAGGTCTTCATTATTCCCCTGATTTAACAAAATTTATTTTTTTCTATATTCAAAGACATGTAGTCATCATCTGTTCACTCTTTTAATTCATTGACAGAATTAAATAAGGCCACTAAAGTAGAATTCTAGTTTGGCCTGAAAGAAAGTTACAGCCACGTAAAACTGAAAGTGATGTCTTTTAATATTTTCCAGGGGAAGTAAGTAACATGTACATGGTGAAGGTCAGTGTGGGATGCCATATTTAACTTCTGCATATAATAATAGAGTACTGTCAACAAATTTCTATATATAGTGAAATTGATTAAATTAATATGAACTAAACCACACAAAGATGGTGACTGTGAGCCCAAAATAACTTTTCAGCATATGAAACAAAGTGGTCAGTGCTGTTGATGGCTGAGCTAAAGTCTAACAACAAATCTATTGTTGTATACTGCTGTATTGTCCTTTACAAAACAAATTAATACTGCAATACTTTTTGGGACAGGGTTAAAGGGAGAGGTAGTAGGTTTCATTTTAGAAATTAAGCAGTATTCCATGTACTGTTATCAAGTTAAAATTGTTAAGGTGGAGAGACAGGGTTTTGACATGTTTAGTTTGCGACAGGATATTAAAATCTGGGATCTTAACAATTTTATTATTAAAGTAACTAAAAAGGCTGCACTGATAATTTTTGTACATATTTTCCATGACAGTTCAGAATTCCCATTTGTTAGCATCTGTTCCGAACAGTTGCACAAGGATTACTTCTGTTTTAATCTATTAATCTGGAATGTTAATAGGAGTAATCCAGAAACTAGCAATGTGTTGCAAGTTTCTCCTGGGAGACATTTGTGTCTTTTTGTGTGATTTTGTTTTTATTTTTGTTGTTTGCAGAGTTAGGTATAATGTTTGTTAAGTATACTCAACAAACCCTTTTAATCATAGCAGTAAGTGTTCAGAATTCTGTCTTTTAGTCTAATAGATACAAGGCTGCCATCAACCATTCTCAAAATAACCAGACAAAGACAGCTAGGAAAGGAGACAAAGGAGAAAAGGCATCCATTTAAGAGCAAAGCACTGTGGCAAACAACCTCCTCTGCACAGCATTCTTCTGGAAAAACATGCAATCCAAGGATAATAAACTTGTCGGCCTAAAGGCAAGACTGACTACATGGAGAGACATCAGAAAAGGCTCTAGTCTTTTGTTTCGTAAAATTAGGCTAACTGCTGAGACACCAGACAGAGTAATACAACTAGATGGATGTATTATCTTTTGAGGGGATTGAGCTGAACTGTCAGATAAAAGTAAAGGAAGAGGCAAGTGTTTTATGGTGATCAATACAAATGTTAAAATTGTCTTGAAATTTGCTAACCTGATCTGTAATATTTACATAGTATTTTTTTCCTAGCTGCTGTTTATATTCCTATATAAGATGAATAACATGCTGAATAATTTGTGCAACGTGATTACAGAATATGCACTTTTACATCCCAAGGGATTATTTATTGCTCCTGGGAACTTCATCAAAGCACATTTAAAGAATTTACATGTCACTACAGAACCTATGAGGGGGTTCTAATATTTTAAATCACTGCTATATCCCAATAAAATACTTTTACCTCTTGCTATTATGTCCCAACCTTAGACAGTCAGATCACCTGTCAGTACTCCTACTACCAGCTTACAAGCAAAGAATGAAACCTGAGAAGCGAGCAAGAAAAGTAGTTCAGTACTGAACTAAGGATTAATCAAAAATGTGTGAATAATTGTGTTCCTATCCAATATCCTATCCAATCTGTATATTTCCTAATAAGAAATTGTAGTAGATCACCTCTGGTATCAGGAATTTCCCGAAAGTATATGCAGCAATACATTTTAAACTTGTGATATGGCAATATACAAAAAATAAAGACACCAATCCAAAATAGAAAACAAAATAGCTAAACGTCAGTATGTGAGTAAACTACAGATGTAATTTAGCATCTGTAGCAATTTGTACAAACTTTGACAGGGATTATGGATGCTTACAGGCTGCAAAGTAAAACCTAATAAAATATCTTCATGTTACTTTACAGAACAACATAACATTATCCTTGCCCAATTTGATTGTAACAACAAGCACCCTGCCATTTGATTACCTGCTGCACCATATTATTTCCCCTTCTTTATTTCTGTATATGATTTAAGGAGTAATTTTAAATGAGTTAATATCCACAAGAAATCTGGTCCAGATAAAATTTTAGGGCATGTTTTAAAAGCTGGTAGCAACCAATTAGCTTGTGTCATCAGTGATATCTTTAATATTTAACAGAAAGCATCTGTAGGCCCTGCCTATTCAAAAGGGCAACAACTGTTGATGTGCCAAAGAACAACAAAACTGTACTGTCTGAAAGACCACAGACTGTTGGCATTCACTCCTATCACACTGAAGTACTTTGAGGCACTGGTGCTGGAAAACATTAAACATAATATTCACCTTCAGTTTGCATATTATCACAACCAGTCCACAGATCATGCCATATCCCTCACGCTTCATAACATCCTGGCACATCTGGATAATAAAAACTGTTATTTAAGAGTCCTGTCCTAACCAAAGATCTCACCTTAAATGGACTGGCAGCATCACAGCTTCCATGATGACCCTTTACAGAAGTACATCAGCAAGGTAGTGTCCTGAGACCAATTTTGTACTTTTTGTTTACCTTTTGACTGTGTGACAGACTAAACTTCAACTCCGTCATTAAATTTGCTGATGACACCACCATCATAGGCCTGATCACCAACAGGTGATGAGAGAGCTTATAGGGAAGAAATCTACCTGCTGACAATAATCTATGTCTTAATGCAGTATAAGCAAAACAAAGATTTTGAATATAGACATTAGAAAGCAGGAGAAAGAAAACAATTTCATTTATACCGGGTGGGGTGTTGTTGAAAGAGTGGGCAGGTTTAAGCTTCCTGTAGTGACCATTACTGATGAAATAAAAGGAATGGAACACATTTTGACACTTGTGATAATGACTCACTAGTGACTCTATATACGTGTTGAATGCTATGTATACCTTTTATTTATTTTGTATTTTTGTCAACTGCTCTGGGGTTATATGCAAGTAAGAATTTCATTGTACTATGTTAACATAACAATAAACTTGACATAAGAAAGAGCACCTTTTAGTTCTGCCCTGCATTTTGGATGACCTATACCTCTGCTCCTGTCCATCTTGCATTCTAATTTTTCCTTATTAAACTAAGGTGAGTTTCTACTGTACATACTCTAGTCACATTTGTTTTAAGGGGAGCTGTTTTATCCATAACCTTTTCAAAGTTTGCATTACAATTATATGTCACCTGATCTATACTATTCTCCACTATTTTGATCTTCTCAAAATATTTACAAATATTGCTGTACAGTTGCAATCTAAATGTCATACTGTCCTTGTTTCAATCTAAGATTGTACTTAATACAAACAGGAACTAATCACAGTTAATTACATTGTATCAGAAGATTTCATCTGCTGAAATAATTATTAAATTATAGATCTCAATTCAGTACCTACTATTTAAATCTAGTGCTTGATTATGACAATGAGTTGGACCTTTAACAGTCTTGCAAAACTCTAAGGTGTTTACCAAGTGAGTAAATCATTCGTAAAAGGTGTCCGCTTCCACATTTAAATTGTATGAATATTTAAATCCCCAATCAATACTTCATGATCATATTTTAAGGCAAAGTCATTTTTATGAAATAGTATGCAGTTATTCACACCAAATTATTCCTGGGCCACCTCCTCAAGTGGTATCTTTTGATTTATGAAGGAATTTAAAACCATTTGCTTCTGTCTCAGTTAAAGGAATACTATTGTTTGCTAAGTTAAATCTCAGTAAGAAAATAGAGATCAGATATTGCGCTTAGTATAATCTTTGATCAAAGCAGTTTTATTTGAAAGTCAGACAATGTTCCACCGAACAACATTTTATTTTTTACCAAACTAATATGGGGATGGTGTAATTTTTTTTTTGGGGGGGGGACTAACTTGTGCCCACCACATACCATCTAATGCTCACTGTTATTATAGCCTGCACATCAGATACTTTAAGGTTGCACCACATACACACATTTAATTGTTTTTCGCATCACCATAAACATGATAACATTGCAAATTGGCCAAAGAATTTTCATTGGTAGCCAATGAAAATTCATTTTCAGACATAAAGTACTTTGGAATAGCGTTCAGTATAGAAAGAAAATGAGTAAAACTGATTAAATTAGATAAACTCTTTTTCAGTCTATTTGTTTCATTCAAGCTTGTATATTCTCCATAAGAGCTACTAGTGTCTGCTGTTACCGTTTTCCCTAATCTGACTCTGTTCCTACTCTTTTATTAAGCAGTGCTGTGGTATTTCAATTATCTGACCCTAGTCTTTCAAAGATACTATTTACATCAAGAATACCCAGTCCCTTTATTACAGAGAGAACTGACACCATTCCGTGAGACCCCGTACTGAAGAAGATGGGTATATAAAATGATGGTATGTTTCCTGTGCACTAAATATACATCTCACCAACCTAGATAAGAACAGAGAAACTACTTTTTCAACAAGCGTTGTGAAAGACACTATATAGCGCCCGACCTGGCACAGACTGACGCAGAGGTACGTGTAAAAAATCACACAGGCTTTATTAGTTCTTCAGCTGTGGGGCACGTCTTCCCCGTGTCCCACAGGCCCAACACAGTCCCAAAAGCACTTTAACAACACAAAGCAACAACTCTCCACCTTGTACCACCACTCCTCTCAGGCAACCTCGTCCTCTTCCTCCCGATTCTGGCCCTTTAGTAGTGGAGGCTTGCCAGATATACTCCACCCGGAAGTGTTCCAGGTGCTTGACCACCTGGTCCCAATTGCACCTCCTGGTGGGGCTGATGACTTGTCCAGCCGGGTTCTTGAGTCTCGGCAGCTCCCCCTAGCGGCCACCCCATCTCCCAACCAGGCTGTGGAGGACTCCATGTCCCATGGAGCCACGCGGGAGAGTGGGAAATGAACATTGGCCAGGGAGGCTGCCACCTAGCGTCCCGGGGGAGGTATTGAGCTGTCCATGGTGGCTCCCACGGAACATATGCAGCAGGGGCGTCCCGGCCGGACATGGGACCCGGCTGTCCATCACAGCGTATTTCTTGTATGTACTAGGGATGTTAAAATCCAAGAGATTTGGCATATCTATGCTGTAGTGTAAAGAATAAAAAATGTGTACATGTTTACACAGAATTCTGAACTTTATGTCAAATTACAGCAGCTCAGAATTTTCAGATTTAATTCTCAAGTTGCTTTTACATATTATGCTGAACAGTGGAAGGGTTTACCAATTATTTAATTTTCTATGCTTATGTAGCTGGTTGATATTTAAACTGTGGGAGGTGGGGTTTCAAATGTGCAGAATGTGTTCTGCTCTTTGTTATTAGGTAGGCTTTCTCTTTCTTACGTGCTTACTCACTTTATGTCAGAAGGCAATAGCACTGAAAACATAAAGTATTGGGTAGTGACTCCTTTCAAATTTTTTCGGTTTGTTTATTTATGACACTTATGCCTCCTTTCAACTCATTACACAAAGGAATAAAGTAAAAAGGAATTTTACCAGGGGTTTGAGGTAAAATTCATTAAATTAGATACCTCAGATAACCCAGGGGTAAAAATCACAGTCAAAATTCAGGCAAGAAGTGGAAAACCAGGCAAGACATGAAAATAAACCACAAAGAGAATACAGTAAAGGTTTAGAAGGATTTATCTGCAGATTGGATAAAGCTCATTGGAAACGCTGACCTTTTATCCCCTCTGCTGCTGAATTTGAGGTCACAAACCTGGTGGTCAAATCCCAAGAAATGCAGGACATCTAACATTATAAGGACCCCAAAATTCAACTCTGATCATGAAAGTGTCATCATGGGTGATGTTAACAAATATTTTCACTCAAATACTAGTCCAGAGAGAGAAAGAATGCTCAGACCCCAAATGCAAAATGTGCTTATTTAATATGGGAACAAAAACACATAATGACATAAAAAGTAAATACACAAAAGCTGAGGAACAATAAACAAGGGGAACCCTTTGGAAACACAGGATGCTAAACCAAACCTATGAAACAAAACAAGTCACTTCATATATTTTTCCTAAATTGCTACCCAAAATATAATACTAAAGCCTTAAGTAAGTAAGAAGAATGCTGAGGTTTTAAATGCAATCACATTAAGTGCAGTACAGATTCATGTTATTCTATAAAAGAAGAAATTACATAGCACAAAAAGCACTCATGGGCTCCTGATCACTTACAGTCAGACAAACGCAATCCTGCCACAACTCTTTGAGGAATAAAGAGAAAGAGAAAATAGTATGAGCACCGATGCTTCCATTTTAGATGCAATGTTTTAAAAACTCTCATCATTTTATTTAAAAGGAACAAATGGGAGATCAACATACTGCTCTGTGTACCACCTATCAATCTTCCTGTAAGCAGAAAAATCCGTCCAGTGTTAAGATTTATACTTAAATTGAAGGAGATTTTAATACATTGTAAATTTTTCATTTTGCCTCACAAATGCTTTTCTCTTTTATTAAAAATTCTCTTTTTTGCCCTCCGTATAGCTGCAGTACAATTCAGCAGAAGCTTCAGATACAGATGGAAGCATGATGACGATAATCTAAAGGAGCAATTTTTTCAAATTAAGAAGAAACCGTGATGAATCAAGGCTGACAGCTTCTTTTAAAATTCTGAAAATACACATATTTGAAGACTGAATAATGATGTTAATTTTTGTGGACTCTGTTCTAGAGTTTTAATCATTTATTACTTCATTGGTTATTCCTCAGAGTTACATGGTGGTGGCCAGCCAATAAATGTGTAGATTACTCAGAGACATATGGATAGATAATTAGGTCATTCTCAGAGCTGCAGAGTGAATAATCACCCAAGTTTAATTTGTGAGCCTTGAAGCTCAAATTACTGTATGTAGTACATTCTACATATATAAAAAATGTAAGTGAAAAGGAACACTGTACTGTAGATAATTCAAGTTAAATTTGGTACTCACAAAACTTACAAATTTTACTAAAAATCATATGTGGATCATTTACTTTGCAAGATTGTAGGCATGATATTGTACACACCACTAGTTACAGTAATTCTGCTTTAAATTCCTGCCCTTGTCCTAAAAATATGTGACAGGGCTTGATCATGGGCAATAATGTTGGCTCTGATTAGGTGGATGTCAGTTTATTTGGTGTCTTTTCCAAGAAGCGTAGCAAGTTTGTTGTTCATGGATATCCAATCACCAACAAGTTATCTGTTTCAACATTAGTCTCTGACATTACACAGCCGGAACTCTACGTATGAAAGTGCAAAATGTCACATGCCTTAATAATGGCTAATGAAAATCTCCTCATCTTGGAATTTAAATGATGACAGATTATTTTCCACCAAGTTCATGGAATTTTGAACTTTTCTGTGAATGTTAATGAAAAGTTATTTAATTAATGGGATTTTGCATGTCTTTTTTTTGCAGTTCCTACTTTATGATGTCAAAGGCTGACTTTAAATCTGGTTGGAATTGAATGGTCCAGGAAACTATGGTCCTAGAATGACAACTTTGCTGTGCTCACATCCATAAATATTATAATAACAAAATACATCAGTCCATTCAATCAGTGCCAAGCTCCAATAATAAATTAATGATTGAATTACATATGGTTATGGGGAGACTAATTCAATCATTTGTATGCTCTTTCAATTTTTAACATAAAAAATACAAAAACTCTAAAAATGTAAATGTAGTGTAATGTTTACATGTTGTAAATGGAGAAACCCTATTATTCAGAATTCATAAAAGCAAGTCACACAGAAAGATTTAAAGAAATGACATAGACAGTCTTGTGGTAGAAGATAACATTTTATGGTTTCAAAGAGATAGTGATAAGTTTTACATTATGAAAGAGGACATGTCATCGAAATGACAATGAGATTATATCACAATTTAATCAATAATATTTGTTTTATGTGAATTTTAAAAAAATCTCTCAATATGTTGTGTGAATGTTTGATACCTATGACAATATGTGCTGTAAATGGTAATTACTTCACTATCAGTAAGCCAGATGGAAGTTAGTTTACACAAATGCTTAAGTGGATCAGTTTAAAAAAAAATGTCCTCATCTAGAGCGCTGCATTCTTTCATAAGGTAAAAGTGTGAGTGAACTGAGCCTGGTTCATTCATAAGAAATCAGAGTTTGAAAAACCCTTGTTTCCTAAAAGGTGAAAAAAAATAGGTCAATATACAATTAAATCTGATGCCTATCACATACTTGGCATTGATTGGAATATTAGCAAATAGAGCATATACAGAAAACCTTTTTGAGGTGCATTTAATACCTTTACTACATTGTAAATACTGAAGTGAAACGCCTGTGATGAATTTAAAGCAAACCTACTAATACATTCATGACCTTTGGATGTAGTAAAATATGCTGAATATTCTGAACATATATTAATCAAAATGCTGCCCCCTCCTCTCATATTGCATTATATTTTATATGCACATATACGTACCATGCAAATGTCAGTGTACATTTACAAAGCTATTTATTCCAGTAATGTATTCGTACAGCAAGGTTATGTTTGTTTGCCCAGTTTTGCTGAATCTTTTGCTTATTTTAAAGATTTTAATGCAAGCATTTTTAGCATGACTAGACTATTATTAGTCTGGCAAGACTGCATGTGAAAAAGATAAACATGCATATTACAGTACCACTCTTAATTAGTATCCCATTTTTGGGGGGGTGGTAGACACTAAGAGCTACAAATTCTTTAATTTGTTTTGACTATTACTGTTCAAGGGTGTAAAGAATAACAATTGAGAAACTGCTGGAAAAGGGAATAAAGACAATTGGAAGCAGTTTCTAAATTTGGCGCTTTAATTATTGCTTTCTAAGCTTTTAATTAATCTAAGCCAGTTTCCTCTTTGCTGAGTGTATTAACTTCAGGGTCTGAAGAATTGGAATTTATCTGTTCACATTCACTGAATGGTAATCTTGTCTTTGACTTTATAAAGGTTCCCTTGGTGACTTTACCGGTCAACAGACACTAATCACCGTGTCTGGATTAAAAGAGCACTTTTACAGCGCACACATTTTACGCATTAAAAAGCCTGTTTTTTACACCGTGTCATCAGCTGTACTAAACATGTAGTCTTGAAGATGTAAGTGGGCAAATCTGTGTTAGATATTGTTCTACAGTCATCCATGAATGCTCAGTTAGGGTTTTATCTGTTCTCTATTTAGCCTAAATTAATGCTTACCAAACTGTGAAGTGACCACATGCATTATGGATATTTGCATTGCCATCTTTGAAGATAATCCTTTCAGCATGGATGAAAAGCTTCAACATGAGGTGAAAGCCATCTCAGATGTTAAATAACAAATATGATTAGCTAGAGAAGACAGAGTTAAAATTGTGTAGAAATAGCAATTTTGAATAGATAGTAAATAGTTACAATTATGTTTGCCAGGTCGAAGTGATTAATTATGCAGCTTGATGTAGTAAAAGGATTAAGTTTTTGGTATTTTTCAAATCAAAGTTATTTCTTCTCATTCATCTTCTTATATAATATGCTACCGTGGCTGTCCATTTGTCTGTCCAGAATTTTAAATCACCTGTAGTTCGCAAACCATTTGACCTATTGACCTGAAATTTGGTACACATATACTAAGTGATGTCTACTATCGCTTTCAGGGTGATGATTGACCTCCAAGGTTATTCCTGATTTTAGTTTTATTTTATTGTAGAATCAACTCTCTGCAGCGGCCAGCAGGGTGGCCATGTGGTGCATGTGTACGGGCGTTGTTCTCATCCCTACCACCTTCGCCATCACTTCCTCTACCTCTTCATATCTTAAATCATTCTTGAGGCAGATTGAAGACTTAAGTGCCAGCTTAAGTGAAAAATTAAGGAAAACGTACCAAGTAATTGCAACATAAACACCGACCTAATCAGTTTTAACACGAAAAGATGCTGACGAAAGAAGAGAAGAAGCGGGCCACTAGGGTGGAGAAAAGAAGAGCTGCTCAGGAAGCAGCAAGCACATCAACCTCTGAGCAAACGAATGCTAAAAGTACAGAGAAATAGTATGAAAACTAAGAATGCTCAAGTCAAGTGTATTCATTGCACATTATCGTGCAGTGTGCTGAAACTGGTGGTATATATTAGCTTGCCACATGTAATTGTGTTCTAAAGTGAAGAATCTACTGTTTAATAAAACTCCATTCTCCAAGTGTGTGGGTGTGGGGCATGTGTGTGTTGGGCCCTTCTGAACAATCTGATTGATCAGTTTGGCCATGGTGACACGATAAAAAGAAAAAGTGCCGGGAAAGAGAGGTTGAGACACATGAGGAAGAAGAAGAAGGGGTAGGAGTCATGCTGAGAATCACTTTCAAAGATGGTAAGCATTTGCAAGAATACAAGTGATGCTATATTTGCTTTTGGTGGTACAGTGATCCCATGCTATATCACGGTTCAGCTATTGCACCCCCCAGTATATCGCAGATTTATTATTATTATTATTATTACTAGAGGGCTCTGCCCCTGCTCACTTCACTTGCCCACCCCAGGTATGATTTACTGGATAAACAATTAAAAGAGATTGTTATTTTCATGGGAATTGTTACATATGCATTATTTTTATGTTTACTTTAAAACTTTTGTAAAAACAATATTTGTCCTTTATTTCCTGCCCCAGGCGTGGTTAAGTCTCTTTCTTGTGGGACTTATAATGCTGCTCGCGCTCTGCATGCGGGGGGGGGGGGGTCTGAACGCACGCTAAAGAGATGCGATCGGTTCAGCTGCTGTCCAGTTGTGTGTTCTGCTTTTCGTGCTTTGCGTCAGTCATTTAAAAGCCTGTACAGCAGCTGTCCTATTGCTACTTTGCGTCTCTGCTGCAAGCATTCTAAAGGGGGGAATGGGGTGAGGGCTGAATGCACGTTAAGGAGATGTGCTAGGATCATCTGCTGGCTTGATGCAGCTGCTGCTGGCAAGCTGCGTGTTCTGCTTGTTGTTATTTTAAGAGCTGGGAGCACCTGAAGTGTGTCTGCCAAAAGCATTCTAACAACTGCTAGGTTAGATGTCCGTGAACTTGTTTTAAATTGTTTGTAAGTAGGGCGTGACGTGCAAAAGTCACCGTCTCACGGGTTTTGCTTCCTAAGGTTGTAATGTCAAGTCTCGCATGTCGTCAAAGTGTCTCTCCAAGATGGTCTAGTCTTGATCGCTTTGCTCAACCCTTCTGGAGGGGCGCTACGTTCCTGCTACTTTGCATCTCTCCCACTCACGTTGTGAAGGGGGGGGGGGGGCTGAACACATGCTAAGGAGAAGTGGACGGATTAGCTACTGGCTTTGTGCTGCTTCTGCCAAGGTGCGCGTTCTACTTGTCACTCTGCGCGTCGATCGTTTAAAAGCCTGTACAGCAGCTGTCCTTCTGTCTCACATGACGTTAAAATGTCTCTCGTGGGACGTCAAATTGTCTTACGAGAAGATCATGTCTCATCTCCGTGGTCTCCCTGCCAAGATTTTTTTTATAATAGAGAGATGTTACTCATATCCTTAGCCCGACATCCACATATCATATGTGTTTACAAAGTGTGTTTTAATAAGTTTACATGTGTTTAAAGTA
Source organism: Polypterus bichir lapradei (assembly GCA_026402145.1). NCBI lineage: Eukaryota > Metazoa > Chordata > Cladistia > Polypteriformes > Polypteridae > Polypterus > Polypterus bichir. Next base: position 104,516,719 of record JANRMT010062814.1, on the reverse strand, counting down.
TGTGGGAGGGGTATTTTAAGGCTTAAACTATAAAAAAATGTTTATTTATATGGTTTTTCTATATCACAGATTTTCACCTATCGCTGATGGGTCTGAAACGTAACTTCCGCGATAGGCGGGGGATCACTGTAGTCAGAAACCAGACAGGGATCGAACAAGGCACCTCAAAATGACTGAAGATGAGAAGTAGACTTTACAAGAATGAGATAATGCACTAGGCGTGAGAGGTATTTAACATATGAGCATACCAAGGAAAAGGCTTATGAGAAATGCTAAAGTTACACTTAGGGCAAGAAATATCAAGTATCAAATATTTTAAAATTTATTCTGTTACTTTTGTCAGGCAACATTGTTAATGTTTTATAAATGTGAAAAAATAACTAGCCCACTCTTCAGGGAGCAACTAATAGGTTACAACCTACAGATGTTGTGTATCTATTAAAGTAAATTAAGCCTTGCAAGTAAAGCAAACAATTTGCATGGGTGTCCCAACTTCTGTTGATTACATAAAATCCCTGTCTGTGTTAAAGCAGAGTGAATGCACATTTGACCCCCCACGTGTGAAGGAAAATATGTATATTAGCCCACCTGAAACTCCAAGGGAGAACCCCCACCCCTCGATATAATATACTTCTAATAGCACATCAACACTCCCCCACCAACATGATTAAGAAATTGTGCAAAATTTGACACATCCCAAGGAAGACCAAGCAGCCTACAGAAACAGGGAGTGCCAGTAATTATTTGTTCTCACTGTGATCACTGCATGTTGTATATACTCAAGTGACAAGAAATGAACATACATTATAGGCATCCATCCCGCTTATTCAGGGTAGGCCTGGGATATAGTAGGAGCCTATCCCAGCAATAGTCAAACAGATGGAAGACAGGAATAATCCTTAGACAGGGTGCTGGTCCACCACAGGATGAACACACACACACTATAGGGCCACATTAGCTATGGCAATCTACTTAACTTGTATGTGTTTGGACTGTGGGTTGTGGGATGAAACCAGACCACCTGGAGAAAAACAACCTCCATGCAGGGAACATCCAGAACGCAACAACCATTCTTCTTTACTGCAAGACAGTAGCACTACCACTTTGCCTCCCAATAGTAGTAAAAATGTGACTGTGTTTGTCAAGGGTTTCCAAATAGTTCAAAATTGTTCAAATGCAGCTACCAGAAAAGCACAAGTTTGACTTGCCATACATAAAAACAACTTCACATTCCAAGTATATGCTTTTTAAAGATTTTATTGAAATTCAAAGAAAACAGTTCACACAAAAAATAAGGGAAAAAGGTTGATAATACACACAGAAATGGGGGGGAAAAGGAAACTTATGGCATTCTGCTTGAAGATTAAGTAGTGGTTAAGTAGGTAGTTAAGTAGCATTTCTTACAGATTCTCATTCAGTGCATCAAGGTACATATAGTACATAACATGCATAATGATCAGAAAACTGTATGCCCTTAAAGCTTATTTGTCTAACATATTTCTCCCGAGCTGTCTAACTTCAATCTAAGGGCTATTTTATTGTCACGCAGAGCTAACATTACGGACATTTCATTATCTTTAACTTCTAGAAGGGGTTAAACTGAATCTTCCATTGTCTATGTTTTCTTTGTTATCTATGCTATATTCAAGTTCAAAACTAAGCAAACTAAATAAATTTTACCATGAACATTAACTTAAAGGATTTGGCTCTTACAAATAATAATAATCATTATTATTGCTGTCCTCAATATCTTCCATCCATGAATCTATTGATATGTTTTTCTCTGTTATAGACAAAATAATAATAATAATCTATCCATCCATCTATTTACGTATCCATCTTACTAACCAGGTTATTTAGGGCAGGGTTATGGGACAGCTGGAGCCTTTCCCAGCATAGGGTGCAAGGCAGGAGCAAAACATGGATAATAGTAATGTTTTAATGTTGTAAAAATAACAATTATGATAATGATAGTATTATTATTCTCAATATCTTAATTCCATACTCTTTTCATGTATTTTTCCACTATAGACACAATAATAATAATAATCCATCTTCCTAACTCGCTTATTCAGGGCAGGGTTGCAGAACAGCAGGAGGCTATCCCAGCAAGCATCAAACACAGGACAGGAACAACACTGGGATATGGCAACTGTCTATCACGTGACAAACACAAACACACACACTAGGGACAATTTAACATCACCAGTTCACCAAAGTTAAATCAGGCTGAAGTTTAGTAAATTCAGATGTTTAAATATAGATGGAATGGACTGCCATTCCTGCCTTACCCTTCTCTACATGGAATCTGTATGTTCTCCCTGTGTATTTATGGATTGAGTTTCGTAACTGTCAGTGAAGTTACTAATTTAAAACCATTGTACTTACTGCTTTTCTTATCATATTTTCAGAAAGTGTGACTATTATATGCATTGAAAAAATCAGTAATTGATTGGTGGCACTTCAGTCTGCATTGCATACTTTGCTTTTTCATTTGGAGTACTATTTTTTTTTTATTCTGATTGCACAAGATAGGCTATGCAGAAGGGGGCTTGACATTTTCAAAATTATAATGCTTTTATCTGCGCTGGGCTGGGTTTGTTCCTGCCTTGTGCCTTGTGCTGGCTGGGATTGGCTCCAGCAGACCTCCGTAACCCTGTGTTAGGATATAGCGAGTTGGAAAATGACTGACTGACTAATGCTTTTATTAAAAATGCAATTCAGTATAATCAGCTCAGTTCAGATGTATTGTTACGTGTATAAAGTACAATGAAACTAATATGCACGCTTTTCACCATGCTGCCACTTGCCGTTCTTCTCACTCTGTAGCCTATATTAAATAACAGCACAGGATGTAAAGGGCTTTGCTTTTGGCAATGGGTTATCATAATCCCACCCATGATGGCTGCAGCACGTAAACAAACAAACAAGCAACATAGCCCTACCTCGAGAAAATATGACAAAAAATCTGTGATGAAATACAATATTTAGTTCTGGTTTCTTTCCATTATCACAAGAATGCCTAATTAACACAGAAGGCATAGTTTCTTAAATCAAAATTTCTGCAACTTCAAAACAAATGTATTTGGTAAGTCTTAAAGCATTTTATTTACTTTTGGTCCCTTGTAACCTATAGCTCCATTGTAAACTGCAAGCACAGACAAAGTATTTTTAAAACCCATAAAAATGCTTTGCTTTAGAACTCAATTTCAAGGGGCAAAATACATATATATACCATGATTATGAAGAAATAACTTTAACATGAAAAATAGCAAATTTATTTTATAGCCAAATTAGCACATGCATTAGTTTATGAATAATGCACATTTATGTAATAAACCATATATTTTTGTTGTATACATGCATACATGTCTATACATCTCCATCCACCCCTATAGCCATGAGCTCTGGACAGTGACTTAAAGAATGAGATCACAAGTGCAAGTAACTAAATTGAAGTCTCTTGGCTGGGCTGTGAGGCTGACTATCACAATTTTAGAGGACCACTCCTCAGGTGGTTTGGGCATGTAGCTTGGTTGCTACCCTTCTATTGGTAGGTAGCATGCAAGGCAAACTCTGAGGATACATGTTAGAGAGAAAATATATTTCAAAAGAGATAAAGGTATCTGAGAATTCTCCAGGAGAAACTGGAAACAGTTGCCAGGGTTAATATGGCCTAGTCAGTCTAGTGTTGTATATTGTTCCCATGACTCTCACTAGGATAGGCATAAAGAAAAATAAATGATTAAATGAACATATATTGACAGCCTCAATTTAGCTCAATGGCCTTGCTTTCTAAATAGATCAGTGCATACAAACCTTAATGTCTTGCATTTTAGACATCTGTAAAGCACAACATGAAAAAGATGATTTAGCTGAACAAATTGCTTTTGTCTGCTGATTTGTGGCTTTACTATTTGTATCTCTGCACTTGTATTGCCAGTTTTAATGTACTTATTTTGTGCTGCCACTTGATTTATTTTGCAGAAATATCAGTTTATATTTTGAGGAACCTGCCTACTCAAAGATAATCAGTTTTAAAGACTACTTTGCCTGCATGGTTTTTAATCTTAAAATCAAAAATTACAATACAAGCGTATGCACTACTGAATTCAGATGATCTTTTCTAACAGTTCTCAATGACATTCCATTGATAGTGAAAATTTGGCAAATTTAGGTCTCAGCCCTTGAACCCTTTCAATAACACTGAGACCGTATCTCCTTACCAAAATTATACTTAACATGAACTGCCCATGATTTTTATTCACATCCTTGATGGTGTGCTTGATTGTCATGTGTTAGTAAACATCAAGGACACCAAAAGGATTTTAAAAAGCTATAGAATGTCTTAGTAGAAACCTAAGTGGCTACAGATAATGGCACCTTACGCCTTCCCATAACACACAGAATATGGAGGAGTGGAGCTATATGCTTGTTCTGATGCCAGCCATAGCATAGGACTCTTCAAAATAAGGTGGCGATGTCTTGATGTGTAAGGATGATTCTGCTCTACCAGCCATTGAAACTCTGCAGCATAATGATTGCATATGTATGAGGCTCGTAGTCCATATATGGTTGTTTAAGGGTGGCAACCAGGAGGGGTTTGGGAAGCATTCCTGCAAGCACATCTACAAGATGATTATGATTTATAAAGGGTAAACTGAATAGAAATGGGCATACGCCAGGATTTATAAATCAAAATTTTTTGGCATACGCATTTTTTTGCTTTTTGACATATGCCAAACTAGAATAATGTACTAATTAAGGGTTAAACTTCCAAATCATTTTCCTTTTTCTTCTACTAATCTGAACCATAACCCTTTCACTTCAGACAAATTCTGTCAACATTGCAACTTTTTGAACTTTTAAGGTGTGGGGTGTTAATTAGCATAGCTAATTACTTAAAAATGTCATTGCTGCCAGATAAGTGCCATCTCCTTTCAAGAGACAGACACTGTACCACAGAGTGTCAAAATTAATATGCTATGAAATCATTAGAATGTGACACTTTCCAGAGGTTACTTATATATTTTGGAGGAAACCTGCAAATATAATGTCTGAAGTGGAAAAGGCGCAACAAATCTTTTAATAGAATACAAATTACTTAAAATTATGTTTCACATAAGCCAGGCACGTAAGATGCATCCAGGAGCTTGTGATGAAGCTGTGGGGAAATGATATGTGCAGTCAGTTGAAATTTACAGATTAGCTCATAGGCCTGTAATAAGTACCTTTCAGGTAGAGTTGTCATTGTCTGGTGTAAACACTGCCAGAAGGTCAGCAAATCTGCCTCAACTAATTAACCTCTTAAGAAAAACATTTCTTTTTCTAAATCAATGATGCAGACAAAAAAAGATACAAACATTGACAAAGTGTTGTGAAGCAGCACCTTTTTCTTAAAATATTTACTAGATTTGCTAGGCGAGTGAAGAGAAAGCATCAGAATCAGTTGAATGAGTGGACATTTTATATGTAAGATGCCTCTTTGCAATTCATACTAAAGGAGGACTGATTACTAAAAGCAATCAAATGTACGGTCAGCATACGAAGCAGCAGACACACTTTCATTTTATGACTATGCTAATGTCACTCCCTTTGTACTTGAAATATCTTCTTTCCTGAAAATCTGAAATCTTAAAACAGTTCAGATATTTGATTCTAGTTTCCATTTTATCATACTCCTTACATACACCCGAGGTTGTCAACTTGTGTCGTCCTTCATATGTGAACTGTCACAACATCCCATTATGTTATCCAATGTTGTGACACTTGTGCAGTTCTCTAATAGCAAAAAGGGGAAACGCATTTCACCCCCACAAGTCCATGTGTAGGAAGATCTGCTCCTACGCTGTTGTTGGTCTGCCTCCTTAATTGATCAGTTTCGTAGTCTTTTTTTCTAATTTAAAGCAAAGCAAGTAATTACTTACCAATTTATTCTAATGTGTGTGTTATCCTTGTTTATGATTTTGATTTGGTCTGATTAGGTTTGGTGCAGAGCTTTGACAATACTTCCAGTTAAGATCCTGGCCAGAATCATGACTTGATTCGATCACAGCCTTTTATTATTAGTACTATTCATCTCTTTGTTCTTTATTACACTAAGAAATGACCGTGAACACCAACTGCCATCACAATGCTTATAAAATTATCATTTTCACATAAACTTCCCTATGGTTTTCAGAACCTTAAGTTGGGGGCTATATTTTGTCCATAAACATCTTTTGTGGGTCTGCATTGTTGTAAAAAGGAAGCAGTGGATCTGTCCTTGTACTGAATTCTGTTTTTCTTTTTCTTTCAGCCTTAAGCCCTCCAAAACACAAATTGCAATTTCCGTAAATGATAAACTCATTAGAAAAATCCAGGATACTACTTTGTTTTAGGCAAAAGCATGGATCTGTGTAAACATGTGTTAATCTGCTGTCATAAAAATTAAACTTGATTTGTATTGTATCTGTGTGGGTTTTATGTTTGGATGACACCATGGTTATCATTGCTATCTCATAGATCCAGTGTTCTACATTTGAATGCCATACCCATTCGTTGTCTGTGAGGATTTTGAATGTTCTTATGTCTGCATGGCTTGAACTCTAGATATTCTGGGGTTTCCTCTTAAATTCCCAAACACGTGCAGTAGACTGAATGGCAATTCCAAATTGGCCCTTAGTGAATGTGTGTATTTGACTGTTCAGTGTTGGTTTCTGCCTTGTACTCACTGATGCAGAAACAATTCCCACTCATACATCTCTGAAGTGGTTTGAAAATATAATGTTAGGTTTTATATTATGTATCGGCTTCTGCCAAAAGGTACCTTTGCAACTTTCAAAAGGATTTACATATTGGCATTAATAAATCAAGTTCAACAAAAATAAAAAACAAGATTTGGTTCCTTGGTATCCCATATTATTGAGTTAAATTGAAAGCTGTACTTTTTTGCTTTTTCTTTTTAGGATTCTAAGCTTCCTAAACTATTTTCTCTCTCTCTCTCTATGTACGTGTATATGTATATATATATATATATTGTAAAAGGCGCTATATAGCGCACGACCCGGCACAGACTACACAGAGGCACATGTAAAACAAACAGGCTTTTTTATTTCTCTTCACCCATGGGCGCACGTCTTCCTCGTGTCCCACAGGCCCAACACAGTCCCAAAGCACTTTCTACCGAGCTCTAACAACCCTTCCTGGCACCACCACTCCTCCCAGGCAACCTCGCCCTCTTCCTCCCGATTCTGGCCTCGAATAAAGGGAGGCTGGCCCGTTTTATTGCCCACCCAGAAGTGTTCCAGGTGCTTGACCAGCTGGTCCTGATTGCACCTCCGGGTTGGGCTGATAACTCGTCCATGGTTCTTGGCTCTTGGCAGCACCCCCTAGCAGCCACCCCATCTCCCAACCAGGCTGTGGAGGACTCCATGTCCCATGGAGCCACGTGGGAGACTGGGAAATGAACAACGGCCAGGGAGGCCGCCCCCAAGCGTCCCGGGGGAGTTATTGAGCTGTCCATGAGGGCTCCCCCGGAACATATGCAGCAGGGGACCCAGCTGTCCGTCACAATATATATACAGTATATAGTTATATATACTAGGGGGTTCTCCCCCTGCTCGCTAACCAACCCCCCCCCCCCATAGTCTGCGCTACACACAAGTCTATGCCGCTCACGTTGTTAAAAGGGGGGCTGAACGCAACCCAAAGAGATGCGGTCGCTCCTCTGAAACCCCATCTTAAACGGTGATACAATGGTAAAACAAATACAGTTTTTTTACCCCCTCTTTGCTCAATCAGCTGCTGGATTGCTGCTGCTGCAGTTCCGTGTGATCTACATCTCATGTGGCTCTTTGAACATTTAAAAGCCTGTACAGCAGCTTTCTTACTTTTTGTCTTTTATTTCCAGCCCCGGGCGTGGTTAGCTCTCTTGGCACAAAGTCTCGTCTCGCGGGATGCAAGTACTTGATATTTTTTAGTTTATAATTTAAAAACGGAACAAGAAACGGAATTCTGGAAAGAATGATACCAAACATATATATGTAGGTTTTAAAATAAGCCAGATTTAAAGCGTGACAAAAAAGTGACATAAAAAGGTCACATAAAATCGTTGCACTTTTAGGCTTAGGATTTTATATATAGAGAGAATATATATATATATATATATATATATATATATATATATACGTATATCTATACTAATAAAAGGCAAAGCCCTCACTGACTGACTGACTCACTCACTGACTCATCACTAATTCTCCAACTTCCCGTGTAGGTGGAAGACTGAAATTTGGCAGGCTCATTCCTTACAGCTTACTTACAAAAGTTAGGCAGGTTTCATTTCGAAATTCTACGTGTAACGGTCATAACTGGAACCTACTTTCAACTATATATACGGCCATAGCCTGAAGCTCGGTCACCGTGTGAGGCGGAGTTGCGTCCCACATCATCACACCTCCCACGTAATTGAGTGCCTGCCCATATAAGGTAAATATTCGCGGGTGAAGGACTGTGCTTATGCAAACGAAGATGAGATGGTCTAGTGTTTGGCACAAACTCAGCGAAAGTGCGAGAGAAACTTTTAAGTGCCGGATCTTAGCTAACATTAAATAAAGCCGTGGACATCGCAAGATCACACAAGAGAGCGGCTCACGTGAACTGACTGTGAACGCAGTACGTAGAGAACAAGGAAGAGCTCCAAAGAGCACTGAACAAAAAACGCATTACACAATTGAGAAGGCAGCAAAAGAATATGAAGCGAGTGACGCATACAAGCATATTCATAAGTGCAGCTACTGTGGAAACAAAGCACGGTGTAAACCGTAAGTTTAAATTAAGTTTATCGACACGCTGCCGCTGGCGTTTGTCATGCCTACGACAAATACGATATTCGTGAGATACAAGTTTAATGAGAAGACACGAGGTATAAATGAGACTTTGGATCACTTTGTAACGGAGTTAAAATTGCTATAGTGAGAAACTTTTAAGTGCCGGGTCTTAGCTAACATTAAATAAAGCCGTGGACATTGCAAGATCACACAAGAGAGCGGCTCAGGTGAACTGACTGTGAACGCAGTACGTAGAGAACAAGGAAGAGCTCCTAAGAGCGCTGAACAAAAAACGCATTACACAATTGAGAAGGCAGCAAAAGAATATGAAGCGAGTGACACATACAAGCATATTCATAAGTGCAGCTACAAGGTGTAAAGCTTAACTTTAAATTAAGTTCATAGACACGCTGCCGCTGGCGTTTGTCATGCCTAAGACGAATACGATATTCGCAAGATACAAGTTTAATGAGAGGATGCGGGGTATAAACGAGACTTTTGATCACTTTGTAACTAAGTTAAAATTGCTGGTG
>JANRMT010062814.1:104495015-104507366 GCA_026402145.1 Polypterus bichir lapradei | reverse complement strand
TAAACGAGACTTTTGATCACTTTGTAACTAAGTTAAAATTGCTGGTGAAGGACTGTGCTTATGCAAACGAAAATGAGATGGTCAGGGATAGAATAGTGTTTGGCACAAACTCGGCAAAAGTGCGACAGAAACTTTTAAGTGCCGGGTCTGAGCTAACATTAAATAATTGCTGGTGAAGGACTGTGCTTATTGCAAACAAACAGAAAGCAAATGTTACGTTATTTTTAAAATGTTTCCTTTTCTTTTTCATAACTTCTTTAACACACTTCTTCTCTGCTGCGAAGCGCGGGTGATATTCGCGAGATACAAGTTTAATGAGAAGACACGAGGTATAAACGAGACTTTGGATCACTTTGTAACGGAGTTAAAATTGCTGTAGCGAGAAACTTTTAAGTGCCGGGTCTTAGCTAACATTAAATAAAGCCGTGGACATCGCAAGATCACACAAGAGAGCGGCTCACGTGAACTGACTGTGAATGCAGTACGTAGAGAACAAGGAAGAGCTCCTAAGAGCGCTGAACAAAAAATGCATTACGCAATTGAGAAGGCAGCAAAAGAATATGAAGCGAGTGACGCATACAAGCATATTCATAAGTGCAGCTACTGCGGAACCAAAGCAAGGTGTAAACCATAAGTTTAAATAAAGTTTATAGACGCGCTGCCGCTGGCGTTTCTCATGCCTACGACGAATACGATATTCTCGAGATACAAGTTTAATGAGAGGACGCGGGGTATAAACGAGACTTTTGATCACTGTGTAACTAAGTTAAAATTGCTGGTGAAGGACTGTGCTTATGCAAATGAAAATGAGATGGTCAGGGATAGAATAGTGTTTGGCACAAACTCAGCAAAAGTGCGACAGAAACTTTTAAGTGCCTGGCTTGAGCTTACATTAAATAATTGCTGGTGAAGGACTGTGCTTATGCGAACAAATAGAAAGCAAATTTTACGTTATTTTTAAAATGTTTCCTTTTCTTTTTCATAACTTCTTTAACACACTTCTTCTCCGCTGCGAAGCGCGGGTATTTTGCTAGTCTTATATATAAATGTCTACGTGTGGAAGTGTATGTGTCTGTCTGTCTGAAGTGAGAGGTGATGTCGGGGTAAGGGGTCCACCTCCAAGGAAACTCACTTAGCGGCTAATAGCACAAGTGAGGCCAGCACGTCTGCAGAAATGAAACTTCTGAAGAAAGACAGAGTCACTTAGCCATAAACATTGGCAAAACGGTATCCCTTTTACTTTTCCTCCCGCCGCTAATGCACAAGCGATGCAAGCACTTCGGCAAAAATGAATACTCCTAGGAGAGAGATGCACAGAGTAGTTCCTTTCAAATACTTGACTTCTCTACATTTTAATTTTTTTTCTGACGATTTCAATAGTTTCTAGGACCTTGGGCTTTTTACAGCACAGGCTTACACAGCTAGTATAAATATATATTTGCCATAGCCCTACAAAATGCCCTCCAGCTTGTTACCAGTATGCTGTCAGAAATGACTCCATGAGGGTGACTTGATGGCCCAAGGTCTTCTATTAGGACCTGTACACAAAGCCTATAACCTTGCAGCTCGATTGGTATTCGCCAGAGAATACCATAGTTGGCAGCTTCACCATTGGCAACCCGTTCTCTTCACAGATGAGAGCAGGTTTACTTTTCACTTGCACCAGAGTAAGTAAAGTTGATTTAAAATTGCAATGTTATAGAAAAAAGATTAGCTAACATGTGTTTTGATTTCTTGATATTTGTCTTTAATGTTGTAGCAAGTAGAATGACCTAATTGTTTGCAGAAGCGAAGTAAAAGGAGCAAAGTTTGGTAATGTGGAACTGTCAATTCTGTGCAAACAATCATTTAAGGAAGGTTATATTACATATTAACCCCTTGCCTTGTCTGCAACATTTTTAAAAATGTAGACGTGGGGACTACAATTCCGATCAGCCAGTGTGCTTCTCCAGAAAATTTCATCAGTGCTTATAAGGTTTAAATAAGTGCATTGAGAAATGCAGCATGTCACCAAAGGTAGCAACTGCTGTGTTCTTTTTTTCTAAACCACTTTGGAATAACAGTTTCATTGTCTCACTGGATTAAACTGTTTATCTTAGGGAACATCTTTTTTCTCATGTTAGACATGTAGCATTTACAAAAGACTCTTTTTCCACATTTTAATCTGGACCTTTTGTTGATAAATTTGCTGCCAAAAACCAGTGCGATTGCAAACTTGCATGTGAAATTTAAATTATTCAAAAGGAAACTGAGCTGTTTTGCTTATCATCACCTATTTTGATATATTTGACATACTTTACAGAGCGAGATTTGGGCAACTGGGCAGCATAATTCACTTAGCTAAGCATTTGCTTCATTTTACTGTGACCACCATATGTGGCAACAAATCTGAATGAACTGATTACACTATACTTTGTCCACTGGAATATCATCTTTAAGATTGCAATACCAACCCACAATCAGAGCTTTTTGAAGTTGACAAAACAAACCGAAAAAAAACACATATTCACTGATAGAGCCAAGCCAAGCCTGAAAACAATGAAGTGCAATTTTTTTCTGTAGCTTATAGAGAAGCTATTTTTGAGAATGCTATAAGAAAACAACAGGACAGTGCTTTTGAGTGAGTAAAAATAATTAGTAACTTCTTTTTTTTTGTTGATCGACATTTATTCAAATTAATTGTATACTGAGGCAGTGATTTAAAGCTTTCATGCTAATGTAGAGTTAAGATTTTTAAAAGGTTTTAGCTTTGCATTAAATCATTTTAAATCAACTTTGTAATATTAAAGGACATCAAATTAGTGTATTCTGTAATATGGTGTTCTGCAGTTTCTTTCACACCAACACCACCAAGGACTGTATGTAGCATGTTCAACAATAAGAAGTTCAAGTGAACTGATAATATTAGCCCTATAACTATAACTGATGCTCATTGACTTGATGAAAGTAATTTAAGCTTCTAGAAGCTTAGGTGGAAGTACATTTAAGAAGGAAGCCGGAAGGAACGTGTTTATACAAACTACCACAAGCTAACAGAGCTATGCAATTGAAGTGGAGACCCTGAAGGCCTTTGTGTTCCAATGCCAGTCCAGATGCTATATTCCCCCTTTATTTTACTGATTTTAAAATGTCAATACAATTCAAGCATTATCATTCACCAGGCCAAAGGTGCAAGGGTTGACCTTAATGCTCTGCCCTGATATACTTCTTCTGCATTGTCAAACCCAAACAGGAATATTAATATTGGCTTTGCTAAAAACTAAAAGGTACTATAAGCTGATCTGCAGGATCATTTTCAACCATGGTAGAGCTCCTGGTCACACATCACCAGATGCAGTGGCTGCTGTCCAAAATACAAAGTTTCAACTGGTTTGCCACCCACCATAATCTCCTCAGTTGGAATTACTATTCATTCCAAAATCTAAAGGAACACCTGCGTGAGAGGAGTTTCAGAAGCATTTCTGAGGTAATGGATGCTGCAAAGGCTGCAAAGGCTTGGATTGAGTGGCCTAATGCAAAATCCTCAAATGTACGTCAGTCAGAAGGCATTTGATGTAAAAATATTAGAGACTGGCTCCTTGAAAATAGCAGAATGGAAGAAGGTCAAGATTTTTATTATTGTAAATATTTTGAATTGTTGATTACTATAAATAGAGCAGGAGGAGGAGGTTGGGAGCATGCATTGATTACAGCACATTGCCGACCCCCCACACGATGAACCTCCCGGATTGAGATCCGAGTGCAGCCTTGCAACAAGTGACACCTCAGCAGATGTTTTTCCATTGGCTGGAGTGCCTATCTTGCCACCAGCCCCCAGGTTTTCCTTTGCAAGTTGGAGGACATGCTTGTAGGGCTGGATGCAGATTAACATCATACCCAGGACGGAGCAATTGCAGGTTAAGGGCCTTGCTCAAGGGTCCAGCCTCTCAATAAAAATGGTGACCAGGCTAGTACTCCAGCCATTTGGTAAGCTGGTAAAATCCTTTGGCAACTTAGAAGATCTTTTATGGCATTGTACAGCTGAAGAAAAGTTTGGGTAATGATAGAGCAGTGATGAAGACATACGTAACTGGTTCATTGCATCAGTCTCTCCTTTTCATTCATCCATACAAAAACAAATTTGTGTTTCTTGACCCTAGGTGCTGAATGCATGTAATTCTTTGCTAAATTTATTTTCATGTCATAATAAATTTGGTATTGCTTTGTTCTCATGCTGGCAGTCACAGAAATCAGGAGAATGCTTTTCTTTTGTGAATTCATGAAAGGGAGCAATAATAATAATAATAAGAAGAAGAAGCAGAAGAAGAGTTCATTAGCATCACCACACACCTGAATCTGACTCATGAGTAGCCATCTGAGGAAAAGTAACACAAAACATCTATGACATCTGTGCCAGTGTGAAGATGGGCGGGTGATGACTCAGATTTGGAAAACAGCTTATTCTTCACAAAAGTAATTTAGAAGATCTATTATGAAAGAGCAGAACTCTTGTACTCTGCTTAGTTATTTTTGGAATCGCAGTATGGAATATTAATATATTTTTAACAGAAATTCTGAATGAATTGAATCACTGTTAAAAATAACCAGAAATTTACATGTTATGTAAACTGATTCATGCTTCACTAATGAAGTTTGCAGTCTGATGAACTACTTCACACTGTTCTACTGTATCCTTCATAGTTGTTTCAGTAATTTAAAGAATTTATTTTAGTGCTTATTTATATAAAAAGCAGCTAGTACTGTATTGCATAATTCAAGAATATGAAACACCAAAAATCTAAAAGCCATTTACATCAAAAAGCAAATTAGAAATAGAATGGTAACAAATAAGAAAATAACATGACCTTCAGGCACATTTAGGGACTTAGTTAACTAGTTATAAAGACATAGGATTTTGAATTTTTTTTGTACTTATTTAATCAAAGACGCATCATATTTTTATTTAATAAATGGTTTTAAAATAGTGAGTCATATTCCAAAATAGCAGGTATGATAGAATGTAATTATGCATATTAGCAGAGCACATAAACTATGTATTATTTAATATTCTTTTACAGAATCATGTAATTAAGGCCTTGTTCACACGGGCGTTAAAATCGAGCGTTTTTTCTGTGTTCGTAGCGTCCGGTGAGCGCGGATCAAGCGCCGAGTGTTTTCTACACATAGGAGTCAATGAGAGTGTTCACACGGGCTTTGGTGACGTGCGTTTGTCCGGCTGCGTGTTTATACGGCATCAAAAAAACGTTGCATGCAGCTTTTTCTTGGCGTTCAAAACCCAACGAACGCAAGGAAACCGCTTCTAGTTCGTTTTCTGCGCGTTTATTTTACGCTTCCGAGGACCGGATATATATATACAACATATATATTTTCATATACAACATATATATTTTCATATTGCTTATTTTATTTTACTGTCTCATGTAATTTGTAAACCATGAACCTATTAATTTATGTTCTAATATAATATTTGATAACGATTATGTAGGGGGGGCAATCCATGGCGGGGGGGGGCATTTCAGTGCATAACACCGGTGTAAGCGCACACTCGACTACTGTTTCCTTACCTCAAAGTGACAAGTAGTCTCTCTTCGGGGCTAACACCAAGTTGCATATTGGTTGATCGGCGTGCAATGTGGCATTGCACCAGCTGCAGCAGACAATCAAAAGTGGAAACCGACATCTGACAGTAATTAAAAAACTTGCACGGAAATTTTCGCATTTCTTCATAAAGCAGAAAAAACCTTCCTTTAACCCGACGTTGTGCAGTCAAAGGATGAACCCAGTAGCGGCGGCGATTTTTTCTCTCCCTACGTCGCCGTATTACGAGTATTTTTAAAACAAGAAGATTAATATCTAACATAGCAAAATGGTCCATATTGAAAGGAAGCACCTCAAATAAAACGACAAGGGCTTTCATATCCAGTTCCCAACACTGCCTCCACAGGTTAACACACAAACTACAATTTGGGCTGCAGGCTGGCGTTAGACAGAGACAAACGAACGCCGGTGTAGAAGTCAATCGATCGCCACCACAAAATGCAACATAAACGTCTAGGACGTTCAGAGCAAGTTCGTTTATCCAAAAACTTAACGCCCGTGTGAACAAGGCCTAAAGTCCAAGTACAAAAAGACTCGTGGTGGTTGAATGAGTTTTCACAGATATTAGATTCCAACTCAAATGATGTATGCCAATACAGAACCATATTACTTTAAGATAAATATTGAAGTTTTAACTTATATTTTGATGCTTACACAGATCAAGTCATATTACATTTTGCTGTGTTTATGGCCTACATTTTCATTTTGATTCTATTATATGCAGTACATATTTGGCATTTACTTTGTGATTTCCTTTATGTACAGTATATATTCATATATTATACGTGCCTTTTTGTATATTTTTTGTTTTTGCACCTGAGTCTGATTATGTGATTTATTTTTTTATTTTGATATAATTTTGCAAAGTTTACTTTTGCTCTTGTTTTTGTTGCGCAGATGTGAGGGTAAATATATCTGACAGTCACAGTATACATTATCCCTCAGTAGATACACATTGAAGAAAACAACTTTCCTTTAGTGTAGCTAATTTCTATTTCAAGGAGGTCCTAATGCTAAATTTGTGCTTATGGTTACAACTTTCCTCCTGACTTCTGATTTTCGGTTGGCCCTTTTGTTCTTGGCTACCGAGTCCATTTTTTGATTTCCTGTTTTTGACCTTTGCCTGTCCTTTTAAACCATCTCCTGGTTCTTTTTACATTCTTACAATAATTCTTGGACATATCTTGTTTTCCTACAGTATATTGAAAACATTTAGATAATACATTCTAGATGTGACTGTGTCACTTTTAAGAACCGATTACAATAAATGAAATATGATGTGAGCAGACTGGAAAGGTGGAGATTGGTACCCATAAGATATGTATAAACATAGAGGAGATTAAAGTATTAAACATGTCTTTCCTGAACCACAGGAGCCATATCTTTTTTCTTCCGTTTTCTTATTTCCTCTAATTATTGAGATGAAAAGTGTACACGCAGAAGTGAAGCTGTGTTGCAGCTTATATTTAAAAAAAGAAGTTAGAACCTCCTACCCTCACTGCAAATTGTGAATTTGGAGAATGACGATTAAGTTTTTTCAGAAAAAACAAATTAAATCTTTGTAATAAATCTGGGTCATACAGACCAATAGTGGAAACCCAGAAACGATATTCTGGACCAGCACCGTTCCAGTACACATGATTGTGAACCCTTTCACCTAGCTGGTGACAATGGAAACATTCCACATCTCATACTTTGGACTCCAATGCAAAAGAGCACAACTTGTTCTCAAAAGTGATTAATGGTAAGATACGTAAACCCTCTGAGAGTAAAATAATAAATTTCTAATCTTGGGAGCAACCTGGTTGATGATTTTTTAAAGAACAACAAAATAGGATCTCAACTTTTATGTGCAAAACAAACTGCTAAAAACACATTACTTTAACATGGCTTTCTCATAACTTCATTTTAGTTTAATCCTGATGCTCTGTATATTCAATTAATTATCATTACTATTCATGGTGGCTCCAAAATCCGTACTAACCCCTACTCTCTCTTCTGTTCTTTTTCTATTTTTCTGTGGTGGCGACCTGCGCCACCACCACCTAATCAAAGCACCATGATATCCCTACATTGATGGATTAAAGGCCAGACGTCCACGTGACCGTCATCATCAAGTCCTTCCATGAGAACCCTGAATACAATGAGGACTGATTGAGGTCATTTATGTTAGGTAGAATGCCTAGAAGGGGCTGGGCGGTCTCATGGCCTGGAACCCCTGCAGATTTTATTTTTTCTCTAACCTTCTGGAGTTCTGTTTGTTTTTTCTGTCCTCCCTGGCCATCGGACCTTACTTTTAGTCTATTTTAATTAGTTTTCTCTTATTTTAATACTTACTTTGTCTTTTTTTCTCTTTCTTCATCATGTAAAGCTCTTTGAGCTACATTATTTGTATGAAAATGTGCTATATAAATAAATGTTGTTGTTGTTGTTTATGTGAATACATGAAGCTGCAGATCTTTTCAGAGACAAATGCTCTGCCCAAATTGAAAGCATACAGGAATGAATCATCTACAATCTCTAAAATTCTTACAAAATACTTCCTAGGCTTCCCTAGACAAACCCACAACCGTATTATCCTAATGTCCCATACATCATAATTCACACATGGTGAATTATGTGTCACAGGACACTTGGCAAAGTGATATTAGGTGCATTATGTCTTTAATGGACAGTTTAGTTCTTGTCTCTATGGTGGGGTCGCTTTCCAGTCTCATTAATAGTGTTTCTGTGGCCAAATGAATCGGTATCATGGTGTATAGCGACACAATGTCAAACGAGACCATGATCTCATCCTCGGTGATGGGTACATCTTTCAAGCGCTGTAATGCCAACTCGGCGCTGTTCACCAAATATTCTGAGTCATAAGTTAAATGTTTGAGTAACTGGAAAAGTCTTTTTGCGAAAAAACTCACTTTCATTTCAACGGCAAATACTACACTCAGAAAGAAGGCATGCCAATGGGATCACCGTTATAAGGACTGCTAGCGGAACTGGTAATGCAGCGATTTGAAAACGTGGCTCTATCCCAGTTCACACCTAAAATTTGGATACGCTACATAGACGACACATTCGTCATACTAAAAAATGATCAGCTGAATGAATTCTACAACCACATCAACACAATATTCCCTGCAATCCAATTCACAATGGAAAAAGAAATTAACTAACATATCAGCTTCCTGGACATCTACATTGAAATAAATAATGACGCCACCCTGACACCCAGTGTTTACCGTAAAGAATGCTAAGCAGACAAGATATTACACTTTACCAGCAACCACCCAGTATCTCATAAACAGAGCTGTGTTAAAACTCTATTAAGAAGAGTCCACACCCATTGTAATACAAAGGAAACAAAAATGAATGAGAGACACTATCTCTTCTATCTTTTCACTTTCAACGGATACTCAAAAACATTAATTAATCGAAGTCTACACAGAAGACGCCAAAAAATTCAGCAAATAATTGACTTGAATCAGAACCCCCACCCCACCTGGCACTCACTCAAACACCTTATCACCACAAGGTGTTTGAAGGTGCAGTGTGCATCCTGGCCAAGTCAGGCGTTAGAATAGCACACAAACCCATGAACAATCTGTGCACGGTCCTCTTCAATGCTAAAAACAAGAAATCAACAGCAGAAACACGAAACGCAGTATACAGCATTCCATGCAGCTCGTGCTCAGCGGTATACATTGGACAAACTTCAAAAAGAATCGCAACACGTATACAGGAACACCGCAACGGCGTCAGAAAAAAGGACTCGCTATCATTGATCTATATGCATACTAAATCAACAGGACATACATTTAACTGGGACAATGTACAAGTAAAATTCAAGGCCAGTATGAAAAATGCCAGAGAGCTGGCCGAATCCTGGTTATCAAATGAGAACGCAATCAACAGGCACTTGGACATAAATCCAGCATATGCAAACTTAAGAAGAGCATATTCATAATAAACAAGACTTTAGACCCAATACCCCCCCCCCCCCCCCTGAAGCCCCCTCCCCCCCCCCCCCCTCGTAATTTTTTGCTATATATTGCCTTTAATTCTTGTAAGTCTAAGCATTATCCTCTGATGAAGACCCCTGGCAGGGGTTGAAAGCTCAGGAATAAAAAACTACTTTTGATACGCAATTGATTTTCTCCCTTTGTGGATCTCCAGCTGCAAATATATATATATATATATATATATATATATATATATATATATATATAGTGGTAGATAGGGGGCGCTATCTCTCCCTTGAACCCCTGTCCACGACTCCAAACACCAGGTAAAAGTCCAAAATATGACTTTATTAATTCGCCACAGTGCACAAAGCACCCTCTCCTCCACTATACTCATATAAATCAATAATAAATCACAAATAAACAATCCTCCGACTCCCAGACGCATTGCCCTCCTACCACCCAGCTCAGCTCGCCGTCTGGGAGCTTCCACAGTCCTTTTATATCTCCTGACCCAGAAGTGTTCCTAATCCCCAGTCCCTATGACTCTCACTCCCTTCCGGGTCAGGTACAAGTTCTTTTCTTCACCCTGGAAGCACGTCATTCTTCTTGTCCACGTGTGCTTCCGGGGCGTAGGGAAAATATCCATTGCTCCTCCCTGCAGTGTCCCCTAGTGGCCCCCATGGCATCCAGCAGGGCTGTGCATAAAAACTCCATTGTCCATGATGCCCTGCTGGTCTTCTGGGGACCTCCATGCTGCAAGGAGGGCTCCACCTGGCGGCGTGGGGGTAATGGCCGGGATAAACGATATATAGTGACCACTACATGGCGCTAAAAATCTCCCAACCCCAGACACAACCTCACAGACATAAGTCCTGTTAAAATAAAGCTATCTTCCTCAAAGGTACCAGAAGTGCAATAAACACAGATCCTTCTACTCTGGCTTGTTTCTTTCTCCTCCATCTCCTTTTCCCTGGCGAGCTTTGTCCACTTCTATCTGATTCTGAATCGCCTGGATGAGGTCAAAAAGCTTCTTTATTCCAACGAAATCATGCTCCATCTTGGCCGGGATGCCTACCCATGAATGTTGTCCATCACATATATATATAAAATGCAAAGTTGACTAACTAACTGATTACTCACTCGTTCTCTCACTCATAAACAAAAATACTATTTCCTGTTTAATTAAAACAGGACGAAACACGTGCTTAAACCAACTGATGGGGTGGAAGGACCAGTGTCCTAACATTAAGTATCACACACCACAAAGTACTCTTACATAAGTAAAGAGTGAGTGGACCCCCATAAAGTGTCAAGTTGTATAGCACCAACACATTAACGATGGCCAGGATTTGGATTGACCCATGGAGTTTTGTGAGCCATAGATGCATTACCTAAAATGTGAAAGACACAATAACAGCTGCACAATTCCCAGAAAAAAATGCACAGCTACACACCAATGCAGCACAGAGGGAACAAAGCTGATTACCTGTTTCAATTCAAAAGAATATACTTTCCTCAAGTGTAGTGTTTTGCAATAACCATCAGCAAATGCCAAGTCAGTAGGAAAAGCAGGAATTGATCTAATACAGGAATGTTTCACTCATGGGCAATTGTGCATAGCATGTTCAAGATTAAGCAGCTTCTGTGACCTGATATTATTATTATTATTATTATTATTATTATTATTACTTGAGTGATGCGTTTATTGAAAGTGTTATACAGCATTTGAGATACAATTTGTTACATTTCTTTTCTTTTTCCAGATGGCAAACAGGCAGGTGAAGTGATTTGCTCATAGTCACACAGTGTCAGTAGCAAGATTTGAACCCATAACATCAGGATTTAAAGTCCAAAGCTTTAACCACTACATCACATTACTTGCCAAAAATATTAGTTATTGTTTAAAAAGCAAAAAAAAAAAGAAAAATCTAGAAATATTGTGTATAGAAAAGCACTTAAATAGTTACAGTACATAATACTTCTGATACACCCAGTTAATTAATGGCACTATAACTAAGGCGATTTTCAGAGTAAAGCCATGCAAAACAGCTAGTAAAAATGAAAAATTAAGTATTAATGATGATACCAGGAGGATCTGGGAAGTTTAGTGTCATCAAAAGGAGCTTTAGAAATCAAATATGGTTACAAAATAAAAAGTACTAAGAAGGGCATGTGCGTAAAGTGAGGCATTTACAAGAACTTTAGCATCTTGTAATCCAAGAATATGTACAGTCCAATAGTGCCATTACTGCCACAGTGGCTGATGTAATTTCTAACTGTTGTTCAGAGATCTCTCACAAGGCTGACACATGAAAACATAAAGGAATGCTCTTTTCTCACTTTAACATCTGACATTATAGATAGCCAGGGGTGCATTCATGGAGTGGCAAGAGGGCAATAAACTAAAGAGAACAAATTTACATCTTCATGGGTTACATGGGATGGATGAATAAATAATGCTTGTGAATTCTCTGTGTTTTTCAAGTGGAGATATTTTTATTGTAATCCAACATGTAACAGATTCTTCCCACAATTCTAGCAGAATGTTAAAAAAAAATGTATTTGGGGCTGCCTTATACTAGTAAAGACTTAAATTTAGTTCCTGTATTATCTTGTTCATTCGAATGATCAAAAGTGCCTGTTTGCTGCTGTAAATATGACTTACACACATAGCTAACCTGCCTCGCTTTTATTTCAAATGCAACATAAATGATACAAAGATAGACATATAAATAAACATAGAAACAATTAAAAGCTGACAGAGTGCCTGAGGCAAGAACATGCCTCACAGCAC
>JANRMT010062814.1:104479367-104494915 GCA_026402145.1 Polypterus bichir lapradei | reverse complement strand
ATATATATATTTATAGTACAGACACTTTCTCTCCTAGAACATGCATCAAATTTTTTATGATCAACATGGTAACATTTACGTTATAAAGGTTATCTTTTGAGGTGCTGTGAGGCATGTTCTTGCCTCAGGCACTCTGTCAGCTTTTAATAGCTGCTATGTTTTTTTCCATGCCAGACATTCTTCTTCTTTAATGACACTAGAAGAGAAAAAAAAAAATCTCTACAATGCAATGCATTGTGGTGCAGTGGCAAGGAGAGCTGAACTTTAAACCACTATGTGACAGGTTCAGGTTTATGTTTATTGTCATGTGTACATAGTCCAATAAAATTACAATTACATGAAATCCACAGACTAGTCACAGTAGTGCAAAGCCAACAAGAGACAAAACAGGCTATAAATATAAGATACTGTATACTAAATGCAACAAATTTATCTACTATAAAATAAAAAGCTACTGTCTGTGTGTCCAGTACCTCAAACAATCTGATTGGTCAGTTTCACTTTGATGAGGCAATAAGAGAGGAAGTGCAAGTGTGAGTAAAGGCATATGAGCCACACTGAGAGAGTCATCTTCAAAGACAGCAAGTATAAAGTCAGACAGGATTATTTCATTGTAACAAAATGCAAATCACTTCTAAAAATTTAGGCAACTTTACATCCTTTGAGGCATTCATTTTAAATATTAAAACAGATTCCAACACAATTATAGTGCTAGTCTACAGACCACCAGGGCCATATTCATTGTTCATGACTGAATTTAGCAACCTTTTATCTGATTTGGCTATAAATTATGATCACGTTGTACTGATGGGGGATTTGAATGTACACATTGATGTGGAAACTGACACTTTTAGCAAATGTTTTACTTGTTAAATTCAGTAGGATTTTGTCAGATTGTCAAAGGTCCAACTCATAATCATAACCACACATTAGATTTAATTATAACTTATAAAGTTGAAATTCAAAATTTAAATATTACTCCATTAAATGAAGCTATTTCCGATCACTTCTTAATTACATTTGATTTAGTCCTGCCCTTCCCAATGCAGTCACAGATTAAAACAAAGACAGTCCGACATCTATATTGTAATTCTGCTTCAAAATTTATAGATACCTTGAGTAAGTCGAGTGTAATTGTGGAAAACCATTTAGATCAGTTAACATCAAATGTAAACGTGGAATACAATTTAGATCAGCTAACATCACATTATAATGTGACCTTGAGAGATGCTCTGGACACAGTGGCTCCCCTTAAAACAAAAGTGATTTAAGCACATAGAAACTCTCCCTGGTTTAATGAAAACACTCGCGCTCTTAAATTAGAGTGTAGAAAACTGGAGCGCAGATGGAGAACAACAAAGCTACATGTCTTTCAAATTGCATGGACAGTGAGTGTTAATAAATATAAAAAAGCCCTCTTTAAAGCTCGCTCAGAATACTATTCTACATTAATAGATAGCAATAATAAAAATCCTCGGGTACTGTTTAGTACAGTGGCTAAATTAACAAATGGGAATTCAGATCAACAGTGCAAAATACCAAAAGATATTAGCAGTACAGACTTTATGAACTTCTTCAATGAGAAAATTAAAAATATAAGATCCCAGATCTCTGCATCACAGTACAAACCACATACTAGCTTAGCAGACCCTGTCTCACATTGCATTCAGCACTTTAATAATTTTAATCCTGTAACTGAGCAGGAAGTCTTAACTTTAATTACTAAAATGAAGCCCACTACTTGTTCCCTAGATCCAGTGCCAATAAAACTAGTAAAAAGTGCCACGGATGTTCTTGCGGCGCCTATTCTAACCATTATCAATAGTTCATTACTGCATGGCACAGTACCTGATGCACTAAAAGTGTCAGTCATTAAATCATTACTTAAAAAGTCAGACCTAGACCCACACATACTAAATAATCCATCCATCCATCCATTATCCAACCCGCTGAATCCGAACAGGGTCACGGGGGTCTGCAGGAGCCAATCCCAGCCAACACAGGGCACAAGGCAGGAACCAATCCTGGGCAGGGTGCCAACCCACCGCAGGCATACTAAATAATTATAGGCCTATTTCAAATTTACCGTTTCTCTCTAAAATACTAGTAAAAGTAGTGCCAGTCAGCTTCAGTCACACTTTACGCATTACAATTTATTTGAGAAATTCCAGTCTGATTTTTGCACTGGTCATAGTACAGAAACGGCACTAACACGGGTTGTAAATGAGATTCTGATATCCTCTGATGAAGGAAACTCCACTGTAATTATGTTGTTAGACTTAAGTGCAGCATTTGACACCATTGACCATTCTATTTTACTGCACAGGCTAGAAAACGATGTTGGGCTTACAGGCCCCGTGCTCGCTTGGTTTAGTTCTTATTTATCATATCGATTCCAATATGTACAGAAATGTGCTGACAGTACTCCATCATTATACACAGAAGTTCAATATGGTGTCCCGCAGGGCTCAGTACTGGGACCTTTACTGTTTTCACTTTACATGCTTCCACTGGGGTCTCTCATTAGGAAACATAATGTTAATTTTCACTCGTATGCAGATGACACCCAGTTATACCTTTCATTTAAATCAAATGAAGTTTCTCCGATGTTGTCTTTAATTAGTTTTGTTAGCGAATTAAAGGAGTGGATGAATGATAACTACTTGTCTTTAAATACAGATAAAACAGAGATGTTAATTGTTGGAGGGAATGACGTTGATCACAACAATATTTTGTCATCATTTAACTCAGTTGGAATCCCAATTATTTTTACTGAATCAGCCCGCAATCTAGGAGTTATCTTTGATTCTAGCATGTCATTTAAAGCACATATTACAAAGTTGTCCAAAACATGTTTCTTCCATCTTAAAAATGTTAGGAAATTAAGGCGCTTTCTAAATAAACAGGATTCTGAGAAATTAATTCATGCATTTATCTCTAGTAGGATTGACTACTGCAATGCGGTGTTCACTGGCTGTTCAAACTGTTCTCTATACAGCCTCCAGTTAATCCAAAATGCGGCTGCAAGAATTATTACAAGAACAAGAAAATATGAACACATAACTCCAGTTCTTAAATCCTTACACTGGCTCCCGGTTAAGTTTAGGGCAGATTTCAAAATCCTCCTTTTAACATATAAAGCATTAAATGGCCAAGGTCCGACTTACTTTGTCTGAACTTATCATGACTTACAAACCTGAGCACACATTAAGATCTCAAGATGCCGGTCTGCTTATGATTCCAAGGATTAATAAAATAACAGTGGGAGGTCGAGCTTTTAGTTACAGGGCTCCTAAACTGTGGAATGGTCTTCCCGCTTCTATAAGAGATGCCCCTTCGGTCTCAGCCTTTAAATCCCGGCTGAAGACTCACTACTTCAGTTTAGCATATCCTGACTAGAGCTGCTGATTAACTGTACATACTGCATCTCTGTTATTAGTCATTAGCACTAAAACATAAGTAACATGATAGTTATAATTGAATACTAACCCTCACCTATTCTGTTTCTGTTCTCGGTACTCAAATGTGGCAATTGGTGCCACAACCCACCTGCCAAGTTGTTTGCCTGCCTATGGTAAAGTCATCCCTGATGGAGGATTGCAGGAACCATGGGAAAGAGGGGTCCTTTCATCGGATTGGCTGGCCCAGCACTGTTTTAACCGTGGAATGGCCAAATGGGGGAGGCAGCTTGATGGATGAAGTCTCCAGGACTCTAAAAATATCCAAATCTTATTATGTGATATCATCTAATGTTAAATTCTGCTCCGTACTTCTAAAATTTTTATTTTTATGCTGTATTAAGGATTTGTTCTGTTCTGCGTATTGTTTTGTATTAACCCCCTACTTTTGACACCCACTGCACGCCCAACCTACCTGGGAAGGGGTCTCTCTTTGAACTGCCTTTCCCAAGGTTTCTTCCATTTTTTCCCTACAAGGTTTTTTGGGAGTTTTTCCTTCTTCTCAGAGAGTCAAGGCTGGGGGGCTGTCAAGAGGCAGGGCCTGTTAAAGCCCATTGCGGCACTTCCTGTGTGATTTTGGGCTATACAAAAATAAATTGTATTGTATTGTATTGTATTAGAGAAAGGTGTCTTATAATAAAATAATAAAAGACTCTGAGAAGAAGGCTTTACAGGAACATTCACGGAAGAGGGAGCACTGGTGAAGAGATGTTCACACACATGCAAACACAGCAGAAAGGCAAAACATGCAAACACAGCAGAAAGAGGAAAACCCACACAGGCGTAAGTGTGCAGGTTGCAGAATCCAAGGGGCAGTCTTGCTGTAAGAAGCATTATTAGGTGAATTTCAGGGATTTGGTTAGAGAGAAAAGCTACCAAAGATCATCAACAATCTGAGCAATATAGCAGTGTAGTGCTTTTGGCAACATAATCCCTATGTATTAAATTAGTTTGTATTACAAGGTATAATAGTAAAACCAAGAAAAATGCAATAAAGGACCCGGACATAAGACCAAGACACCACAGGACACTTTGCCAGTTATCCTGACATATAGGTTTTTGTGAGATGTAACTACTGAAACTTGAGAAACCTCACATGGACATGGGGAGAAAATGTAAATTTAACTTGCATATTATAAATGTATTCATGTCCCTGCAGTTCAAAAGCAGTAATGCTGGCCGCTGTGCCAGTGTGATGGTAAAGTTAAAGCTTTTATGGATAAACTGTAAGATGTTTCTGAATGCAATATCCTAACTGGACATAGAGAAAAGGAGAATATAGTCAAAATATTCAGTATACAGACTTGCCAACAGTAATGCATAAGAAATTCCTGGTTTACGTTTGAAGTGTACTTTACTCTCAGGTACAGAAAAGGATTCCCATGATAAAACTAGGGGTCTTCATAAGGCACATGTGTACCATTTGGGGTTTCACAAAAGGCATTAAGCTATAAAAAACGGTGCAAAGGAGTTACTGCATATAAGACTTATTGGTTTATTGTAAATTTATTAGGTCCAAAAGAAACAACGGAAAAGATAATTATCATCTTATATTATAAGATAATATAGCAACCAGCTGCCCACAACACTGCAGGATAAATACTTACAAAAACAGCTTTCTTTTTAGAATGGTGCCTGGCTTATAACATTTGCTGCTCTTTAAGTTACAGTTGCACAGGAGTATCCCTCCTCCACTTTTAAGAGGTAAGATTCATAATACATTATTTAAAAAAATGTAATAGCTTTGCAGTCTTGCATTTATACATGTTGAGAATTGTTAAACCATTCACCTTCTAACAGATGGCAGACTGTCAGCTATTTTTTGATCAAGCAGAACTTGAAAACAGCAGTCTGCATATACACACATTCATGGAAAAGGCACAGTTATTTTTAATTTACAAGTTTAAAGATTTTTGTAAGTCACTTAAATCAAAAATGATGAAAGTTAACATAATCCCCCTATAAAATTACAGTTTTAATTTTAGTTCTTCAGTCTTCCTGTAGCTGTATTCATTCATTCAGTTTTCAAACCTGCTTATTCCCATATAAAGCTGTAGAGTGCCCTGAGCGTATCCCAGCAGTGAGTTAGGAGCAAACCTTAGTCAATATGTCAATCCATCACAAGATTCGCTCACAGAGTTGTCAATGAATCTAATCTTGATATCTTTAGGATGAGGAGGAAACATGAGGAAAACATACAAACACCACACAGACAAAAACTGGCCCCAGATTCAAATCTAAGTCAAGTAAAGTCAAGTCAAGTTAGGGAGCGTGCACTGGTACAGTGCTTTGCCGCACCCACTACACAACGAAACAACTCAGGATCCCAGTTTGCAATCCCCCAGGCAGTCCCACCCTCCGGTCCCTAACAATGAGGATCTTACGAGCCGCATCACCCTCGGGGAAACGCACCACATGGCCGTAGTGCCGTAACTGATGCTCCCTTTAAATACAGATAATGTGCCTCATTCAGGACCCCATGAGCAAACGCTCATTCAAAACAAAGTCAAACCAATAGTACCCCAAGATTTTCCGGAGAGACACAGTACCAAAGAAGTCCAGTCTTCGTCTCAGGTCACTGAATAGCGTCCATGTCTCGCAACCATATAGTAAGACAGGAAGCACTAGGACTCTAAAGACTTGGACCTTCGTCCTTTTGCATAGATATCGGGAGCGCCACACACCCCTTTCCAGCAACCTCAAGACCCCCCATGCTCTCCCAATCCGTCTACTGACTTCATAGGAAGAGTCACCAGAGACATGAATGTCCCTGCCAAGGTAAGTAAACCTCCCGACAAGGTCGATACTCTCTCTGCAAAAAGACACACTGCTGATGGCTGTGCCCAAGAGGTCATTTAAGGCCTGGATCTTGGTTTTTATCCAGGACACTCGCAAGCCCAGACCAGTCTCTCGAGCATTCCGATCAGAGCCTCCATTGACTCCTCAAAGATCACAGGATCATCAGAAAAGTCAAGTTTCGTGAATCTTTCTTCACCAACTGATGCCCCACAGCCGCTGGACCCCATGACTTTACCCAACACCCAGTCCATACAAGCATTGAACAGAGTAGGAGCAAGAACACACCCCTGACGAACCCCAGAATCAACTGGGAAAAACACAGAGGTTCTGCCTCCACTCTGTACAGCACTCACAGCACCAGTGTACAGACCAGCCATGATATCTAGCAACCTCGAGGGGATCCCATGAACCCTCAGGAAGTCCCACAGGGCAGTTTGATCAACTGAGTTTGCGAAAATCGACAAAGGCTGCAAAGAAACTCTGCTGATATTCGCGTTTGCTCTCCATGAGAACCCTCAGTGCCAGGATGCGGTTAATGGTAGACTTCTTAGGTGTAAAACCAGACTGTTCCGGTCGCTGGTAGGTGAGCAAGTGATCATGAAACCTATTGAGGACGACCCTAGCAAGGACCTTACCCTGCACCGAGAGCAGTGTTATTCCCCTGTAGTTATCGCAATCCAGGCCATTACCCTTCCCTTTCCAGATAGGGACGACAAGTCTGTTTTCCAGTCAGTTGGAATGATGCCAGTCTCCCAAATGAAAGCAAAGATTGCTTGCAATGCCAGGAGGACAGCCTTACCATCAGCCTGGAGAAGTTCACCCTGGAAACCACAGATCCCTGCAGCCTTTCCCCCCTTCAGCTGGTTCACCAGCTGTGCAATCTCAGTGAAATTGGGTGGTTCACAGCTAATTGGAGGATCAGCCTCAAGAACCGTGAACCCAGAGATATCCAACGTCCTAGCCGGAGGATCAGCTTTGAACAACTGCTCAAAGTAGCCAGCCCAGCGGGTCACAACTTCAGTGTCATCCGTAAGGATCATTCCATCAGCTGCCCTGACTGCGACTCTCCGAGGAACAGATTTAGATGTGCGTAATGCTTCGATTCCTCTGTAAGCAGGACATGGGTTGCTAAACCACAGATGGTGTGTCACTTGGTCACAGATTCCTCTTTATTCTTTATCTGCCCTCAGAGCCCTCACAGTCTTCCTTCTCAGTTCCCGGTACAGCCCAGAGTTGCCATTGAGCCATGCGCTGCGACTCCTCTCGATGATATCCAGGGTGCCCTGCGCACTTATAATTACAAGGTGTGAAAGAAAAATTAACTGCTTGCAAGCTACTTCGAATTAACAACTGACAAAGCCATTTTGCTATAATGGCAGGTTATTCATATAGGCGTCTGTCATAAGACAGGGTGCAGTAAGCTGACCGATGACAATTTCCAGTTTCTTTAGGAACGCGTCTGTTTGACACAGGAAAGATATCATTTCCTTCTTTAGGGTCTATCTGACAAGTAAAAAAAAAAGTAAGTACAGATGGCCCATTAGCGCAATAAAATAAAACGATATTATGCTTTTTGATTAAGTAAAGTGAAGGGGGAGAGAAAAAATGTAAAAAAGTCAATTGAAAAACGAAACCTTGCTCTTCTGCCTTGCACAGTAGAATCCATGTACTCATCTGTGACTGAATAAAAATCTAATTGATTGAACTATTCCTGTCTTCCTCGGTGGTTTCCTTCCACAAAGGCATCATCTCTGTACCACCCTTCTACGGTATGTACTGTACATAAATTACTGTGCATAATTACTTTGTGCCTTTTCTTAAAATATCATCATCTCTGTGAAGTTTTTATATTCTTTCTCAATAAAATTTTTCTTCCCACATCTCAAACATGAGAAGGTCATGTAAACGGGCAACTCTACTCTCTGCTCAATGACTTAGTAGATGTATTTGTACATATTTTCTACATTGGGCTGGCATTCCATTCAGGGTTAATCCCTGATATTTCAGAGATAGACTGTAACCTCCATGACCCTAAAGTGAATTGGATGATTGGATTTTTCTTAAAACAGCATACTTACCCTTTGATGCACATTCATATTGAAGCTTTAGTGCTAGTAATTGATTGTACTTGAAATTAGGAGTTAATTCAACAGGGAGCATTCAAACAATGTGATGCCTTTAAGGTTAATAGAAAATACTTATTTGGAGATTTCAGAAAAGAAACGGTTGCTGATGGAGTGACTGCAGCTAATTATAAAATAAATCTGTTTTTCATTTTAACAATCACATTTTTATCGAGCCTGAATTCTTTTTTTTTTGTTGTTGTTATTAACAAAAGGAAAAGAGAAGAAATGACAAAATCTTTCTAGCCTCGACAAATGGTAAATATTAATTAAAGTAAAACAGAAAGCAGAAGGGAGATAGCAGTCCAATATTCACAAAATGGAGGAGTTAAGAAGCAGTGAAAAAAGTGATCAAATAACATTAAAGAGGCTACTTTCCCCAGCTCCTGATTGTCTGAACTGCTTTGAGACATCTTTGAAAGATAGAAATTGATGAGATGTTGATCCTCAATGTGGGAAGTTCCAATAGGTTTAGGGTAAAGAAAGAAGAGCAAAAGAGGCAGAGTCAGGGAATGTCCAGCTGGAGTCCCGTAATAATTTTGAACGATTATCCTTTGTTGGAGTATAGAGAATATCCAAAAGAAGGACAACCTGAGGTGACTGGGGAACGTGCAGAAAGAATTGAACAGAAAGA
Source organism: Polypterus bichir lapradei (assembly GCA_026402145.1). Taxonomy (NCBI): domain Eukaryota; kingdom Metazoa; phylum Chordata; class Cladistia; order Polypteriformes; family Polypteridae; genus Polypterus; species Polypterus bichir. Next base: position 104,485,901 of record JANRMT010062814.1, on the reverse strand, counting down.
TTTGGCCATGTAGCATCAGAGGAAAGCCTCTGGGGAACACTGCCAGAGCATGTGGAAGGAGGCGTTGGGGTATTTAAGGAACGGAGATGACAAAGTGGGTCTAGAGTCAAACCCATTAAATGGGGCTTCAGTTAAGGGTTCGATATAATCTATATTTTTTAGACTAACATTCCACAAAATTCCAACATACTTTTGTATCAAAAGGGAGATTGTGAGACCAAATAGTGGAAAGCAACGATTTTAGAGAAGGCTTTGTGCAACAAGAATTCAAGAGAAGGCTACAGGTTTGGATTCAAGGAGTTAGGAAACTGCAAAAGTGTAAAGTAGCTGAAGGAGGAGAAAAGATGAGAAGGAAATTCAAGATGTTTTAAGTACAGGCCCGAGCTGAAGATAAAAGAAGTGGGAATGGCAATGTACAAACTGATATGTATATTTTTTTACATTTTCTTTTTAATAAAACGTTCTTCATACCAAATTATCTCTTCTCATTTTTTTTCTGAAGAGGGCACCCATTCACCTCACTTTTATAGCAGTTTGATTTTCCATCTGTCACTTCAGTGAATGCACAAAGGTGAAACTTGCTGAAGACATTATCATTTTTTAGCTGTTCTTCATTCCTTTCAATGCATTCCCTGATTTGTTTTCGCTGCCAGGCTTTAACATTTGGACTCCTCTGCTGTGTATGTAGAGTTTCTGAAACGCTTCAGTCAGAGTGAGATGGATGCCTGTTATTATGCATTGATTGTTTTCCTGAAATGACAAGGTGACGAGTGAAATCAGAGCTGAATAAGAACGAATGTGACCTCTTTGGAAACAAACTGAAAAAGCATGTCTGGAAATTGTGCATTCATAACAGCAGCAGGTGGAAGGAAGTCAGGATTTAACAGTTTGTGTGCTGCTTGCAAAAATACAACTTGAGACTGGGGATTTAAAGAACAGCCTGCGCATATACCTAACTGAAGACAACTTTCTGCAAAGTGTCTTATAGAGCAATGTAATGAGATATAATATTGGAAATCTCTCTCTTTTTCACTTTTAGGCATTTGAAAAGGAAAAACAAGAGTAATACCTGAGGGCATTAATAAAATCAATGAACAGCTTGCAAAAGAAAAAAGCTATGAATTATTGTGATGGAGCTGTACACTGAGAGAAAGAAGCTTACAGTAATTGGAATGCTTCATGGGTGAGCCAGTTAAGAACAAAAAGCTCCATTAGATGTAAGAAGTCACAAAGGAACAAGGTCTGTTTAGGACAGGGGTACTGAGCTGAGAAAGTGTTGGCTTAGGGGGTCAACAGTTGGCAACACAAAGCTCAATACAAGGGAGGATTCTGTGTTTAGTTTGCAGAAGAACTCTTATGCAGCTTCAATACAGTACAGAATAAGTCCAGAGACAGAAATCCCCAGTCTCCTACTAAAAATACTGCTAGTGTAGTTAGCCAAAAGGAATACTTGCTGTGCTTTACAAGAGGTCAATGCAGAAGACTGAATTAAGTGAAATCTATCTATAAATAACTATAAATGCAAATAGCAAAAGCTGTTGAAATCAGATTATTACTGTTATGTACTTGCTGATGCCTTTATCCAAGATAACATACAAGATTAGGGTGAATTGTAACTGGTTACAGGCATTTTTAACAGCCTGAGCACAGGCAGGTAAAGTGAACAAGAAACAAAATGACAAAAACTGAACAGACGAAGACCACTCCCTCAGGCACTGAATCACACTTATTTCAACACATGTCACTCTTTAACACAAATTGTCTCCTGCTGTGAACGTGATGTTTTATAATTGGATTATTGTGAATATTGTGACCGAAAGGATGAACAGTGTCTGAATCTCCTGGAGAGGCTGAACAGCTCAACAAACAGCATCCCACCAGGCAGCCAAATGCTTTTGGGAATGCAACAATTGCAAAAACATTTAATGCGTCTGATAAAGCAACCTCATTAAAAGCAGCTCCAATTTCTGCCTACTTAGTCCTGCTGCTCCCATCTTTATGCAAAGCCAAAAGCTTCTAATTATGACTGGAAATGCACCTTTTGGCTCTCATGATAAATAAAACCTTTAAGAAACTGTTAGTTCTATTTAGGCTTGCCTCTTTGTTTATGCTTAGAAGACAGGCCTCTGTCTTTTAAAACCTTACAGGAAACCAGCTGAGTTTTCATCTGAATGTCTTTGAGTTATAAGTCCTGGAAGCCAGAGTGGGAACACTCCCAGTTTCCAAAGAGTCACACTCATGTTTGCTGTGTTGGTGTGAATGAAAACTTTTTCCTATCCGTGTTTTGAATTTGAAATAAAATCTGAGACTGCAAACATGAAAGTGTTCCCATTATTTGGACCTCATCAAGCCATTTTTTACTGGCAACATAGAATAAGCATCATATTGTGGTTACCCACAGGAGCGTGTAGTGAAAAAAGAAAAACACACTCTCGCTCATCGAAGTCTGAAGGCCACTTGGTCATTTATGTTGCAGATCAAACTATTTACCTAACAAGTAGTACACTTTCCTGGTGGTGTGGCCATGGAAGATGATGTACATTTTTCTCTAGTGTTGTACCCCTACAGCACATCATTACCTTATTAGCTACTCTGGTGTTCTGGTTCAAAAGATGCTGTCTAACTTATGCTCTAGTGCACGGGTGTCGAACTCCAGGCCTGGAGGGCCTCAGTGGCTGCAGGTTTTCATTCTAACCCTTTTCCTAATCAGTGACCTGTTTTCACTGCTAATTCACATTTTAATAGCCATGTTAGAAGGATTCAGTCCTCTGAATTGATTTGTTTCTTCATTAAAATGCAGTCAAATAGAAATGAGACGTGAAATGAGCCAACAGCTGATCAGCTAAACTGGTGCTTCAAACTCCAAACAGTTTCTTAATGAGAAGCCAATTCTTGCTGTTAATTAAACTTGTTATTTACTTCCACAGCTTGTTGTTGCTCTTGTTCTGCCACAGTTGACATTTCCAAAACTGTTGATTTTCTGTTTTTCACAAGAACATCGTCAAACTGTTTTGGTGAGTTGAGAGATCAACCTTACTGAGACCTTCACCTTTCTTTATTTTCAGATATTGTGTGATTTGTAGTGTTTTGTGTCTCATTATTGTTTGGCTGCTAATTGAGGAAAAAGAAACAACTGAGGGACCTGAGTTAAGTTAATTAAAAGAAGTTATATTAGCAGCAAAAACTGGTCACTAATTAAGAAGATGGTTAGAATGAAAACCTACAGCCACTGCGACCCTCCAGGACTGGAGTTTGACACCCCTGCTCTAGTGCTTTGGTTATCTTGGCTCTTGTGCAAACAGCCCCGGATTACACCAACTGCCACTCTGGCACTCAGTTGCTGCTGTTAACACCACAGCTTCTCTCAGCTGACTGGCCCCAGTCATGGGTTCTGATACCTCTTTTTCAGGGTTTTCACTCACAAATGTTCCTGTGTCTTCAGTATTCACAATCACAGCATTACCTACTCTGATATAATCTTTTTTATCCTACCCTTAAACATCTCAAGAACAGATTTGCATAAAGCAGCCCTGCCCTAATCAAGTTCAGGAATCTGACTGGACAGTCTATTTCTGTGAGACTTAACCTGCCACATCTGCTTCACATTCCATACAGACCCTCTCTCCTCTTCTGGGTCCAATCAACCACATGCATGTGGCTAATACAAGTATTCCAGGATTGACTGCTGAGTCATTACAATATGCCTCTTATAAGAAAAAGATGTTATGAGAAAGAGCATGGCAGTCTTATATTAATTTATTAAACAAATAATCACAATGACTTAAAGTATAAAATGGTTTACAGACCAGTTAATCACCTTGTTCAGTATAAAACAGTAGCTGAGCAGTTAAGATTGACATGGTCACCTTGTCATTTACAGACGTTAAATGACTTATCCATGAGACCTGACTCAAAGAGGTACAAAGCAATAAGAAAAAACAAAATCACGCACAAGTCTTTCTATGAGTGCCAATTGCAGTATATTTTTATTGTAAAACTATACAATTATACATGTGGCTCCATCCACATACTAGTGAAACAGGACAGTGAGGAGGGCCCCGCCCAGCTACTCCTGACATCATGCTTCCTCCTGCCTTCAGCCCCCAGCCTCTGTCTCAGATTAGCAAGAATATATCACTTCTGCAAGCGAACTATGATTCTTAGCATGATGAGAGAAGTCGCAAAATCAACTGGAATATTCAAGCTAATTATATAAAAAAAAACAATCTAAATCCGTTAAATAGTTCTCTCATTCGCTAGTTAAGCAGAGGTAAGGAACGCCACCTTCCCCTCAGCCCGCTGAATGTCTCTCGGATTCCTGCAATAAATCAGTACAGCAAACACATTATGATATATAGCGCAATGAGAGAAGTCGCAAAATCAACCAGAATGTTCAAGCAAATTATAGAAAAATAAGGAGACTGGGTTTCACGTCCCATATCATCCCTGCGTGGAGTTTTGACTTATGATGGACTGGCACACTGTCCAGGGTTTGTGCCCTGTGCTAGCAGGGATAGGATCCAGCGCCCAACCTTTGATCCTCGGTCTGGATTAATCAGGTTAGAAAATGATATAACATGTAACCATTTAACATTTTGAGCTAACAGAATCTAATTACTAATTACATGAGCTCCATCTACTAAATGAACTTGTACTTTCTCTGAGTTTGATGGTTTTCACAAACTGGTTTATCTGACTGAAAGATTTTGTCAAGTGGTATTTGCTTTCATTTTCCACCGGCCATGTCCCTTTTTCTCTAGCAGCATTGTCTCTTAGCAAGCAATAATTTCACAGCATGCCTTTGATTTGATTCTAATAAATTCAGTCTTTAAGCAAGGGTGAAGTCCTATTGATATTTTACATGTTTATTTTATTTTAATATGTTTCAACTTCCTTGCTTGGCTAAATGACTCACATGCTCTCATTTTCCACTGACAAATGCCTGTCTTCATCACTATGTTTTGTTTGTTTCTCAGTTGATTCTCTCCTGCCACTGGCTGCTGACATCTTATTTATTGGTGAAAGATCAGACTTTAGCAAATTAAAGGAGGTGCAACTAATAAAGAAATATAAGGATCTTTGAAGACCTCCATTACTTGGAGATAAAGATTTAGTTCTGCTACAGATCAACAAACTAAAAATGTTACACTTCAAATATTAGTTTTCAAAAATAAGGAAAGTATAGTCAGTTCATGACATAAAATGAATATTTGTGCATTGTCTGATGCTTTGAAATGATGTACAGAGATTATGTGCTGCATATCACCAGAACTGAATTACCCCTTTTCAGGACAAAAGTGTAAAAGCATTTTTATTAGGTAAGACTCAACACACCTAAGACTATTGTTTCATTAACTAAAATATTTATTTACTGCAACTTGAAAAAAGAATTGTCAGTTGCATCAAATTTAATACTTAGGTCTAGATTCATAATAGCTACAGGGAGCCTATCCATGTTGCATTAATAATTATTATCAAGTTTGCTTTTTACCTGTGGCCAGTGCAACTGAAAGTTATTTACATACATTTTCAGGATTTGAAGAAGCCCAGATGATTGAAGACTTTAAAGTATGGCGTAGAGGATCAACAATTCAGAGTAACAGGGACTGTGGAAGAGAGGTGAAAAAGAGAGTGCAGACAGGGTGGAATGGGTGGAGAAGAGTGACAGGAGTAATTTCTGACAGACGGGTATCAGCAAGAGTGAAAGGGAAGGTCTACAGGACGGTAGTGAGACCAGCTATGTTATATGGGTTGGAGACGGTGGTACTGACCAGAAAGCAGGAGACAGAGCTGGAGGTAGCAGAGTTAAAGATGCTAAGATTTGCATTGGGTGTGACGAGGGTGGATAGGATTAGAAATGAGTACATTACAGGGTCGGCTCAAGTTGGACAGTTGGAAGACAAAGTCAGAGAGGCAAGATTGCGTTGGTTTGGACATATGCAGAGGGAAGATGCTGAGTATATTGGCAGAAGAATACTAAGGATAGAGCTGCCAGGTAAGAGAAAAAGAGGAAGGCCTAAGAGAAGGTTTATGGATGTGGTGAGAGAGGACATGCAGGTGATGGGTGTAACAGAGCAAGATACAGTAGACGGGACAATATGGAAGAAGATTATCCGCTGTGGCAACCCCTAACAGAAGCAGCCGAAAGAAGAAGAAGAAAGTATGGCATAGAGGTATGACATAGGTAGGAAGTATTTTAAGTACATTTACAGTGGATATCAAAAGGTACTTCCATGGAGGTTTAGTTAAAGGTTGTGAACATTTATGCAAGCATGGTATTGAAAATGTATTTTGCATTATTTTCCTAAAAATAATTCATTTATCTTTCACTTAATTATTGTTAGTTACAAGTTTTCACTAAAGTGAACAGGGCTGATATGATTGGTGTTGATTTTAGCCTTTATAGCAACACAAGCTGAAATTTCAGTAAGCTCATGTAGATGTTTGGTATCCATCATGTGTCACATACAGGGTTGGAATAACCATTAAACAAAATAAGCATGTGCTTAGGACGTCAAGGGAAGGGGGGGGGGG
>JANRMT010062814.1:104452342-104462738 GCA_026402145.1 Polypterus bichir lapradei | reverse complement strand
AGATAGATAGATAGATAGATAGATAGATAGATAGATAGATAGATAGATAGATAGATAGATAGATAGATAGATAGATACTTTATTAATCCCGAGGGGTTCTTTATATGAAGAATCTGAGGTGATTTTCTAATGTGCATTGCACTAACACTCAATCAACTATGCAGTCATTTCAAGTACATCTCATCCCAGTAAGTAGAATGGGGTGGTGCTGGATGTTTGGGGAGGGGCTAAATGTTGGTTTTCAGTTATTTCCACAGCTGCTGCTGCTGTGTTTTCAGATACAGCAGCCTGATGAAGGGGTGGGGCTTGATCTGCAGGCTGCTACGGCGTGTACTTATGCATCTGTGTGCTTTCATTTAGTCACTTTTTCATGTATGTTGCTCAACTATCTTCTCACATTGTTCTGTGAATCATGGCTCCAAAACAGATTGTGAACTCATTGGATAAGCTAAAGAAACCTCAATCCTTTGAATTTGAAACTAAAGTGATAAAGTCAAGGGTTTGTTTTGGTTATTAATTGTCACGATACTGGGGAGTTCCAAAAGCACAGGTACAAAATACTTTCAAAAGCTTCCCACTAGTTGGGGGGAAACACCATTCATTAAAAACCCCTACTAGAAACCAAAAGGGCCCAGAACACATTTTTATAAAAATAAAAGGTGTATTTTCAAAAGTCTCTTCAATACACAAAGCTCCGTAGAGCACAAGGAATTGCCTTAATAGGCAAAGTGAACCATGGTGAACAAAGTCCCAATACAGTATCCAAAAGTCATCGTTATTAAACAGAGAAGAGGCTCAAAAATTCAATAAACACAGTCCCAAATACGAAAACCAAAGACATAGTTGAAAAACCAGGAAATCATAAAGCAAGGCAAATGACACAGTAAACCCAAGAAACACTCCACTCCCTAGTGCATTTGCAATAAACCTCCAAGAATTATGGTTACGCCCTTCCTTAAATAGGGTGGAGGTCCTTTCCTGGCAGTGATGGCCAGGTGGCCCCACCCCTTGGGGAACCACCCACCAAACAGAAGGGTCAAAACCTAGACCGCACCCCTTTCCCAACACACACATAAAAAAATGTACATTATAAATGAAAGAAACATTAATACAAATAAATTGTACAAAATTGAACACAATAGACAAGTAACACAACTGTGACCAGTAGCCAGGGGGAAAATGCTGGCTGAAACATGACACTAATATTATTATTAAACTAATTCTGTCAATTTTAATATAGCTCTATTTTAGTTTAGTCAATCAGTCCCTTCCTAACCTGCTTAGTCCTGAACAGGGTCATGCGGGATGCTGGAGCCTTTCCCATCTAGCACAGGGGTGTCAGTCCATCACAGGGTGAACACACAGTCACACACACACACCAACTTCACCCTAGGGCCAATTTAGTATCACCAATCCACCTAACCTGCATGTCTTTGGACTGTGGGAGGAAATCCACACAGACACAGGGAGAACTTAGGATGCAAACCCTGGTCACCTAACTGCAGGGCAGCAGCACTATCATTGTGCTTCTGTGCCACATAACTCGATATTATATTATAACAAAAGTGGAGTGATATTTTTGAAGCCAGAAAATACTTAAACGTTTTTTCCTTTACCTTTATTGTAATTCACTTCCTGAAGAGGATTGCTGGAATGGATTAGCTCCTTTTTAAAGGGGACAAAGCCTGTAGCCTCTTCTATTAGCACCTACCCTACTGCATTCAAGCTGCAGTCACTTAGTTCATACTGTAGTTTAGTGATTCTAATACAAATCACACGCAAAAAAGGTAGTCTAAATTATTTTAAATTTGTAAGAACTGAAGTTTGACTATAAATAAAATGAGTGGAGGTGGGGGAAGTGGCAGAGTGATGCAGTGGCATTGCTCTTACCTTGCAAAAAGGAGACTGGGGTTTAAGTCCTGGGGGCACCATATGCAGAGTTTGAATGTTCTCTCCATCCTCACTTGGAATTTTGCTCTGTCCTGTTATTTCCTCATACATTCCATGACATGCGGATTGACAATACTAAACTGGCCCAGATGTGTCTTTGTGTGCATCCACCCTGCCTTGTGCCCAGTACTTAGTGGTAGAGGCTCCAGCTTCCCACTGTTCTTGCTCAGGATAAGCAGGTTTCAAAAATGAATGGATGGCGAGGTCCAACGTATATACATTGCAGATGTTTTAAAACTTCTACTTGAGTAGTTTGCTTATGGGCAAATTTTGCTTTTACTTGAGTAACTTTTCAGACAGGTATCTCTACTCTTACTCAAGTATGGCTGTTGAGTTGTTTATACAACAATGCTCTACACCAACAACTACCTTGCATGGACTTCAATTCCAGGCTACCACACCTGTGACCAGGAGCAATAACCAATGCACCACCAAGCCATTGATCCTAATTCATGACAAAAACTTACATTACTGAAGAGCTGGAGCCATCTTCTGACATTTTAGTTTTGAAATGTCTTAATGACGTTAAGAAGTAAGGAAGTGAATTTTACATTTTTTACTGTTAATTGGTGAAATCAATGTTACCTGTTTGTTAGCTGTGAGGGTCATATTAACCACAAATAGCTTTATCTTGAAGTTCATCTAGGTTTATGGAATAGAGGAGCAATATGGTTGTGGTTAACTGTAATGTCATGCTGTCAATGGCATAGGAATCTGTTACATCACATTACCTGAAACTGAGGTGATGTTGCCTAGTGGTGCAATGGTTAACTGCTACACAGCTTCAAGAGACTGGGTTCAAACTCAATACTTTGACATCTCTCTGGACTTTCCTTTTTGCAATCCAATTTTCTTTCCATGCCTGGAAGATTTATGTGTAAGAAGACTTCACTCATACAACTCATTCACCTTGTATGAGTTGTAAGCCTTGTATTGGGCTTCTGTTCTGTGTCTCAAGTGATTTTACCCTTAGATGAATTAAAGGAATTGGATAATGGATGGTTGCTGATTAATAACTATAATTCAATAATGCTGTCACTAATCACCCATGGAGCCCCATAGAAATTAACACTGATTGTTCCACCTTCCCAAAATCCTGAAACTGGTTTAAGCTTGTTCAGTAAATGGATGTAAGGATCAATTCAGTAAACTGATGGTTAGGCAACTGCTTGACAAAACTCTTTTATATTTTTTTTTTTGTAAATAACTGGTAGTTCAGAATATTACATTGGGTCCTGCTTTGCCATCCCCCTACATGACTACATACTGTGTATTAACTTTAGTTAAATGATACAATAGTTATATAGGTAAGCACCATATTAGATTGGTTGCTCATTGTATTTTTGTTATCTAAAATATCAAACTGACTACCATCTATGTTGCTTATTTTATTTACTATCTGCTACTTTGTTGCCAAAAGGCACCACACCATAATAAATCTGTGTTAACAAAAGAACTCAAGTACACACTTGACAAAAAAAAGCTGAGATAATTGCCTATTTGTCAGGCTGAAAGGCTGCAGGGAAGCCGTTGCAAGTTTGCTTTGTTTCTATTTGCAGACGGGTCAGCATTTTCATTTTCATTTTTCGTGTACTGCTATCAATATCTTTGTCAGCTTTATCTCGCCAAAAGCAATTGCAAATGATCACAGTGAAACATTCTGCAAAATTAGCTGAAACCATTTGGGGCTCGGCTAGTGTATCTTAAAAATGTTGTCAAGGCTTGTCATGCTTGTATGAAACTTCGTGAGAAGTGAAGGATTCGTTTTATACAAAAATAAAGGAGAGCAAATATGAGGCATGTATAAATGTATAGTGTTGCACTATCTATGTCTTCTTTTTCTTTAACCATTATCTTGCCTGATTCTTCTTTTTTTTTGTTTTAAATTCATAACACAACTCTCTGATGTCAGTCAGGGTAAGGTCACCATCCCTTTTGTTTGTTGTAAAAGGAGACAAAAGGATTTTGGCATCAAAAAGGGTACCTGATCTTAAACATTTCTGCTCCATTACCCCCTTTGAAAAGACATACATTGCATAAGCTGGTTCACAATCAATAGTATCCTGGAGCATCTACACCTGCATTGGTGTATCCAGCTGAACTACTGTCTGGGGAAACCAAAATTATTTTGGACATCTTGGTGGGAAGGTACATGAAGAAGAACAACTGAATGAGAAAATGTAAGGATTACAGCTTTGATAATTAGCAGTATAATGGGGAAATCAAGTGAAGTAGAGGAGGTATTAACCAAAGGGAGAGTAAATGTGTGCTGCAAACTAGAGACAACATGGAAAAGTAAAGATGTGAGAATGCTCAGTGAGAGTAGTGAAGGTTAAAGCTGTTCTAGCAGAAGAGTCATACTTGTACTTTGTGAGTGAGCATTGTGCAGTTTTCAAGATGATTGTGAGTAAATAACTAATGAATTATCTTAGCATATGCGGAATTGGTTGGTTGACGTGACTAAGCGAAAGCTGAGTTTTGGGACAGGTTGATGGGAATGACATCTGGTTGCCAGTTGTACTGCATGGTGAATATAATGGGTATGTTGGAGCCAGTGCTGATGTTGTCAAGGGGAACGATCACTTTGGGATAAGGAATGTTGAAGGTGATAGGATTCTGGCGTTTGGGTATGGGATGAAAATGGCCGACTGCAGAATTATGTTTAGTAATGAGGAAAACACAATGGTGACATTTGAATCTGGACAGTTAAGGAGCACAGTAGAATATTTGTTGGTGAGAAAAGCCATCTGGGCATGGTGAAAATGTGAAGCTGAATCCTAGAGAAGAATGTGTCTTTCAATATTGGTTAGTTGTTGTGGAGACCTTTAAGTCAGAGATACTGTATATAGAAAACAAAGAGGGAGTTCGTACTGTGGACTGAAGATATGGACATTGACAGAAAAAATGTGAGAAGTCAATTTGATGAGGGAAAAGTAGCAAGAGTGAGTGATGTTTCAGAAACATTATTGATTCTCCCTAGCCATTCATACAGTACCAAAAGAATGTATGGTTGAAAACAACAGAGAATGTACTCAGTTGGACAAAATGGCACATCGGTGGAAAATGTGGTGGTGGAATGCTAGTGAAGACAATTAAGGAGAATAAAATGTAGTATAAGGAGTGACAGAAAAGAAAGATGCAGTGTGAAAGGGTGATCTATATTGAAGCAATTAAAAATGCTGGAAAGAAAAAGTCTGGAGAGTGTTGGAAACCAAGCAACAAGAGTTTTTAGAATGAGAAGGAAAAGATGAATGTATTCAGTATCAAGAAAGAAAGTGTGAACTGCTTTAAAAATGCTGAAGGGTACATTATAAAAATGAGATTAAGTATAACTGAAAGCAATATATGGAGATGTTTTTGAGCAAATGAGACAAAGATGTTTGTTGTGAGAAATCAGAAGGACCAAGCTGTAAATTTTCAAAACAGAGAGATCATAAAAGCTCCAACTTAAATGGTGGCAAGAATGTTACAGGCAGTGGAAGATCGTGGAATGACTAACAGATCTGTTCAACATGGTTATGTGTGATGGGAAGATCCCTCAGGTCAGGTCAGGTTGGGGAGCATGAACTGGTACAGCATGTTGCCACATCCACCACATGAGGAAACAGCTTGGGATCCTGGTTGGCAACTACCCCAGGCAGACACGAGGCCCAGTCCCACTCTCCAGAAATTACCCTCTATCTGCCACAGCCAGGTGTTATGACGGCGTCCCCTTGGCCTGGTTCAACCACTCGGTTCCTCAACAATGAGGATCCTGTGAGCCAGATCACCCTCGGGGAGTCGCTCCACAAGGCCATAGTGCCGTAACTGATGCTCCCTCACAATGCAGGTAATGTGCCTCATTCGGAACTCCATGAGTAACCGCTTATCCGACACAAAGTCAAACCAGCGGTACACAAGGATTCTCTGAAGAGACGCAGTACCGAAGGAGTCCAGTCTTTGTCTCAGGTCACTGGATAGCAAGCAACAATATAGCAAGACAGGAAGCACCAGGACTCTTAAGACTTGGACCTTCATATTTTGCATAGATATCGGGATAACCACACAGCCCTTTCCAGCGACCTCATGACCCCCCATGCTCTCCCAATCTGTCTACTGACTTCATTAGGAAGATTCACCAGAGATACAAATGTCACTGCCAAGGCAAGGCTGTGTGCAGTAGAGGTGCTCAGACAAATTTAATCCAGTGCACTAGTTGTTTTAAGTGGATGCATAAGAGATGTAGTGCATTGAAGAATAGTCTGCAGTTGGAAAGTGCCACCTTGGTGTACAGATTGTGTACAAGAGGAGCAAGAAGACATTTGGATATGATCAATAAAGTTGTTTTGGGGAAGGTAAAGAAGTGCTGCTACTTAGGGAACATTCTGAGTAAAGATGGAGGTGTAGGCACAGCAAAGAAAGTGAGGATGATAGTTGCATGGAAGAAATTCTGGGATCTGTCCCCTGTTCTGACTTTTTACGGGGCCTCTCTGGCAATTAAGTGAAAGGTTTATAAAAGCTTTATGAGGAGGAGCATGATCTATTGGAATAAGACATGACCGATGAAGGCAGAGCATGAAACAAAGTTTGAAACATCTGAGATGAGAACAGAGAAGATGTATGCCAGATGGAAAAAATGGATTGGTGTGAAGATGATAGGTTATGCTAAGGAAAGGGTGCACTAAGGTGAAGCAGAGCATGGTGGTTCAAGCATATGGTGTGAAAATTAGAAGGTGATTGGTAAAGAGGTGTACTGTAGTGGAGGTAGTGGGAATGAGGTAAAGAGAGAGGCCAATGCAGGTGTACTTAGTGATGGCTTTGGCAGATGAAATTAGAGAATTAATGTCACCACAAAGGATGTACCAGACTTTAGACATAGGACACAAAAGATCTGGGGGCAAGTGGCTAACCTGGGTAAACCCAGATAATGGTCATTAAGCAGATGATAATGATAATTGTAATTTTAAAAATTTAACAAATAAGGCAACCTGGTGATGTAGCATTTCTTGCTCACAGCCCCTGGAAAATGGTATGGAATTCCAGCTGGGTTATTGTTGGTGTTGGTGTGGATTTTGCTTGTTCTCCCCTGTGTCTTGGTGAGTATCAGTTGCTCTTTACTGGCATCCTCATACTTAACAGATTGTCATCCAACTATGTCAATTGCTGGAAAGACTGTTCATTGACATTTTTGGGGGAAAACAATACATCTCCCACCAGAACACACTTTTTCCCCTATATCTGCAAGCACCCATATCATTTTTGGGAATATCACTTCCCATTGATAGTTGTCCAGTTTCCTTGGCGTGGCCAAAAGAGTTGTTATTGCCAGCATACAGGGTACATTGTAGAAGTCGATCGTGCAGTCTGACTTCTGTTCTGTAGTGTACAAAGCTGTTGGCAACCTGTCATTACACACTTCCTCCACAGAAAGAGGTCTCACTTTTATTTTTCATATACATCAACAGTAGGTTCTGAATGGGGCATACAGACTACTGGATGCCAGAGGTATGGTTTCTATGCAGGTTGTCTCTTTAAGTTGCTGAAAAAACTTGAGACAGCATTTATTTTTTCAATACTAGGAGGCTTCGCCCCCTCCTTGCTTCGCTTGCCCACCCCCGGGTTTGGTTTACCGGATATACAAATTCATGGGAATTGTTACATATGCATTATTTTCACTTTTACTTTAAAACTTTTGTAAAAACAATTTCCAACCCCGGGCGTGGTTAAATCTCTTTCTCGCAGGATGTATAACGCTGCTCGTATTGTGAAGAGGGGGCGGCTGAACGCACACTAAGGACATACCGTTGGATCAGCTGCTGTCTTTCTGCTGCTGCTGCCAGCGAGCTGTGTGTTCTGCTTGTCGCGCTGTGCATCGATCATTTAAAAGCCTGTACAGCAGCTGTCCTTTTCCCACTTCATGTCTCTGCTGATCGCGTTGTGAAGGGTGAGGGTGGGAGGGGGGCTGAAGGTCGGATCATCTACTGACGAGCTGCAGGTTCTGCTTGTCGCTTGTTGTTGTTTTAAGAGCTGGGAGAACATGAAGTGTGACTGTCAAAAGCATTCCAACAACTGCTAGGTTAGATGTCCGTGAACTTATTTTAAGTGTTGTCTCACTGCCTTGTCTCGCAGGACATCAAATTGTCTTCCAAGAAGATCACATCTCATCTCCCTAGTCTCCATCCCAAGATTTTTTATTATAATAGAGAGATAATCTTAAACGTCTGCCTTAGTTATAAATTTTAAACTCATATATACTAAACAGCTACAATCCTCCTAGTCCTACAGGACCTAACACTTTGACCCTGGTTTAATTCCTGGCTGAGGTTCCTTTATGTGGAGATTTCTTCTTTTCCCTGGCCTGATGTGGATCTCTTACTCGGCCTCTGATTTCCATTTGCAGCCGGTAGACCTGCTGGTGACATAAAATTGTCCAGATGAGTGAACATGACGTGTGAAGGACTCCAATACTTGGTGACTCTCTGCTTCAAAAGCAGGTTCAGAAATTTGAAGGAACTTCATATTTCATGTTTCGCTTCAATACAATTTTACTTCAAATAAAATAAGAATTGATTGATAGAGCTCATTAACTTACTGAATATCCCTTTACTTGTGAATAAATTGCATTGCCATCAACTTTGACTGCATTTAGGAAATTTCAATTAATAAAGGTGGCAGCACAGTTACGTGATATTTAATCTTGTAGAGTGCAGTTCAGCATTGAGATACCTGCTGTGAGGGGTTTGCTTGTTTCAGATATGTTTACTAGGCTCCCAACAATATCTCCATTTTTCTTCTGTCACTCTAAAGGCACCAATTCTTGTTGAATTAATGACTGATTTTTTTTTTTTTCATTTTATGAAAGCAAATTTTCCATCTGAAGTTCCTTTTTTTGGGTAACAAACTATAAATTAACCTAAATGGATAATTGGTTATATAAATGTTATCTGTGCACTAAACAGCATCCATCTATTTTCAGTTCTGACAATTCTATTTTAGGGTTTCACAGAATCAGAGTTTATCTCTGTAATATCAAATGCAAAGCAAAGACCATCCTGGGTGGAGTGCCAGTTTACAAAAGGGCATTTATAACCAAGAGCCATGTTTATAGTCATACATTTGACAGGAAAAGGGAGAATATGCAAGCTCCATCAGCGAATGGGGCAGGAAATGAAGCAGTAAGATACAGTGGTAGCAGAATGAACCATTACACCTCACACCATAATGGAGCATATATTCAGAAATTTCCCACACGTCGTCCTTGTCTGTGTGGAATTTGCACATTCTCCCCCATATCTGTTTTCTTATTTTCTGTCGGTACTCCAAATGTTGTTAGGCTGATTGTTTTGTTTTTTTTCTTCTTCTAAGTTGTGAGTTTGAGTGTGTATGTGAATAGGCCCTGTGTCCAGCATTTGTTCATGCCTTGTGTCCGATGCTGATGGGATCGGCTGCTGTCTTTTGAGATCCTGAACTGAAATAAGCAGATTTGAGAATTTATGTTAAATATAATTATGAATATAACCAATACAATATACACAATCATATTCTGCTTCTACTATACCTAGTTAATTACGAGCGCAGTTGTATGATATGTGAAAAACCAAAAACTTCAGATTAACCACTAACCAATTATTCCCAATACACAATATAAAAAGTATTTCCCTGCTTATACAACATTCAATCATTGTGGATAAAATATGGCTTTTTTCGTACAATACAAAAATAATTTTAACGTCAAAGTGAAAACAGATCTTTGCAAAGTGATCTAAATGAATTAGAAATTGATCACATAAGCATTCACCCTCTTAAATATGACATGCCTAGATAATCATGTAGTCAATTGGTTTTAGAAGTCACATGATTTACTCAATGGAGATCACCTGTCTTAGGTTTAAGGTGATTGTGGTCTAAATACTCCTTATCTAGAGGAACTAACTTATATTGAGTCAGCATCTTGACCTAAACTACACAATAAAGGCAAAAGAAAACTCCAAGCATCTCTATGAGAAGGTAAAAGGTCAGAGCAGACTATACTTTCTGAGAAGGTTGGCATCCTTCAACATCTGCAGTAAGATGCTGCAGATGTTCTACCAGACGGTAGTGGCGAGTGCCCTCTTCTACGCGGTGGTGTGCTGGGGTGGCAGCATAAAGATGAAAGACGCCTCACGCCTGGACAAACTTGTTAAGAAGGCAGGCTCTATTGTAGGAGTAAAGTTGGATAGTTTAACATCTGTGGCAGAGCGACGGGCATTAAGCAAACTCCTGTCAATCATGAAGAATCCACTGCATCCACTGAACAGTGTCATCTCCAGGCAGAGGAGTAGCTTCAGTGACAGACTTTTGTCACTGTCCTGCTCCACTGACAGACTGAGGAGATCGTTCCTCCCCCACACTATGTGACTCTTCAATTCCACCCGGGGGAGTATCTATCTATCTATCTATCTATCTATCTATCTATCTATCTATCTAT
>JANRMT010062814.1:104374595-104412817 GCA_026402145.1 Polypterus bichir lapradei | reverse complement strand
GTAATCAGAGCAAAGGGTGGCTATTTTGAAGAAACTAGAATATAAAATATGTTTTCAGTTATTTCACCTTTTTTTGTTAAGTACATAACTCCACATGTGTTCATTCATAGTTTTGATGACTTCAGTCATGAAAATAAAGAAAACACATTGAATGAGGAGGTGTATCCAAACTTTTGGCCTGTACTGTACCTTTCCTTTCCTTGTGTGCACACATCAGATAAACCAAATTACGAAATGTACTACAGCAATAAAAAGAAAATAATAACAATTAATGAAACTTGGGACCCCCTGACCATTGCAAAGGAGGCTATCCATTTTCCCTCCTTTTGCTCTTTTTGTCTCAGCTGAAACAGACAAAGTAAAAGGTAGAAGATAAAGAGCTTTGAGAAATGTAAGTGGAAGTCCCTTTTCTATGTCTACCTTGTAAAATCTGTCTCCACATTTTCAATATCCACATCCACACCTCCCCAGACATGCAACACACTTATTAAAGTCTCATTTGACCTCACAAAGTTACATGCTACTCCAACAATAGGGAGGAACTGGGCTATCTAAAATGCTGGTTTCATATTTATTGGCCAAATATGGCTACAGGCAGAGCGTAAATTGATTTTGTTGTTATTGCAGTTTTAATTACTCATTGCTTATATGATATTGCAGAGTTCTGACCTGGGTCTTGTTTAATATGTTTAAAAATAATAGGCCGAAGTTGGCAAAATGCAACATAATTATATAACTCCCTGAAAAAAAAAAAAGCTTAACTTCGGTGCTGATTAAAATGACAAGACTTTAGTATTCTTATCTTCCTAATTCTGCTTTTATGTCATTCAGATTGTTCATGTAGCTTTTCTACCACCACGTGGCTATTCATAGAATTGCACCTGGGCTTTTAGTAATGGAACAATTGAGCTATTATTTCCATTGTATTTTTTTTTTCAAGAATCTAATTTCTCTCATGCTTTGCATTCCTCCATGAGGTTCCCCAGCCTCATCACTTCAGTGTTATGCCAACTTTGGTTTTGAATTGTTTGATTCAGACACAAGTTGCTTTATTGTAAACAGTGCTTTCATAACTAAATGAAAAGTTTCACAGCTCAACTGGCTTGACACTTTAGGCTGATGTATTGATGATAAGCCCATCATCTGCTGCAGTATTTTGCTTTGATAGTACAACCATATGACAAGCTTAGAAAAGCACAAAAAGCAAATAGACTCAAATACTGTTGTGCAGACAACATTTTGATCTGCTAGAAACAGCTGTAGTAAATGGGAAAGAAGACCTCAGATGCTTAATCTTCATTGTCCTGTCTAAAAATCTTTCCTTCCTTATAACTGATTAGGCTCTATTTTCATGTCTGGTTCTCTCTTAACCCCATGGTTAAGCATGGTTAATCCCTCAAGACTATTTGTACTCAATAATGGTGGTGAGAACAATTTACTGACTATTCTGAGATGCTCCTCTCCTGTGGAAAATATATGGTTCCCTATAACATCTCTCTGAAGAACCACGCTAGCACCTTTATTTTTAAGACTGCACGTTACTCTCAGTTTATAACAGTTCGGCATTCCCACATTTGTTTGGCATTTGTCACAAAAGAACTGAGGTGTTCAGATGTCATATCTGTAAATAAATGGTGCCCCTCTGAACCATCATAGGAGTGCTGTCAACTGTTATTTTTAAACAAATATCTTTAAAATCCATCCCAAACCCCTGACTTAAATTAAGCAAGTTCATTAATAGATGGATTGGTTTGTTTTAAAAGAACGTAATGTTAGATATGAAAATGTTGTATTGAGCCAAGCTGACTCCTTGCTTCCCCATCAGATAAAAATGCAAACAGACAATTTATGTAAGGTTTCTTTTAAACACAGAGGTTGGAAGTGTTAAATTGTGCACTTTAATTATCTCTGATTAGCCCCTATGACCCAGTAGTTAGGATTTAGTGGGTTGGATAATGGATGGATGGATGGATAGTCAAATCTTTTCTGAATTAATATTGTCAGGAATGTTATTATTCTGCTTGGTTTAAGAGGACCCATTAAATGGAGATACAAGAAGGAGTTGTGGCTAAAGATGGCAGAGTGGCATATCTGTCTGTTAACCCATAGTCCAAAAGTTGTTGACCTGCAAGACTTTACCCAGTGGTCCAGCATTTGTGAAGGCTGCACTGACTGCTAACAAGGGTTTCTCCAACTTGGGTGGAAGCAACACTGTGTTCCATCTTGTACCCTCAAATTGAAAAAGCTGCTGTCCCCACTTCCTCCCATGTAACATAACAGTTGATGAGGATCTCCTCCTGAAACTCCAACACTAATACCATCTACTGTTCTGATTTTTTTTTACAATGATGACATTTTTAGAAAAGCTTTCATTTGTGTGATACACAGTTGAAGACCAATATAATTAATTCAGAATTGTCACTTGCATGTCTCAAAATACCTTATATTTGCAATTCAGCTAGCAGATTAGTTAGCACTAGTCCCCTAGGCAGTCATTAATGAAAATTAAAATGAATCTCCTTATCACTTAACAAACACTACAATAATACACTCCAATTTAAATGTCTCATTTATACAAAGCACATGGGAGTATTAAAATCAAAACAAAACTCATGAACAAAATAACTCTGTATAAAATATCAATTTTTAAAATGTGCATTTTTGTGAACTCAAGGTTACATAGCCTGGAGGTGTATGTTGTGCATAGCTATGCTTAAAATGTCCAGGTACAAGAAGAAAAGGAGCCATCAATACCTGTTGAAATGCCACTGGAAAAATATGCTGTGGCAGCCATCCTGCTCAAGCAGTTTTTCTCAAATATATAATCATTTTATCTTGCTAAGATATTTTACATTGTGATGTTTTATTCTTTAGAGTAGAATTTCATATTATCTATCAATCCATTTACTTTGTGAATCTGATTTTGCTATTACAGTGTCACAGGGAACTCCTAGAACCATTGGACACAAAGCAAAGCCAACAATGGAAGGAGGATCCATGTATTCATGCACACACAATTTAGAATTAATAATAAACTTATGACACCCATATTAGGGAAGTGCGACATAACCGGAGAGCATGCAAAGAACTCAGGTCTCTGAAGCTATGAGACAACAATGCTAACTGTTGTGCCACCTCAATTTATTGTTATATGCAGTTTTGTTTTAGGCAAATTTCTTCAGCAGAGAAATTAAATAACGGATGTTTTTTTAACCAAAAAAGAATCCATTTTATATCTGCACAGAAATGAAGTGTAAAAACAGCATCACATTTACAAATCCAGCTATCATTTCTATTTACTGTGGTGCTAAACAAAAACAAAGTAAGGCGACATAGCATCACCTCTAGCTATTGTACTTTTAGTTAACAAGCTACAAGTTTCAAGTATCTATATTCCTCACCACTGAACAATCTTTATGCAGGGAAAAAAAGCTATTTTTCACACCTTATTGACTTTAAATTATTCATCTTTAGGACAACAGAAGGAAAAGTGTGTGTGACCATACAGATAAGAAATTATCCCACACCGGCTAAAGTAGCAAGAAGATATCAGAATTTTCAGTAAAGAACTGCTTTAGAATGAATTGATACAGAATGGCAACGTGGCACAGAAACTCAGTTTGTCTCAATAAAGTTTGGTTCTGCTGTAGATAATGTGTGCATAATTGTGTCCGGTTTTTCTTATTGATTAGGTTATAGTGATGTCTGGTTACATTATTCTACATTTGTATTCAGAATGTTGCTAAGAGCATTTAAATTAAATCACAGGCTGATGACTCTCATTGTTAAACATTATGAACATAAAGCAATCATCTACAAGGCTTGCACACACCAAATGATAGCTAATAACTGGCACCTCATAATTATCTTACGCTTATAGTCGCATCCTTTTCATTAACCAGATTGTGCAGGTTAGGTGCAGGGGTTTGTGTCACCAGTAACAGGATTAAGGTGTGAACGAGCCCTACACTGTCGATCAAATGTTTTAGGACATCTCAGTATTTCAAGTTTTTATGGAAATGTATGCAGTTTAATGTCTTAATGTTTCATGAAATTAGGGCACAGAACAAAAATACATTGGCAAATAAAAAATAAGTCAAGGAATCATTAAGTTTACAAAATGTTATTTGAATTTTTTAATCATCAAAATAGCCACCTTCTGATGATATAACAGCCAGACTGTGGTAACCCTTTTGATTCAGAATGCCAGTCACTCTGTTCAAGTCACCAATTCTGCCTCCACCAGAACAACCCCAAACCATTACACTTCCTCCTCCATGTTTAATAGTTGCTGTCACAAACTGAGGAACCATCTTTTCACCAACTCGACAGCGTACAAACAGCCTGCATGATGACCTTTAGATTCATCAGTCCACAAGACTTTCTTCCATTCTGCAGTAGTCCACAGCTGGTATTTCAATGCCTTATTTTGTCCTTGAAGGAATGGCTTTCTTACTGCCACTCATTCTGCCAAACCTGCAGCACAAAGTCTCCAATTCAAAGTAGAAACAGACTTAAAGCTGTTCTTAAAGCTGTTATACTGTGAGGCGCCTATCATGCAAGTTGGTGACCCTCAGAAACCTGTCTTCTGATTGGGTTGTGACTTTGGGTCTACCAGATCTCTTCCTATAAGAGTTTATTCCAGTTCCCAATTGCCTTTGGATCATGTAGGGCACCATACTTACTGACAGATTTTTTTTTTTTTTTTTGCAATTTCTCTAAATCAAAGGCCTACACTTTTAAGGGTAATAATGTTGTGTCTCATTTAATTTAATTGTCATTTTCTTGCCATTATCACTGGAATTTCTACGGTGTAATATTGTCCAAGTACTATTTCAGAGGGAGTCTGTACCAACTCTGCTTTAAGACCAACAGAGGACTTTTAAGTAATGAACAAAACTTAGGATACCTGTGCAAATTGTTTGCTTCAGCTTGCAAAGCTTCATTTACTTTAATTGCTGCAGAACATGTGTGGGTTGTAACCTATTCATTGTTCCCTGAAGAAGGCGCATTTGTAATATTCTGAAATTTCCTTTTTTCAGTTTTTGCTAACCTGAACCTCAAATTTAAACTTCTGGCAGTTTACTGCTTATCTTCTAACCATTTTAAGTTATTCATTGCATTTCAACTAATTACAAAAACTGAGGTGTTCTAAAGCTTTTCACCGGTAGTGTAGATGAGGTTTCAGTTTTCACAGGGCAAACCTAGCTTTATTTACACTGGCCTTGTTACGAGTTGCCAAACAACTGATTTTTTAGTAGTAGTAGTGATAGTAGTAGTACTGTCAAGTGTACAGAAAATACAGTGAATAACCGACATACAGCATATCACCGTTCAAAGGAAATGAACCTTAGAAAGAGAGACAAGCTCATCTCACAAAGCACCCCTGAAAAGTAATCAATGCATAGTCCAAGAGTTGTGATGTGGAAAGGCTTCATCACATGAAGTTAATTTTACAAAAGCTATAATGAAAATCTTTAAAAGATTGCAATGCTCTTCCACTACTCTGTGGTAGAGCACGGTAGCTCAGGGAAAATGACACCATTAAATGAAATATTATAGCTTTATATAATTGGTTTTGATACCAAGAATTAACTTCATTATATATTGACTCATCCATATTGGAATCGGTGAGTAACATTCTAATCAGAGCAAATGCCATCACACTTGACCCTAACATTGAAATATAGGAGAATTTCTACACCTGCAACAAGCTAAAAGTGGATAGGCACATACTTTTAGGTAATTTCAATGTCAGATTTCAAGATTCGCTGATTGTTGGAAAGTAATATTTGGAGAACCAAAAGCTAAAGGGTGCTGCAGCTCCAACCTTATCCTTTTACTTAACACAATGCTCTCATCTTTATTTTTAACATGAATGCCCGATACTGCAAGAGCAACAAACTCTACAGTAGCGTTTCTAAACCGGCACCAGTGCATTACTAATTTTTGCTGGTCTGCAGGAATCAGGCAAGCATGTATTTTAGCACAGTCATTCCTACATGTGGGTACTTGAAAAGCAGGCAAAGCATGTCATCTCCAATCAAGTTTTAATGAATCTAACCGCTTCAAACTCCAAGGAGAACATAACCAGAGGTAGCTCTCTGATATAATGTAAGGTACGTAATTTCTCAGGAAACATCCACAAGTAATTTCTTAAACTAAAAATTTCCATAAGTCAGAAAGGTTGAAAACCACTTCTCAGACAAATACGAGCATCCATGATACAAACACTTATGCAGAATCAGCCACACCATTGTTTGTACTCAACTTTTCAAGTGAGTCTACATCTCAAAAGCTAAAACTGTTATGATGGCAGTAAATATTAAATTATTCCTTTGAACTGTTTATTTTTCGTTGTGCATTTTTTAACAATGTAGAAGACACTTTCACTTTCATTTTCAACTTTCAGTTTTGTTTTTGAACTTGTTATTTTGTTTTTCCTCTGTGATTTGAATTTACCATTATGCTATTTTGTTTTTCAGTGGGTGCCACAACTTTCTGTTGCCATCACACGATAGGTTGTTATTAGGGTGCATGGCTTTGGAAAATACACCACGTGGCACCATCAGTGCGACTATATTTAAGCTGCCGTCAAGTGTCTATTTTAGTCCAGGTTTGGACTAAATTTGGACTAATTTCTGGTTGTTATTTTTGATTACCTTCTGATTAATACTCTGGCTAGGTACTTTCAGTTCTTCATTTGACTGTTTTTTGCTTTTGCATGTTTGAAAACTTTTTTCTGCTTTATTTCTGCTCTTTGATGCCTGTAACTTGACCACAATAAAAAACAGGTGTCAATAAAGTTGTGAGTGGATTACTCAGCCAAAATTTGATGATGGTCAGAAATAAACAGTGACCACCTTTTTAACAGAAGTGTAAATGGAGACATGTTTTCTTTCCAAATACAACAACCACATAAGTGGAAGATGATTTGAATTTTGCAAGGACCTGCATTAAGTCACTTACTCTCCCAATCCAGAGGAAAGCTATAAGAAAGTCACCCTGGTAAAATGGAGTTGATTAAGACTATATGGATGTGTTCAAGTCCACCAGTTACTCCAGGCAACTAATAAAGGCAGATCTATATTTGACTTGCTAGCCTAAACCAGTAGACTACAATGATAGAGACATTACTAGGATTGTCCTACTTCTGAATCTTTCCATATAAATGATGAATCTCTAAATTTAAGCAATAAGTTTTGTCAGTGGTAGGCTGTTGAATGAAGGTATTAGGCAGTTATTATAATGCATCGTTATTATTTTTGTTGTAGTCTATAGTTTATGTTCCCCCTTCCCCCTGCTATATTAACATCGAAACTAAGAACGCATGAACAACACTCTTGTTGAAAGTATCAAAGACATAGAAAAGTAAGGATGTTTTCGGCATGTCATTTCAATTCTCCACCAGAGAAATAGTAGAACTATTTTGATAATAATGAACAGATTACTAAGTTGAATGATAACCAACTCTAAATGTAAGAATCCAAAGTGTATTTCTAAAGTAAAACACAAGAATTAGGTAAAGACAACAAAGAAAATCCAATACTTCACTGATACCTGCTTTTTCACAGTCACTAACACCATTTAGGCCACCATTTATTCACCAAGGTTCAAACCCTATTTAGACATAGGACATGGCATGGCTTGTGAATTGGCATAAATCCTCAATTTGTCTAAGAGTAAAGAGCTTTTCACCCACACAGAGTTTTTTCTACATGATTGTTATGAATTTCATCATGTTGTCATGTTCTGGACTTTATATTGTTACAGCCTTTTCCTGGCCTCAGAATATAATGCAGACATCATGTTGGGTGGTTTAGAGGTCAAAGATGTTTCTGAAGATGATATTTTTGAAATATTACTTCCTGCTGTGCCATTTGTTTTTATCATGGGTGCTGCCACATTTTACTGTCTGTGATACAGGGTTGCCAGGCTTTTGCTAGATAGGATTTCTGGTAGTGTGTGATGCACAGTATCATTAGCATGACAGTATAAAGGTCAGCGTTGTACAGTTACCGGCTGTCCAAGTTTGTGGATAAATCAAAACAAACAAAAAAAACCCTAGTGTTTTTATTGTGTAAGAACTCTGTCGATGTAAATTGTTCTGAATTCCTTGACTTTGATTTACATTTTGTATTTTGATTAGGCTACATGAAACATTTTAGTTATTAACTCTCCTGCTATGTATCCTAATCTACAATTTTGTCTCTCATTCAGTCCTTTTGCTTAATTGACTTTTGTTCTCCCAGTTATCACCTTGGCTTGTTATTGCAAATTAAGATCCATCAGTTGATTCCACCATCCCTTTAAACTGCTGCTGCCCTGTACAGTCAGTACAAAAGTAATATATAAGCTCATAATACTTATATTATGAGCAAAATGTTAAGAAAGAGTGAAAACAAATGAATACATCCATGCTAAAATCTCCAATTAGGGTGACAAAGATGTAAAATTACAGGTTCATGTCTATTATTAAACAATTTTCAAATAGTGAAAGATATTAGGGATGGTTTGATCATAGTAACCTTTAGAGAAGAAGATAAAACTTTAATAGGAATTGTATTATTGTCAGTTGAATAATGGATCATTGAAATGCCTTACTGATTTATATGCATAGGAAGTTGTCTCAGTACTTAAAGGTATGTTCGGGTCTATAAGTGATACAAGTAATATTCTCATCTAACTATGAAGAGATTCCAGAAAGAGTAGCAGCACACTGTATGCCCTTACTCTGACCAATCGAAACTGTCATTAGTGCTATCCATTTTGTGAAATTCCCTGGAAAGAGAAAGATTGTCACATTATTGATCCCAAAGGGAAAACTGCAGAGTTACAGAAGCAACACACAAAATCTACATAGAATACACTCATTATAAAGTGAAAACGTAAATACATATTAAGCAGGTTAAGCAGACGAACAGGTTAACATTCTTCACTTTGTTATTGCCTTCAGAGAATTCAGACAATTGCCTCCAAAATAGGGCCAATCTTAAATATTAATAGTCTGTTGGTATCTCCTGTTCTCATGCTACTACCCCAAAAACACACACCATGTAAAGTAGTACACTTGGAACCACAACCTAATACAGTGTAAGCAGAAATGTTACACCCACATTTCACTTCTGAATAATGATGTTAAGATACTCTCCAAAGTCCTAGCTAGAAGGATGGAGAAAGTTCCTCCTTCGGTAATATCACAAGATCAAACTGGATTTATTAAAGGCTGACACATAGCTTCCAATCTTCAACGCCTGTTTAATGTAATATATTCACCCGCAAAGTTAAACACCCCAGAGATATTATTATTGTTGGATGCAGAAAAAGCATTTGATATGATTGAATGGAACTACCTTTTCACTACATTAGAGAAATTTGGGTTTGGCCCGAAAATTTGTACATGGAGCAAACCACTGTATACCAATCCAGAAGCTTCAGTTTGTATTAACAACATTAATTCAGACTACTTCAAACTAGAGTGTGGTACCAGACAAGGATGCCCCTTGTCTCCACTACTTTTCGCAATCGCCATTGATCCACTGGTAGTTCACTGTCAAAATGCTTATGAGATAAAGGGGATTATCAGAGAAGGACTTGAACAGAAAATTTCTCTATATACAGATGATATGGTACTGTATATATCACATCCATTAAATACTGTGCCTGCAGTCCTAACAGTATTAACAAAATTTCAAAAGATTTCTGGTCTCAGAATTAATTTAAATAAAAGTGTGCTATTTCCAGTGAATTCTCAAGCACACAATATTAGATTGGACACCTTCCCTTTTATCATTGCAGATTAGTTTAAATACCTAGGGGTAAACATCACAAGTAAACATAAAGCTCTTTATCAACAAAATTTTGCCGTCTGTATGGAAAAAATTAAGCAAGACTTGCATAGATGGTCAACCCTTCATCTCACTTTAGCTGGAAGACTTAACATTGTTAAGATGAATATCCTTCCGAAACCTCTCTTTTTGTTTCAAAACATTCCAATATACATCAATAAATAGTTTTATTAAGAAATTAGACTCAACCATAACCTCATTTATTTGGAATTCAAAACATCCACGTATCCAAAGAGCAATCCTACAAAGACCTAAGGCAGAAGGTGGCATGGCTCTACCTAACTTTCAATTTTATTACTGGGCAGCAAACATACAAACTATAAAAACCTGGACATGGACAGAAATAGATGAACATACACAGGCTTGGTCCGCAATAGAAATACAATCCTGCAGTACTTCTTTATATTCTTTGCTTTGTACCCCAACAAACGCAAGTTATCGCCAATATACTAACAAGCCAATTGTGTTTCACTCAATCAGAATATGGAACCAATGTAGAAAGTATTTTAAGATAGAGAAACTTTTATCTGCACAAGAACCACCCTTTTCCATCCTCACAAACATATGCAGTTTTTAGTCAGTCAGTCATTTTCCAACCTGCTATATCCTAACACAGGGTCACGGGGTTCTGCTGGAGCCAATCCCAGCCAGCACAGGGCGCAAGGCAGCAACAAGCCCTGGGCAGGGCGCCAGCCCACCACAGGGCACACACACACACCAAGGACACACTAAGGACAATTTAGGATCTCCAATGCACCTAACCTGCATGTCTTTGGACTGTGGGAGAAAACCCACGCAGGCACGGGGAGAACATGCAAACTCCACACAGGGAGGACCTGAGAAGTGAACCCAGGTTCCCTTACTGCAAGGCAGCAGTGCTACCACTGTGCCACTGTACCACTCCATGCAGTTTTTAATGTCTGGAAAACATTTGGGGTTAAATCACTTAGAGATCTATACATAGACAACGTCTTTGCATCCTACGAACAATTACATTCCAAATTTAACTTTTTAGCTTCACAGTTCTTTCACTACCTTCAATTTAGAAACTTTGTTAAACAGAACCTGCTCAATTTTCCTCACCTCCCACCGCCCTCTATGCTGGAAAACATATTGCTCAGTCTCGACGACTCAGACAGCATTTCCGTAATATATAAAACCATTTTACAGTCCCTCCCTTTCAAAGATCCAAGAGTACAGTGGAAAAAGGATCTCTCACTCAATATCTCAGAAAAGGAGTGGAAGGTGGCAATGCAGGGAATTCACTCGAGTTTCATATAAAAGCATACAATTATTCAACTCAAAATTATATATATCGAGCAGATCTGTCTTGTTTAAAATTGTCCAAAATGTTTCCAAGGCAAGATCCAACCTGCAAATGTTGAAATCGAGTTCCAGCCTCACTGGGTCACATGTTTTGGGCCAGCACCAAATTAACATCATTCTGGACCAAAATGTTTAAATGCCTTTCAGACAGCCTTGGTGTCACAATCCCTCCTAATGCACTAACAACTGTGTTTGGTGTTCTTGCAGATGGGCTTAAAGTGGAGAAGGACAAACAAACTGTGATTGCCTTTACTACACTATTGGCATGTAGACTTATCTTGCTCAACTGGAAGAATCCTAACTCTCCTATTCTAAGTCAGTGGGTAACTGATGTTATATACTATTTGAAACTGGAAAAAAATCAAATTCGTACTTAGAGGATCTGTGCAGAACTTTTTCAAAACCTGGCAGGATCTAATCAATAACATTTTAGAATAAACTTTTAAAGCACTAAGGAAGCAGATTATCTCCCCTTTTTTCTTCTCCGTTTATCTTTATTCACTTATTAATTCATCTATTTACTTATTTTTGCTAGCTTTAAGTTTTACTCTGCTGGCCATGCTTTCTTTCTCAGGGGTGGGGGTTGATTTGTTTTCGATCCTATTTTTGTAAAAATTGATCTATTTGTATAGAATGTTGTGTGATTTCAATAAAATCAATACAATTAAAAAACAAATGTTACACCCACACCAAAGGACACCTGAGCCTACTTAGGAAATACAATCGACTCTGGCCATTTTTTGTAAATGGCTTCTGCGTCTACTGCATATTTCAGTTTTTGTCCTAGTTTATCCCTAGGTATTTATACACACGAACCACTTCTGCTCCCACTCCCTGGATGATGATCATAGTTGGGGACACCAAGCCCTTACTAAAGTTACAAAGTTACAATGTCAAAATTGGAGAAGTAACTGTAGCATTTTGTGCTGCTTTTCTTCATTATTGCCACTATTCTGTGTGCCAGTTTCTTTACATGCTGTTGGCACAAGAGCAGCACACCGTGTGGCATCTGATGTCATGGCATATACCTGTTTAAGGTGTGAAAGGAGCATGTTGAAGAGCATTTGAATCATGTTAATAATAAAGACTCTCTTTTAGATATCATTTTGAAAAGTACAAAATCTATCTTTTGACAAAGCAATCATCTTTGAGTTCAAGTGGAAGTTTATAGTACCGTTTGAACAAGCTCGTTAGAGTTTTGACCCCGCTGCACAGGTTTCATTTCTAACTTGGTCATTCATAATCACAACAAAAACGTCTTTTGCTAACAATGGGTTGCAAATGATTCAACCTGCACTACTCAACAAAATCATCCACCAGGTCTATGTATTCCTTCTCCTGTCAACCACTTATACACTCCATGATTGCAGAGTCATCTGATAAACTATATGCATAGAATGCTTTAGAATTGTATTAAAGTCTGGCCATTAAAAGGAAGAAGATGGGACAATTCCTTGCGATCACTGGTATTGCTGATTCACCCATTCTAACCCAAAGCACTGTAGCCCCAGAAATTGTGATCTTCCTGTTGAATATTCAGTAGTCCAAAGCATGAAATGGCTCACTTCATTGATTTTAGCTTATATTCCAGCAATAAGTCCTCCATGGAGTTAATCACATTTGAGAAGTCAAAAAACATGATCCTCACATAGTTCTCAGAGAAGTCATCATGGGAGAAGACCCTATGCACCAGTTAGGCGATGGTGTTATCCAATCCAGTGTGTGCCTAATAGGAACACTGCAGAGGGTCTAATATTGTTTTTATCTGAGATCAGAGGTTGAGTACGGTTCACATGATGCTACATTTATGTAGTCATTTAGTTTACTTAGGTTGCCTTTCTTTGTATTCTGAATGAAGTAGGATGTAATTTACTGCAGTGGGACTGTGTTCAGGCCAAGATCTGAGCTGAATGTGTGAAGAGCAACTCATAACTGTTTGGAACACCTTGAGTACCTTAGAGCTGACACCATCTGGATCATTGAAGTATTGCTGCTCTGCCAAATAGTACTGTTCTCTGTTTGTTTTAAATAATATTAAAGTTGAGCAGCATTTATCATATTTCATAGCAGATGCAGTATGTATTGTGATGGACCACATGTCTGTGCCAATCTAACTCTGAAAAATAGCAAAAAATAAAATAAAAACCAGGGCTGTAATACATTGAGCATGTCATTGAAAACAATTAGAAATTTTACAAATAAAGAGAAGCAGCGAACAAGAGGCATCAATTAACTCTTTACATTTTAATTGAAGTCATTCTAACAGAAGATCCAACTATTAAAGATATGGTTCAATGACTGAAGGATAGGAAAATAAATAGCAGCATATGATGGAATTGGTGTTCTCTGTTTGTCAAAAGTGAGATACTCAAAAATTCTATTTTCTCTACTTTTTTTTCAGATACTTCAAACTTTAATATGTTTGATGAGAATACCTGTGACATAGAGTACACTGTGCATCCTATAAGTATCACTGTCATAACAATCAAAGCCTGGTATCAGCAGAGGCTCAAAAGGATGTGGTTACAGACTCTGGCATGCCTGTGGCAGTTGATGAGAACAAGAACCAATTACTTTGCTATCCAGAGCTGGTCACACATCTACCCCAGGAGACAGCAATGACTCAGAGCAATCATCTTGCTCAATGAAAAACACTTGTTCAATAGTTTTTCCTTCTGAAACTACTGGTTGGTATATACTATGAGATCTATATGAATATGCAATGTAGATGATGCTTCGGAACTGAAATGACTAAATTGGCTGAGGGAGGACAGGAAGTTAATAAGCCTAAGTATACAAAACAAGTGCAAAATGGCAAAGATGGGGCTAAAATTGAAGGAGATCAGTTCAGTGTTATGAATCCAAGCTGTTATTCTATAATGAACAACTGGAAGAGATGCCAACCAAAAAACAATAAAGTTGGTACTCAACAGACCAAAGTTATGGAGCTCCAGGAACAATCAAGTAATAAACCGGATTTAGCTAAGTGTAAAAATATGAGAATCTCTGGCGGTTACAGAGTGTCCCGAGTCTGATAATTCACACTTATTTGTGTCAGAGTTCTTGGCCAAAATTCTGAAAGATGTTGTTAAAGGAAACATACAAATTGAAAAGGCTCACCATTTACCTGGTAAATGTTCACCTAAAGGCTTCATTTTCAAATTTGAAAAGTTTGAAGTAAAAAAAAGGATTGTATAGTGTTAAAAAGAAGAAGCCTTTTATGCATAAAAGCAACTGAATTTATATTTTTCCACGCATTTCAAAAGAGAGCTGCATACAACAGAAGATTTTGCCTATATAGCTAAATTGAACCCTTATTATTTCAGGGTTACAAAAGGCTTGGAAATGCAATAAAGGCTTTTGAATAACATGCATATTGATTTTTCCCAGAGCTCCTTTTTTATAGGTATATAGGTATATATATATATATATATACACAAGTTGAGACACAAAAATAACCGGATTGGTAAAAAAAAATATGTATTGATGAATTACAGCATTCTAAACATGGTCACCTTCTATATACTCCCCCTCCCGATCTCAACACTTTTCCACACATATCTTCCTTCGATTGAAAAAGTGCTGAAAGTCTTCTTGCTTGAGGCTCTTCTACAGGCTTGCTGTTTGTGTCTTCACTTCACCCATTGAAGAAAAATGTGTTCCCTTCAGGTCACTTTGATTTTTGGGAACAAGTAAAAATCACAGGCAAATAGGGAGGATGATTGAGGACAGGAATGTTTTTGTCAGTCAAAAACTGCTTTATGGAAAAAGAGAAAATTCGTGAGAAATTTGATGTTGATTCGCTGTTCGATTTTTTCACCCGACATTATTGCAGCAACTAGCATAGCGATTGTTGTGCAAATACGGACTGGGCTAGACACAGGATATACCTGGCCGGTCAGCGGTTTGAGGGGGCATGTAGGAGGGAATATAGTTCTATGATTCAGGTCCGGCCAACCTCCAGACAGTTTTCCAGGAAGACCCCAAGCCCAGTCCGGGTATTTTTGTGTCTCACCTCATATATATATACAGTATATATATATATATATATATATATATATACTTTTGTTTTACTTTTTTAATTTTACTCTCAAATTTGCTTATCTTCTTGTTCTTTCGGCTGCTCCATTAGGGGTCGCCACAGAGCATCACCTTTTTCCATATCGTCCTGTCATCTGCATCTTGCTGTGTTTCACCCATCACCTACATGTCCACTCTCACCACATCCATAAACCTCCTCTTAGGCCTTCTTCTTTTCTTCTTACCTGGCAGCTCAATCCTTAACATCCTTCTCCCAATATACCCAGCATCTCTTCTCCGCACATGTCCAAACCAACACAATCTCCCCTCTGTAACTTTGTCCTTTGTCCTCTGACCAACCTGAGCTGACCCTCTAATTTATTCATTTCCAATGCAGACCTTAACAGCTTTAACTCTGTCACCTTTTTCTTTTTTTTTGATCAGTGCCACCATCTCCAACCCATATAACATAGATGGTCTCACTATTGTCTTGTAGTCCTTCCTTTTCACTCTTGCTGGTATCCGTCTGTCAAAAACCACTCTTGACAATCTTCTCCACCCATTCCACCCTACCTGCACTCTCTTTTCACCTCTCTTTATCACTCCCTGTTACTCTATACTGTTGATCCCAAGTATTTAAACTTCTCCACCTTTGCTTACTCTGCTTCCTGTATCCTCACCATTCCTCTGACCCACTCTCATTCACACACATTTATTTTGTCTTGACTTTCCTTCCTTTCCTCTCTGGAGCATATCTCCACCTCGCCAGGGTCTCCTGCTCCTTACTCACGCTACAGATCACAATGTTATCCACAAATGTCATAGTCGACGGAACTCCAGTCTAATCTCACCTGTAAACCTGTCCATCACCATTGCAAATAAGAAAGGGCTCAGAGCCGATCCCTGCTGTAATCTCACCTCAACCTTGAATGCATCCGTCACTCCCACTGCAGACCTCACCACTGTCACACTTCCCTCCTACATATCCTTTACCACTCTTACATACTTCTCTGTCATTCCTGACTTCCTCATACAATACCACAACTCTCCTCTATGCACTGTGTCATATGCTTTCTCCTTCTGTCTTTCTCTATACTTCTCCATCAACACCCTCAGAGCAAACATTGCATCTGTAATGCTCTTTCCCAGCATGAACCCATACTGCTGCTCACCAATCATTAACTCCCTTATTAACCTAGCTTCCACTACTCTTTCCCATAACTCAATGCTGTGGGTCACCAACTTTGTCCCTCTTTAGTTACTAGAGTCCTGCGCATCCCCCTTATTCTTAAAAATCTGTACCAGTATACTTCTTCTCCACTCCTCTGGCACTCCTTTCATTTTCCAATATTACAGTAAACAATTTGGTTAAAAAGTCCACTGCCATCTCTCCTAAACACCATGCTTCCACAAGTATGTTATCTTGACCAACAGCCTTTCCATTCATCTTCCTCTTCATAGCTGTCCTTACTTCCCCCTTACTAATCCATTTCACTTCCTGATTCACTATCCCCTCATCATCAAGCCTTCTCTCTCATTCTCTTCATTCATCAGCCTCTCAAGGTAGTCTTTCCATCTGCTCAACACACTCTCTTCGCTTGTGAGTATGTTTCCATCTTTATCCTTTATCACCCTAACCTATTGCACATCTTTCCCAGTGTTCAACTCATCACACACCTTTTTTTTTAGTCTTCACCTTACACTTTATTTCTTTGTACTCCTGTCAACTTTCTGCATCTCTGTGAGTAGCCCACTTCTTCTTTGACAACCTCTTCCACTGTATACTCTACTGTATTTCCCCATTCAGCCACCAGCTTTCTTTGCCCTCCTTCCTCTGTTCAGATGTCACACACGCACCTTTCTACCTGTCTCCCTTACCACTTCTGCTGTATCTGCCCAGCTATCTGGTAACTCTTCACTAAGGCCAGTGCCTGTCTTACCTCCTCCCTGAACCCAACCTTACAGTCTTCCTTTTTCAACTTCCACCATTTGATCCTTGGCTCCCATCCACACCATAATAGAACAATTTGAATCCAACTCCGATCCATCTGGCCTTACTCCCTTTCACATCTCCTCTCCATGCCTCTAGACACTCCATTCTCCTCTTCTTCTTCTTTGGCCAACAGTAGCCCAATTTTTTTTCTACTTTTACTTTTTTAAATTTTAATTTTCAGATTAACTCTCTAGTACTGTTATGACATTGCCAGTGTTTCATCTTTGACATTAGTCATTTTAATATTCATTAAATTATTTTTCTGTTTGTGTTTGTTCAGGTCAGTGGTGAGGCATTTCATTATCTTTGCTTGTGTTATTCAGCTCATTCTGGATCTCTGATTTTGTAAGTGATATTCTTTTAATTTTTGTTATTTTGTATTTTTCCTGTTACTATATTTTATTTATAGGGAAACTTTTTTGAATCTTTTTCTTGTCTTCCTTTCTGTTTTCAATCATTTTTGTTAATAAACACTTTAATAACACAAGTCAACACCAAAAGTATCCTGTATGAAAAAAATCAGTGTACTTTATAGATTAAGGTGTGTTGAATACGATTAATGTTAATGGATTAAAATTTCTCATCCACAAACCATTTCCATGAGATATTAGATTCAGTGAAAAAAGCTGTTTTGTAAAAAATGTTCAATTTTCTTTTTAAAAAATATGTTTGTTTTATATTTACTATTTTTCATACTTAGCCTGTAATTTGAAGTATATTTTGAGCTGACAAATGGTATTTGTCATCATACTTAACATTACCGGAGGTAAGAAAACCCCAAATCAAGCATTTTCCTCACATTTTTCATTTTCAATCAGTGTTTTTTATTCTCTTCTTAATCCTTCAAAATAGCTAGTACATTTATATGTTGAAGGTCAGAAAGATGCCTTTCAATTATCCAGAATAGAGAAAGCTGTTGTTTAAATGATTAATACAGAAATATGCAAAGTTAGAATAATCCATTCATGTCTTGACCAGTAACAGGTAAGCAAACGGTAAAAGAAGACACTGCCTTCCATTATTTGAAAAAAAAATGTGCTACAATTTTCTTGGGAATACAAGGGCAGAAAACTACGAAGAACTAGTCAATAAGCTTCTCTCGTCCTGTCCAGCACATTGTAATATGTCTTAACTAACCCTAAATTCTCATTGGGAGTGGTCTCTGATGAACATGGGGACAAGTTCCATCACTCAAATGGAGAGACATTACACAGAAAAGTGGAATGAGTCCATGTTAGCAGACATCTATTGGTCATTCCACTATGAACCACTTTCAGAGAATTATAAGAGGAAAAGCTACTTTTTGTAAGTAATAATTATATTTAAAGCAATTATATGTTTAATTTATAATTTGTTTCATTTCTAAATAATTAAAAATATATTTTTTCTCTAAAATAGTTATACATGAAAATAGTAATTTCATGTATCAGTGTCCTAGTAATAATAGAATTTAGGTTGCTATTGTTTCAAGTGTGATTAATATTTAAATGTTATTTTATATATTCAATTAATTAAGACTACTGAATGTAATTGGTAAGTTGCAGTGGTAATTAGAAGTATT
The DNA here is from genome assembly GCA_026402145.1 of Polypterus bichir lapradei. Classification (NCBI taxonomy): domain Eukaryota; kingdom Metazoa; phylum Chordata; class Cladistia; order Polypteriformes; family Polypteridae; genus Polypterus; species Polypterus bichir. Next base: position 104,394,069 of record JANRMT010062814.1, on the reverse strand, counting down.
TAATGCGTAATATATTTTAATAATTTTGTTAAGTCTGGGTTCTATATCCAATAGAAAAATATGCTTTTTATCATCACTATATTACTAGGGCGGGCGGCATGGTGGTGCAGTGGTAGTGCTGCTGCCTCGCAGCTAGGAGGTCCGGGTTCGCTTCCCGGGTCCTCCCTGCGTGGAGTTTGCATGTTCTCCCTGTGTCTGCGTGGGTTTCCTCCCACAGTCCAAAGACATGCAGGTTAGGTGCATTGGTGATCCTAAATTGTCCCTAGTGTGTGCTTTCTGTGTGTGTGTGTGTGTCCTGCAGTGTGCTGGCGCACTGCCCGGGGTTAGTTCCTGCATTGCACCCTGTGTTGGCTGGGATTAGCTCAAGTTGACCCTGTGTTAGGATATAGCGGGTTGGATGATGACTGACTATATTACTAAGTGTTCAATAGATTATTGTTGAAGGGGGACTTGTGTATCTGACCCATGGAGGTTTCTTTACCCTAATTAAATACAGTATTCATTCTTTTCTATAGTGCATTCCACATATTTTTCAACCAGCTGCTCGTTTATCATTACTAACCTGCTTCCCTTTGTTAAGCTGCTTAAGATTTTACACATTACCACTCCAACTTAATAATAACTCCACCCTTTATTAATAGAAGAAGAAAAATTCATTAAATGTATTTACATTGTTGGCTGGAATTGGCTCCAGCAGACCCCCGTGACCCTGTGTTAGGATATAGCGGGTTGGACTGACTGTATTTACATTGAGTTTTTTTGGTCAAAAGTAATATTTCTTTATAAATAAGAATACTTTGAGAAACACTTGAACATACTTAGGTGAACAAATTATCTGCTGTCCTTCACACAAAAATAAAATACAAGTCAATAGCGTCAGAATTACTGATATCTCTAAAATTGATTATGAATATGCAAAACCAGCCAATAGCTGAGATTTACAAAATAGACTACAATTACAAAAATCAACTTAATGACCACATAAAAAACAGAACACCTGCTACTTAGATCATGCCACCTTTTGTATGAAGACAGGAAAAAGATTAATGACATTCTGCTTCAGTAGTTATGTAAGAAAAATGTTCAGAATTTAATCACAAAAATGTAAATGGATTTAAAGTCACACAGAAAGAAAGAAATATGCTTTTATTAAACTGTGCTCTTGTTAGATGTAATCAATAGAATTAAGCACCAAAATTCTCAAAAACTCTAGGAAGGCTTTGCATAAAAACAAAATGAGTTAAATATTTAATGGTACTTCCCCAAAGGATATAAAACAAAGCCAAGGGTGACAAAGGCACCCAATGAACAGCAGCCATTGGCCCTTTTCACTCTAACTCACCTTTTAAAGGAAAACTTTCCACTTTCCTGAATATCTATATACTTAATAATGCAGATTTGATTTGGGGTTCTGTAATGGAATGTCAATAATATTACTTCTGTATTGAATTGTAACTAATTGGGTTGATTGCTTACACTATTAAGAGTAGCTCTTCTGTCAACTGTTAGTTCCCCTTTTCCTTCTTGCTTTTTCTCATTTGGGTACCGCTGCTGTGTGACAATAGTGTTACTTCATTATTTTTTACCCCTTTTAAATTGCTTTGGATGGAAGGGTCTGCTGGATGAAGACATTTATTACATAATATCTCAATGTTATTGGCTGAGCAGCAGGAACAAATGTCTGCATGAAAACATCAAGCATTGTTCTTCTCTTTGACATAGTACAACACAAACAAAATCCATGTCAAAGTGGTTTTCTTTATTGTGCATTTCTTTTATTGCATTTCTATTATTATAATTAATTTACAAACTGTATCTGTAATAATAATTACTAGCACATTCAATATACATACATTTACTGACTTGGTTACTTGTGAATTATTTATACTCCACTGTTTAACTAATCGCAACAGTTGGTAGGCAGAATATTCAAATATTACAGTTATGGGGTCAGGAAATCCTTTTACAGTATCAATGAGCAGTACAGATGAAAGCCCAAATGTATATGTCAAATAGTCTTTACAAATATCCACTATTTCTCTTCTCTGTTTTTAAGATGATATACAATGCCTTGAACATACAGTAATTACAAATGCTGGTGCCACAACTTAAAACGTGTTCTGTGAGTTAACCTTGCACCACAGGTTTGAAAACAATGTTTGTTGATAAAAACTAAAAGGAAAAACACCCGTCAACATTTTTTCTCTGATGAAAAAGGAACAATAACTAAATATAAATGCACATTTAATGCCAAAAACTAAGATAAATGTTATTTAAATTTTTTGTTGATGAAAAATAGATAAAACTAGAAGGTTACAAGCGGACAATGGACAATGAACGATGTGAAGCTCTTTGCACATCTCTATTACACATGACACGGTCAGCCAACAATTAACGAGCATGAATACAGTGGTGCAGTTTTAAAAACTTGTATACACACTTGTAATTGGATAGCAATAGTTTGGGTGCCATCAGAAATTCATACATCATCCAGAATCCTGCTCCAGTCTGCTCCGCTATGTCAGCCAACATGATTCTCAGGAGAGAAAAGCGGTTAGACATATGGCCCAACTTTAATTACAACACTGATGAAACTAAAAGCCAGGGTAAGTCATGTGGAATGAAGTTTGCAGGAAAGAACACCACACATCCAAAGAGGCATCTAGAGACACACTATCCTGAGATTCATGTCAAGTTATGTTACGTTATCTAGGTGGCAACTTGACCAATGTTAATACCATTGCCTGTGGCTCTCATTCACCTGCTAATATTAATGCATCAAGTGCATTGGTTTATTTTAGGTGTGCTGCTAAGTACAGATGTTACATGGATAGCAAGGTCAGTACTGCACTCTTGTGTGACCTCAAATATATGAGTAACTTCAAATGGCACAATAATATATGAAAAAATATCAATAAAAACTACATATGAAAAAGGCTTATAATGGTGGTGATATAGCACTGCATCAATACACATTGAAAAGAAAAATAGCAGAAATTATGTTTGACAATGCTGTGTGTTCGAGGATGTCAGCGTGCATTTGAGGAAAACGTGCTTATTATTGATAAAAAAAAAGCCAACAGTTTTGCAGTTTTATCCTTTTACGGGTTACTTAAAAAACAGATTTTGCAACTTTGAGAGCATAATCAGATGTGCTCAGCCTTAGATGTGAATTGTAACTGTTTCGCTTGTAGTGTCATGCATTTGTTACAGCAGATGAGATGAATGGAGGGATTAATCGCTTTTAATACAGAACCCTACACAGTCCTGATAATGGAACAGAAGCTTTGCATTCCTTCTTTTGATTGTGATGAGCACATCTATACATGTTCATCCACGCATCCATCCATTTTGAAACTGGTGGATACGGTTCAGGGTTGCTTGTGAAACCCCCTCACAAGGATCTGTTTACAGATATGGACACAGTAGTAGGGACAACAACAGTCATAGCAATAGAAAGCATTGCTTCATTACTGAATAAGAATCTGAAAACACTAAATTTTTGTTGTTCATTTGATTCTTGAGGGAAGACTAATGTTTATGAGCATAACTCCTCAAATGTGAGGAACGTAGTTAAAGCACTTATGTTAAATATGTAATTTTTTTGGTAAAATCTTATAGCAGCTTAACTAAGGCATGTTGAAGGCCAAAAAACTGTGATGACAGACCAGAACTACCATAATATGACTAAGATCTTTTGGAGTAAATCCTTTCTACACGTACTCTTCATTTTATGTTGAATATTGAAAATTAATCACTACATGTGGTTTGGCTCATTAGTGTACATGTTAGTATAATAGTTTAGAGGTATGGTATATTATGTGCATATTCATATGTTAAACAAGATATACATCTGATTTTGACTGTTTAAATAATTTACTTTTACTTTTAGTCAACTAAAATTGGCAATAATGGATACAATGAGGCTATTAGAAATAAACTGGATACATTAGGATTAAAAGTCAAGACGGAGGTAAAAAGCTTAGGGGTAATTGTTGACTGTAATCTGAATTTTAAATCGCATATTAATCAGATCACTAGGACAGCATTTTTTCACTTAAGAAACATAAGTAAAGTTAGACCTCTTATATCACTGAAAGATGCTGAGAAATTAGTTCACGCGTTTGTTTTCAGTCGACTAGATTACTGTAACGCACTCCTCTCAGGACTACCCAAGAAAGACATAAATCGTTTGCAACTAGTGCAGAATGCAGCTGCTAGAATCCTAACTAGGAAAAGAAAATCCGAACACATTTCTCCAGTTCTGATGTCACTACACTGGTTACCTGTGTCATTCAGGATTGACTTTAAAATTCTGCTTATGGTTTATAAAGCCTTAAATAATCTCGCCCCTTCTTATATATCGGAGTGTCTGACACCTTATATTCCAAATCGTAACCTCAGATCCTCAAATGAGTGTCTCCTTAGAATTCCAAGAACAAAACTTAAAAGAAGTGGTGAGGCGGCCTTCTGCTGCTATGCACCTAAAATCTGGAATAGCCTGCCAATAGGAACTCGTCAGGCTGATACGGTGGAGCACTTTAAAACACTGCTGAAAACACATTACTTTAACATGGCCTTTCTATAACTTCAATTTAACTTAATTTAACTTAATCCTGATACTCTATATGTTCAATTTCCTCATAATAACTATTCAGGGTAGCTCTACAATCCGTACTGACCCCTACTCTCTTTTCTGTTTCTTTTTCCGGTTTCTTTGTGGTGGTGGCCTGCGCCACCTCCACCTACTCAAAGCTTCGTGATGCTCCAACAATGATGGATGGACTAAAAGGCAGAATTCTACGTGACCATCATCATCAAGCCTTTCCGTGAGAACCCTAAATCCAAAGAGGACTGTTTCATTTATGTTAGGTAGAATGCCCAGTGGGGACTGGGCGGTCTCATGGTCTGGAATCCCTACAGATTTTATTTTTTTTTCTCCAGCCGTCTGGAGTTTTTATTTTGTTTTTTCTGTCCCCCCTGGCCATTGGACCTTACTCTTATTCGATGTTAATTTATGCTGATTTATTTTGTTTTCATATTGTGTTTATTTTTCTATTCTTTATTATGTAAAGCACTTTGAGCTACTGTTTGTATGAATATGTGCTATATAAATAAATGTTGTTGTTGTTGTTGTTGTAAAACCGATTTGCTTTTTCTCAACTAAAACTAACAATAATTAAATTAATAAAATGTGACTAAAACTAAAATGCAATTTAGTCAGAAGAGTAAGACTAAAATTAAATCACAATGTATTGTCAAAATTAACACTTTTTGAAAAGGGTAACTTTCCTTCATGGAGTGGGTACTGTGACAAGTCTGCTGTAGCAGATTTGAATGCGAAAGTAATTAATCTTTGATCTTTTTTGTCATCTAATTACAGGACAGTGCAGGGTTCAAAGCTGACCACCTCTTGCTCTGTTGCCTTGAAGGTTGTTGCACTCTGTTTCAGAGATTTGTAATCCATGACTGACCAGCTGCTTATTGCTCAGTTCATCATAAAGGGCATGATTTTGTATTAGCCTACTCGAGATTGCATAAACCAAACTCTACCCAACATTTTGGGTCTGGATTTTCTGCAGGTGTGAAATTACAGTATAGCAAGCCACAATTCATGTTGTGATTCAGAATGTTATAATTAAGTTTCTGGAATATAACACTAGATCTCTGTCATAAAGGAGTGAAACAATGGGATTAAATATGTATGTGACACCATTTGGTCTGTGGAGGTCTTAATATGGTCTTGCTGAAACTCATTTCCCAATTATATAGGTAATAGAGAAAAGCTAATACTTGTCATTGATCATGCATTCAGCTTTTCATAAATAACAAATTAATCAAATAGTCAACAAAGCGTATAAAATGCAGAGTCCACAGCTGGACAGTATTCATAAAATCATCTAGAACTTCACAGTAGAGCACAAGCTCTATATAATACATATTGTGAGATATCGCCTATCAGATCTGGAGAGCATTTGCAAAGATATCTCCACGACACTCTAAAGAATGGAGGAAAGTGGCAGCGTCCTTCAATGTGCAATTTCGGGACTTGTAGCCGAGTGATTTTCTTAATTATGAACACTGACTCTGCTTCTCTTTACTGAAGATTAATACTTAAAGGTATGTTGTTCTGTATTTTCTATTTCTTATATTACACAATATAAATATTTCCATGCATCACTTGCCTTTTTCTATGACAATGAGTTAAATATGTTTGATTCAGTATCACACTATGCTTTAGTCTCAATATTGTTTCCATAATTTGAATGGCATGTTAGTGATTTGTTTTGTCCGTAACAGTCTGTCTGATGAATGTGGAATTCATTTTGTAACATCACCCACCATAATTAATCCATTAAATGTCCTCATGAGGTGGTCTAAGTTAGTATGTGACTTTATTTCCCTTCTTCAACTCCAAGAAGTTCACTGCAACTACACTTAGTCTTAGTCTTGGTCTGCTGTCAGTCCACAGCTCTGGAGCACAGTGCAACAGCGCTAATCCCTAAAGTTAGTCTTGTTACCATAAATATAAACTAAGACTAGATCAGCACAGAAAAAGCATGAGTTCAAATCACATTGCACACCTATGAGCTTTTTGATCATTCCATTTAAAAATCATGGAAATTAATATGGAATTACCTCTCCCCCCTTAGTGACTATAACAGCCTTCGCTCTTCTGGATAGGATTTACACTACAAAATGTTGTAGATCTGCAAGAATCCATGCCCATTTATCCAGAAGAACATTTGTGAGGTCAGGTACTTATGTTAGATGAGAAGACCTGGCTTGCAATCGGTGTTCTAATTTAGCTCAGAGCTCTGAGTTCCTCCATGTTTTTATGTATCTGGCTTTGTGCACAGGTGAACAGTCAAGTTGGAAGAGAAAAGATTATTCTCCACATTGTTACCACAAAGTTGTATATGTTGTGTATTTGGCAAAGATTTTTGTTTTTTCCTCAGTATATATAGATTACCTGTTGTCACTTATCAGGATTAGAAGACAATGCAAATACATGTTGCCAGTAATTGCATTAAGTAAAAACACACTTATTCACTCCTTCTTTACATAAATCTCTAAATCTTATGTCCTACAGCCTATTCATTAATGTTTTGACACAACATGGCACTGCTTGAAGACCATATGAATGTTTATATGCAAAGGGAACAAGCTTTTAGAGAACGACAGGATTTTTTTGCCCATGATGACATTCTGGCAACAGGCATATATCAAAGGGAACTGGCAGACAGGTCAGAAATATCTCAGCCAAGCTTCAGCTCCATTATGCCCCACTGTGCTGGAAGCCATTAACCAACTGACAAGGCGCTACATTTAATTTCCTTATCGCGTGGATGTACAGGTGAGCAAAAATGGCAATTTACAGCAGTGTCCACTTTACTGCACTCATATTGTAGTAAGGACACCTAGCAGGAATGAAGCTGCTTTGGTTAACTATAACCAGTTACATTCCATTAACATACAAGTCATCTGTGATGCCAAGATGAGGCTGAAAAACTACTTGGCTCATTTATTTTGGGGCAAAGTAGTGCAGCAAATGACTTGTTGAAGATGCTGTATGTGATGGCTGGCTTGTTGGCAAGATAACTGGCTGAACTCACGATATTTGATATGGTCTGTACTATTCATTGTAACAGCAATTATGTCATTACATGTTGCAAGTGATTGTGACTACCTGCTCAAATGCTTGTGCCTTCTGCCTTTCCCTGACCCCAGAATTCAAATAAGAGGCACTAGGATTCCTCAAAAACAAAAAAAACAGGTGTCAGAGTCTGACTACATCAGATGGGTGGCTATTCTACTAGCCATTGAAGGTCTGCAGCATTGTGATTGCATATGTATGAGGGTGATTAACATTATCCATATATGTTTGTTTCAGGGTGAGAATTGGGCAGGATTTGAGATACATTTGTTTATGCACTTTATGATCTATCACATACAAATATGCATACATCAGTTTACTGTTTTTTGGTGTTTGTGTACTTTAATGCTCAAATCCGGGTGGAGTGGTGGCTCTGAGGCTAAGGATCTGCTCTGGTATCCCGAAGGTTGCCAGTTCGAATCCCTGTCACTGCCAATAGAGATCCTACTTTGCTGGGCCCTTGAGCAAGGCCCTTAACCTTTAGTTGCTCCAGAGGTGCTGTACATTGGCTGACCCTGCGCTCTGACCCCAAGGGGTATGCGAAAACTAACAAATTCCTAATACAAGACATTGTATAAGGCAACATAAAGAACGGCAAAAAAATCCATTCAAAGTTTTAAAAATGAAACTCCAGTTCCAATTCTAGTAGCATCAGGCTAGAACAGGGTCAGGGCACACATTCACACTCATACTTATTCTCTTTTATTTATTGTACACAAGGCCTGTTTAAAGAACATCTTTGTGATTCAGAAGAAAAATGATAGCAAAACCCATACATACCAGGAAATATGTCATTCAAATGATGGTATTATTTTTGCTATTTAAGTGTTAATCTTGTAAGTTGGAAGGATTTAGCGTTCAGCTAACTAAACAAACTTGATTGACAGAATGCTTTCTTTTAGTTTTTCAGTATTTTTATGTTCTCTCTTGTTCTCAGGTCTCACTAAAAATAATTTCTGTCACGTTGCTTCATTTGATACATAGACTTAATACTATGCTGTGCATTGAATGCCATTCTAAGCAATTTTTCTAAAAGTTTAAGATGCTTATCTGGACATAAACAGATATTCAAACTGACAAACCTGTATGACTAATATATATAAAGGTCACAATGTGAAAATATCTACTTTCAAAATGATAAAAACAAGTTTATAATCATTATATTGAAAGGATTTTGTCTTTTATTGGAATCCAAGGATGCTGAGCTATTGCATTGTCCACAAGAGGGCAGTCAAACCCTGCAGAAAGACAACATGTTCCTGTTATCGACATCCTTTTCTGATACAATGGACAGCTCACACCAGTGGTTCCCAGACTCGATCCTGGGGACCCACTGGAGCTGCAGGTTTTTGTTCCAACAAGATTTACAATCAGTGATAATAATTGATAACAACTGATCTCTTTTAATTAGCTGGTCTTTTTTACTCTTCTCTTATTCTGTATTCAGAAAAACATAGCAGTATGGTTTTTACATTTATAAGACCTTTAGAAATATTTCTATGTGATTTAAGTATAAATAAATAAATAAGTAGAAATAACTCTCTTATGTTGTTCTCCTATTATTTTCCCCTTTTCCTGTGTAGTTTGCTCCCTTCATTTAACCCTAATAGTGACAATTAACAACCAACACAGCAGACACTCGGGATGATGAAAGCAGCAGCGACTTTAGTGTCAGACCCGCTAATTTGTAAATAATCAATTAAATAACTAGAACACCTGGAAAAACAGAATGAACATTAGGTTGAAAATGTTTCAACGGCTTAAAAAATATATATTCCCCATATAACTGCTTATTCCATTTTAATAAAAATCTAACAAACTCAGTTTGTAATTTCTACATTGACTCAATAACACAGAAACTGGGAAATAATAACTCACTTAATTAGGCTAAGAGTCCAATGAAAAATGTAAGTTGGTTGGAGCAAAAACCTGCAGCTACAGTGGGTCTCCAGGATCGTGTGTGGGAACCACTGGCTTACACTATGATCTTTTGGGGATTTTTTATGCACATAGCCCTCTAACTCTCAGTGTTATCAGTAACATTTCCAAGGAGCTAAAACTTACAAATATGTAAAAGAATGTGAGCTGCATTGTAAACAAGTGAGAAAAGAAATGGCAGGAAATTAAAATAAGATGCTAATAAGTATACACGGGATAGCTACTCATGTTAGTGAACTTTCATTGTGTTATTAACAACTTAGTAAAGGAGCGTCCATATGGATGTGTGCTCTGCTACTTGCTCTGTGCTGTTCTCCTTCTCTGAAGTTTTTGCTTTTAGCTGTCTGGTCCTTGGCTAAATGAATCACACACACATAAGTAGTTTCTTACTAATGAATCAGATCATCTTTTCAGAAAATCTGGTTGATTCACCTTAGTCCACTCTGGATTTATATATGTAAAACAGTGATGAATAGGGAAAAAATGACAACGGCAAATTTTAAAAGTGTTAAAAAGCTGCACAAAGTAAATTAAAAAATGCTTGCCACATTTTTCTGAATCCACTTTCTTCTGTTTAGGCTCATAGGGAGCTGTAGGATGTCATTTCAGCATCATACACATGAAAAAAGAAAAAATTGTATCCATCCTTTCAATTGCATTAGTTTCTATTTAACATACTGTATGTGCACTTATAAAACAATATTTCTTTCTTCTTTCAACTCAGGTGTGGTTTGGCGGCAAAGGGATTTGTTTCACCTCTTCTGTACACAACAGGTCACTATCAATACAGATTCTATGGTCAGCCTGTTTTATCATTATTTAATAATTTCACATTTGAAGATTTTTTTCAGAGTTGGACCACCTTTACCTTATCAAACTTTTTGAACTGCTGTCTAGCACTGGATGCAGCTAGATCTCAATTTCAGACAATGTCAAATTATTTCCATATGACTTGATTTTGTAATAATACAGTAATTTGTGTCTTTTACATGGCTTATAATAAAGGTAAACAGTTCAAATTATTGTGTTTTTGTATCTGGCTGATACTTGCAAGATCAGAATCCAGAAAATTAGTTTCTTCACAATTTGTTACATTTGAAGCGCAGGTAGATTAATTGATTTCTTCAGACTTTCATTGTGAGAAACAGATGGGAGTTAAACTGACCACCTTAGTGGTCTAAATCTCAGTGTCTAAGCAAGCTACCTAGCATCATTCACAATTAGGACCCAATTCCTGATAAATTTGAGATAGTTTTCATTTGGAAACGTGTGTGCAGTGGACATATTTCAGGTGGATTACATCATTTTTTGATCAAATTGAAGAATGACTGTTGAAAATAATCAAATTCTATTTCTTGGCTAACATATTGATAGAATAGCCTCTTGCTTAGCATTGGCAAAGGTGGTATAGGGATGAGCTCTGTAATAAAATTTGATTAAAGTCTGAAAATGCTGCCAATATTTTCTGCTTACTAGTTACGAGAATTCTAGTATGAGCATTGGAGGTGGGTTAGGAAGATAGACAAATTATATTTTACAAATGGTGTTAACGGTGTGTTAAAGGAATTCCATGTTTACAATAAAGCTGATCAAAAGGTGCAAACATACCAATATAAATATCTCCCAAAGTGGCGATGCCTGGTGTCTCCTGAAACTTAATTGCTGTATAGTTAAAGGAAGGGCTTGAACGCAAAATTATCCTGTAACAGAGCAACAGACAGGAGTATCTTTTGCTTAAAGTGATTTCTACATTGGTTTCATATTTTGAATCCGTGAAGAACCGTCTGATTAAAGGTTAGAGATACCCCCGAACAAAACACAGGGGCAATTCAGAAGAGAAGTCAGGGACAGAAAAAAGTCAAAACTGAAATTAAACCTAGTGCTAGGTCTACTTGACAAATAAACTACACTAGAAGATTTTATCTGCAAGAATTTATCAACCAAATGATAAAGCTAAATTGCGAAGCCTCCGTATTTATAGCAGAACGTCTGCATAGAGCACTGATATGCTGCAATCAGGTTCACATGACATATATTGTGTGTTGTATAAACAAAAGATGGTAATGGCCAAAATAAAAATTGAACATTGTCCAAATAATAAAAAAGCCTCCAAAATGAATTCTCCATAATAAACACCTGTTATTCAGCACAAGGAATAATATTAACTTATGACAACAGAGGGGGCTTCTTACAAGATTTCCTTTTCAGAGCCAATTAGGCCGGTTTGAATTCAGCACTGTCTTTCTCTTTCCATTGTCTGAAATTATTATTTGCAGTAGTAGTATTTCTACTAGTATAGTAGAAAGTCTGGCCATTCCATACCACCCTCTGCTTTTGATCTTTGTAGTGCTAAGTTTTTAATATAGGCTTTTCTCCTCCAATATAAGCATGCTCTTGATATAACTGAGCTTTTTAAACAAGAATTTATTGATAATTACAGGAATAAAATATTTTCCTATTCCCTATTTCAAGTGAAATAGGAATAAAAGTTAGTGAGGATATTTATCCATCCATTTTCCAACCCGCTGAATCTGAACACAGGGTCACCTGGAGCCAATCCCAGCCAACATAGGGCACAAGGCAGGAAACAATCCCAGGCAGGGTGCCAACCCTAGGGCAAATTTAGAATCGCCAATCCACCTAACCTGCATGTCTTTGGGAGGAAACCAGAGCGCCCGGAGGAAACCCATGCAGACACGGGGAGAACATGCAAACTCCACGCAGGGAGGAACCAGGAAGCGAACCCGGGACTCTTAAATTTCGAGGCAGCAGCGCTACCGTGCCGCCCTGTGAGGATATTTATTTTAACTATATTAGCTCTGTCTGCTAAGGAGAAGTAAAAAGCAGGCCATCAATTGACATCTTGTCTTGTACATTCCATCAAACATCTTTAAGCTTTCTTGTAATTGTACCTTCCAGATACCAAAAGTGTTATGAAACTGCAAGCCAATAGTCTTCTAATATAGTATTATGTTCAAATGAGTTTACTGGAATAAGCAGGCTTTTTCCAAATTCATTTAAAATCTGGAAATCCTGCAAAAATTATTTAATACTATTATTAAGACTGGCAATGATGCATTTGAGTTAGTGATGAACAGAATCATATTGTTTGCATAAAGAGACATTTTTCATTCAATTGCATAGCTCTTGATACCCTTTGTTTCTGAGTTTTACTGTCGGCAAATGGCCAGTGGTTCAATAGCAATTGCAAATGGCATTGGAGACAGAGGACAGCCTTACTTGGTACCATGCTCTAATCTGAAATATTCTGAATTTATATTGTTTACCTACACAGAGGCATCTGGTCTTGAGTAACGTCATTTAATCCAGGCTGCAATATCTGAACCAAACCTGACTTTGTGAAAAGCAGTAGAGAGATATCCCCATTTTTCTTGTATGAAAGCTTTTTCTGAATCTAGACACACAGAAGGAGCTTGGTTGCTGAAGGATTTTATAATATATTAAATAGACATTGAACTTTTGATGATAGCTGCCTGCCTTTAGTGAAAGCAGTTTGGTCTTGTAATATTTGCATAGGGAACCCTTTCTCAATTGTTTTCGCTACCATGACATTATTATTCAGTGATGAGATTGATCTATAAGATGCACATTCTAAAGGGTCTTTATTTTCTTTGGAATGGCAGGTACTGATACCTATCATAGGGTGTGAGGTAGAATATTGACATTTTTTTTGCTTCTTCATACATAATTAGCATCAACTGTACATGTTTAGGGGAGAGCATTTTGTAAAATTATGCTGGATAACCATCTGGGCCTGCAATGTGTTTTTGATTATAAACATATGGCTGTGCAATGGAAGGACTGATGTCACTGGTGTTGTTAATAACAGTAATCTTGTGAAAACTCTCAAATCTCTAGTAAGATTCCAAATTATTTTTAAAAAATTCAGAATATCCACACATTTTCAATCTTCTTTATCTGGTTCAGGGTAGGAAGGAGCTGGTGAATGTCCCAGCTGCACTGGGTTCAAAGAGGGAATCAACCCTGAACAAAGCACCATCCATCACACAGTATAGAAATGTATTCTGTTTTGACTTTGAGTTTAGGTAGTATCTTGATTTTGGTACTTTTGGACTTCTTAAAATATGTGCATAAGGCCTCAGCCTGTTCATAGACTATTCTTTAAGGTCATCCCTAAAAAAAAATAATTTTCCAGTCATATAACTCTGTAAGTTAGTTTGGATATATCATCTTTTCAAACGAAGAAGTGTTTGGAATGTGGGAGAAAAAAAAACTAACATGAGGAAAACAAAATCCAAACATGCAGTGCTTGAACCAGGATTCATATCTAGGATATTTATAAATCCTGATCTCCCCCAGTAAATCTGATCCCTTTGCTTTTGCTCTTATTAGTTTAGGGGTAATTAAAGTGTAATTTATATCTGTGCCTTCAAGCTTTTCATAGTTTATTGGCTTTGTTAACGACTGATCACATGAGCCACTAGCCATTAAAATATTGTATACTTTCTTTCTGGTCCAGTTGTATTTATCATATACCACATTACTCCTCAGTGAGATGGTGTGCATTTCTACCCCTCCTCAGCAACAAGGACATTTATTTCACCTCTTTATAAAACCAAACCCAATGCCACTGGCCACTGTGATATCAAACTATAAAAATGACAAGAAACTCTCAGCCTGAAAGAGCTGCGCCACATTAAAAAGCGCTCTGGAGAATAAAGTAATGAATGTGTCTCAGGTAATGAACTGCATTCCAGTGCATTTGCAGACATTTATAAACACTGATCTCTCCTAATGAATCTGATCCCTTTGCAAGCAGCTTTTGCTCTTATTAGATTAGTGTTAATTAAAGTGTAATTTATATTTGTGCCTCTAAGCTTTTTGCAGTTTATTGGCTTCTGGTAAATTACCTATTGAAAGCAGAGTAGCTGAAACATGTTCTGATTTAGACATCTTATAAGCCTGAAGACTATTTAAAAGTGTGAGTTGTAAGAATTTTTTTTTTTAAATCACTTTGATCCAGGGCTTTAAAAGATTTGGGTCACGTGATTTCAGTAAGCAAGCCCTTCATTCCACAAGAGTACTGCTAAAGGTTAAAAGTTAGGATAGAAGAGCTACCATATTGCAACACATGAGGCATTTTCATATTTCTGAGCTCTGGTTCCTTCTGTGTGGTGTTTATTTGTTCTCCAAGTGATTGTGTGTGTTTCTTCTGGAGACTGAATTGCCACCAAGTACTTGTTTCTGTCTTCTAAATGTTGATGCTACAATACGATTCTGTACTCTATGACCTTGAGCCAGAAAATAATGGATAGATTGCCAACTTGTTTTACAAAGAAAAACAGTGTATATAGTTTATAATTATAATGGCAAAGTAGTTCTAAGGTAGCACACAAATAATTCATTAGTCCTGTGTTCATGCAGTTAAACTAACACAGGGTTATTTGAATTTATGGGGTTTTTTTTATTACATTTAGTTTTTTTCTGTTTTTTTATATTTCTCTGGTGTTTTTTCTAGATTAATTTTATAGTAACGTGTTGTACAAGTTCTAAAGCAGGTTGTATCTGCTTTATTTTATAATATGTTACTTTCTTGATCTACTCTTCCTCTTTAACTTTATCTGCTTCTAATTTTGTAATTATACAGTTAGGTCAATAAATATTTGGACAGAGACAACTTTTTTCTAATTTTGGTTCTGTACATTACCACAATGAATTTTAAATGAAACAACTCAAATGCAGTTGAAGTGCAGACTTTCAGCTTTAATTCAGTGGGGTGAACAAAAAGATTGCATAAAAATGTGAGTCAACTAAAGCATTTTTTAACACAAAATTTCAGGTGCTCAAAAGTAATTGGACAAATTAAATAAAATTGTTCATTTCAAATACTTGGTTGAAAACCCTTTGCTCGCAATGACAGTCTGAAGTCTTGAACTCATGGACATCACCAGATGCTGGGTTTCCTCCTTTTTAATGCTCTGCCAGGCCTTTACTGCAGCGGCTTTCAGTTGCTGTTTGTTTGTGGGCCTTTCTGTCCGAAGTTTAGTCTTCAACAAGTGAAATGCATGCTCAATTGGGTTAAGATCAGGTGACTGACTTGGCCATTCAAGAATTTTCCACTTCTTTGCTTTAATAAACTCCTGGGTTGCTTTGGCTGTCTTGCCTATGATTAAATCTTGCAAATATGATGCTATTGTTATTTCTGACCATGCACCTATGGTCTTGGAGCTAAAATTACTAAGCCCCATACACTCACCCCGCAGATGGCGCCTCAACCCGCTTCTATTAGCTGACGAGAATTGTACGGAATTTATATCCAAACAAATCAAATTCTTTCTAGAGACAAATACATCCCCCGAGATCTCTGCAGGAATACTCTGGGAAACTCTCAAGGCTTTCTTAAGAGGACAGATTATCTCATATCTTTCCCACAGAAATAAATCCGAAGCCAAGAAAGTAGCAGAGATAAAAAGCGAAATTACTAGAATAGATGAAGAACACGCCAGACTACCAAGCGAGACTCTACATAGGAAAAGGCAGGCTCTACATTCAGAATTAAACCTCTTGACAACTAAAGAGACTGAACAACTAATCTATAAATCCAGACATCATTACTATGAACAAGGAGAGAAAGCTAACAAGCTTTTAGCTCAACAAATTTACAAGCAAGAAGTGTGCAACGCAATCTTAGTAATCACCAACGCGAACGGAGATAAAATCGTCGACCACAAAAATATAATGCACACTTTCAGAGACTACTATAAATCCCTATATACTACTGAGTTTAAAGAAGACAATACACAATCTAATGCATTTCTGGATACATTACAGATACCACAAATATTCACTTTTAGTGCAGAGGAACTTGATAAACCTCTGGCGTTATCAGAATTACTAGATGCTATAAAGTCACTCCAAGGCAGGAAAGCAGCAGGCCCTGATGGCTACCCTGCAGAATTTACAAGAAATTCTCAGCTCAGCTAGCTCCCCTCCTATTAGCAACATTTACAGAAGCCAGAGATAACCAATCACTTCCTGAAACCTTTCGCCAAGCACTAATCACCGTTTTTCCAAAACAAAATAAGGACTTATTACAATTCAATTACACTTCTGAATTACGACATTAAAATACTCTCTAAAATCATAACTAGAAGGATAGAGAAAGTGCTCCCCTCGGTAATATCACAAGACCAGACTGGATTTATTAGGGGCCGACACTTATCTTCAAATCTTCGATGCCTGTTTAATGTAATATACTCACCAACTAAATCAAACACCCCAGAAATATTATTATCACTGGATGCAGAAAAAGCTTTCGACATGATTGAATGGAAATACCTTTTTACTACATTGGAGAAGTTTGGGTTTGGCCCGAACATTTGTGCATGGATTAAATTACTGTATACTAACCCAGAAGCTTCAGTTTGCATCAACAACATTTGCTCAGACTACTTTAAACTAGAACGTGGTACTAGACAAGGATGCCCCTTGTCACCGCTGCTGTTTGCAATTGCCATTGAACCACTGACAATACATTGTCGAAATACTGATCAGATAAAGGGGATTAGCAGAGAAGGACTGGAACAGAAAATTTCATTATATGCAGATGATATGGTACTGTATATATCGGACCCTGAAAATTCTGTACCTGCAGTCTTAGCAGCACTCACAGAATTTCAAAAGTTCTCTGGTCTCAGAATTAATCTGAATAAAAGTGTACTCTTTCCTGTGAATTCTCAAGCATACAATATTAGATTAGATACCCTACCTTTTATCACTGCAGAACAGTTTAAATACCTAGATGTAAACATCACAAGTAAACATAAAGCTCTATATCAACAAAATTTTGTCGTCTGCATAGAAAAAATTAAACAAGACTTGCATAGATGGTCAACCCTTCATCTCACACTAGCTGGAAGAATTAACACTGTTAAGATGAATATTCTTCCTAACCTCCTTTTTTATTTCAAAACATTCCAATATACATTAATAAATCATTCTTTAGGCAATTGGATTCAACAATAACCTAATTTATTTGGAATTCAAAACATCCACTCATCAAAAGAGCGACCCTACAAAGACAAAAGGCAGAAGGCGGCATGGCTCTTCCTAACTTCCAGTTTTATTACTGGGCAGCAAATATACAGGCGATAAGAACCTGGACACAAATAGAAAAACATACACAAGCTTGGTCCGCAATAGAAGTAAAATCCTGCAGTACTTCTTTGTATTCCTTGCTCTGTGCTCCAATAAACACACGTGATCGGCAATACACTAATAACCCAATTGTGCTCCACTCACTTAGAATCTGGAACCAATGTAGAAAGCATTTTAAGACGGAGAAGCTTCTATCTGTGGCACCTCTGCAAGAGAACCACCTCTTTCAACCTTCGCAAACATATGCAGTTTTTAATACCTGGAAAAAATTTGAAATTAACTTGCTTAGAGATCTTTATATAGACAACGTCTTTGCATCCTATGAACAATTACATTCCAAATTTAACATTCCAGCTACCCATTTCTTTCACTATCTTCAAGTCAGGAACTTTGTTAAACAGAACCTTTCAGATTTTCCTCATCTTGCACCCTCATCCATGCTGGAAAAAATCTTGCTCAATCTCAAGGACTTAGACACCATCTCTACAATATATAAAATCATTTTACAATCCCTTCCTTTTAAAGATCCAAGAGGACACTGGGAAAAAGATCTCTCAATTAATATATCAGAAAAGGAGTGGAAAGTAGCAATGCAGAGAATTCACTCGAGCTCCATATGCGCAAAGTAAACAATTATACAACTCAAAATTATATATCGAGCACATCTGTCTCGACTAAAACTCTCCAAAATGTTTCCAGGGCATGATCCAACCTGCGAACGCTGCAACCAAGTCCCAGCCTCACTGGGTCGCATGTTCTGGGCCTGCACCAAATTAACATTATTCTGGACAAAAATTTTTAATTACCTTTCAGACAGCCTTGGACTCACAATCCCTCCTAACCCATTAACAGCTGTGTATGGGGTTCTTCCAGAGGGGTTTAAAGTGGAGAAAGACAAACAAATTGTGATTGCATTCACTACACTTTTGGCACGCAGACTTATTCTGATAAATTGGAAGAACCCAAACTCTCTTCTTTTAAGTCAGTGGGAAACGGATGTGTTGTACTATTTGAAATTGGAAAAAATCAAATACTCAGTTAGAGGATCCGTACAGACTTTCTTCAAAACATGGCAGGATCTAATCAGTAATATTTTAAAATAAGCTCATAAAGCACAGAGAATTTATTAATTTAGGTATGTTTACAAGCCTTCAATTTCACGACGTTCGGCTTGCTCTCTCTCTCAGGGGTGGGGATCGATCTGTTCTTAACTCAATTTTTCTTTTTGTAAAAACTTGATTGCTCTGTATGGATTGCAATAAAATTATAAAGTATTAAAAAGAGAAAAAAAAATAAATAAATAAAAAGCTATCATCCCCTCAGTTATAAACTCAAATGTGAACACTTCTGGTACACATTTTGTTTATCTTGACCCTTTTTAGATATATGTTTTAGAAATATTGGAAAAAAAAAAACAATTTAGATGCCATAAAATTACTTGCTCACATTTGACATGACCAAGAACAAAATTAATAAGCTCTCCCATTTACAAATTATTCTTATTAATAAGTGAAAATCTATAATAATAAAAGGCAAAGCCCTGACTGACTGACTCATCACTAATTCTCCAACTTCCCATGTAGGTAGAAAGCTGAAATTTGGCAGGCTCATTCCTTACAGCTTACTTACAAAAGTTAAGCAGGTTTCATTTCGAAATTCTACACGTAACGGTCATAACGGTCGATAACGGTCGACAACGTCCGCCATGTTGAACTTTCTTATTTATGGCCCCATCTTCAC
>JANRMT010062814.1:104327786-104361312 GCA_026402145.1 Polypterus bichir lapradei | reverse complement strand
CTCACTCACTCACTCACTCACTCACTCACTCACTCACTCACTCACTCATCACTAATTCTCCAACTACCCGTGTAGGTACAAGGCTGAAATTTGGCAGGCTCATTCCTTACAGCTTACTTACAAAAGTTAAGCAGGTTTTTATTTATGGCCCCATCTTCACGAAATTTGGTAGGCAGCTTCCCTGCACTAACTGAAACCGATGTCCGTAATTATTTAGGTGGTATGACGCCACTGTCGGCCGCCATATTGAACTTTCCAACGGCACTAATTTTCAAACTTCCCGTGTAGGTAGAAGGCTGTCCCCATCTTCATAAAATTTGGTAGGCGGCTTCATTGTGCTAACCGAAACCGATGTACGTACTTATTTCGGTGGTATGACGCCACTGTCGGCCGCCATATTGAAATTTCCAACGTCACTAATTCTCCAACTTCCCGTGTAGGTAGAAGGCTGAAATTTGGCAGGTTCATTCCTTACACCTTACTTACAAAAGTTAAGCAGGTTTCATTTCGAAATTCTATGTGTAACGGTCATAACGGTCGACAACGTCCGCCATGCTGAACTTTCTTATTTATGGCCCCATCTTCACGAAATTTGGTAGGCGGCTTCACTGCGCTAACCGAAACCAATGTACGTATTTATTTCGGTGGTATGACACCACTGTCGGCCACCATATTGAACTTTCCAACGTCACTAATTCTCCAACTTCCCGTGTAGGTAGAAGGCTTGAATTTGGCAGGCTCATTCCTTACAGCTTACTTACAACAGTTAAGCAGGTTTCATTTCGAAATTCTACGCATAACGGTCATAACAGTCGACAGCGTCCGCCATGTTGAACTTTCTTATTTATCGCCCCATCTTCACAAAATTTGGTAGGCGGCTTCCCCGAGCTAACTGAAACCAATTCATGTACTTATTTCGGTGGTAAGTCTTTGTTACTTATGGGCTATCTTCAAGATATTTGATACGTGGGTTCCCATTGCTAACTGAATCCTACTTACGCACATATATACGTCCATAGCCTGCAGCTCGGTCACCATGTGAGGCGGCGTTGGAACACCCATCCCAACGCCTCCCACGTTGTTGGCTGTCTGCCTATATAAGGCCGTTTGTCGCTCCGGTCTCTACATTCGCTTCCTTGCTTTGCCACGGGATTCACGTCTCCCTGCTGATAACTACAGCCTTTTTATTTAATCTACGGCTTCTCCGCTGTTTTATTGTTCGTTTATTACGATTATAGTTATTGTGTAGGTATTTTAGACTTACTTTACATTGTTCAGGTACCCATTTCCTTTATCATTCCAACCGTACCCCCATTAACATGTCTATCGAGGTGATCACCATCGATCAAAGAACTGTCACTTACCGAGTGGTTTCCATGCCCCGAGGTGGCACCTACCTTTTCCATTCTCTTTGTTACACATTGCATGGCCATATCAGGCTCACTCTTGATATCCGGAGGAACATTGTGTCTTATGTATTGAATGACTGGGACAGGTTCAAGGTGTGGACTGATGACGGTACAGGAGATAATTATATTACACAGGAGCACTATAAGAGTGAAATGCTTAAGCCCTTCACCTATGGTTCTGCATGTGAGTTGGTGGCTGCCGCTGAATTGTTCGGTTGTCGCTTTCAAGTGTACCGAAATGGCCAAATATTTTACACCTTTCGACAACCGCCAATGACTCTTAAACATCTTAGATTCACAGGTGACGATTTCAGTAGTGGACACTTTGATGTTTATGAATGTTTAAACTCTCAAAAGCTGGATGTGAAGTTATCGATGAAACCGGTTGTATGCTTACAACGCTTGACAGATGCCGAATGTCACTTCAACACAAGTCCTGCAAATACTGTCGTAATTGAAACAAACCATGAAACTCAAACCGATTATGACAGCAGCAATCCAAGCTGTAAGATTTCAGACAAGATTACTTTTCACATGGCCAACTGTACGTTGCATGCTTAAGAGTAAGCTCAGCACACAGCTTGGTCATATTACAACCGGAGGGCCGAACTAACAATGTGGTATACAAAGAGGTCCTTAACAAATAATTATTGGTATATTTTCCCTCAGT
The DNA here is from genome assembly GCA_026402145.1 of Polypterus bichir lapradei. NCBI lineage: Eukaryota > Metazoa > Chordata > Cladistia > Polypteriformes > Polypteridae > Polypterus > Polypterus bichir. The sequence continues at coordinate 104,359,233 of JANRMT010062814.1, read as the reverse complement.
TTAAAAAGGTTTAATTTTCTTCTTAATAAAAATTTTAAGGCAGTACTTTGCCACTGCGAAGCACAGGTATTTCGCTAGTCCCTCATAAAAGTTGCAGCTGCACAAGATTTCAAGCTTGATATTGACAAACTGGTTACTAACAAGAGATGCCAAGTGTCGGGACAAAAGAAATAGATCTCACACTGTAAGACTCCTATATAAGCAATGAATATAATATAATGAATATAATATAATAATATAAGGACCTAGCTAAGAGGCTGTTGTACGGAGATTGTATGGAAATAAATTGCCTTTCTTTAAACTTTAAACTTTTAATTGTTACATTTTTTAAAGTTTTCAGTATTGGAAAGAAAGTTACAGTAACTTTGTATAATAATATTATAGTATTTGTTACAGTGCGGCCCGCTGACACACGTATGGCAGTCGAAGCGGCCCACCAATGGTAGTGCGTTTGACATGCCTGGTCTACAGGACGGTAGTGAGACCAGCTACAGTGGTGTGAAAAACTATTTGCCCCCTTCCTGATTTCTTATTCTTTTGCATGTTTGTCACAAAAAATGTTTCTGATCATCAAACACATTTAACCATTAGTCAAATATAACACAAGTAAACACAAAATGCAGTTTTTAAATGATGGTTTTTATTATTTAGGGAGAAAAAAAAATCCAAACCTACATGGCCCTGTGTGAAAAAGTAATTGCCCCCTGAACCTAATAACTGGTTGGGCCACCCTTAGCAGCAATAACTGCAATCAAGCGTTTGCGATAACTTGCCCACTCATCTTTGCAGAATTGTTGTAATTCAGCTTTATTTGAGGGTTTTCTAGCATGAACCGCCTTTTTAAGGTCATGCCATAGCATCTCAACTGGATTCAGGTCAGGACTTTGACTAGGCCACTCCAAAGTCTTCATTTTGTTTTTCTTCAGCCATTCAGAGGTGGATTTGCTGGTGTGTTTTGGGTCATTGTCCTGTTGCAGCACCCAAGATCGCTTCAGCTTGAGTTGACGAACAGATGGCCGGACATTCTCCTTCAGGATTTTTTGGTAGACAGTAGAATTCATGGTTCCATCTATCACAGCAAGCCTTCCAGGTCCTGAAGCAGCAAAACAACCCCAGACCATCACACTACCACCACCATATTTTACTGTTGGTATGATGTTCTTTTTCTGAAATGCTGTGTTCCTTTTACACCAGATGTAATGGGACATTTGCCTTCCAAAAAGTTCAACTTTTGTCTCATCAGTCCACAAGGTATTTTCCCAAAAGTCTTGGCAATCATTAAGATGTTTCTTAGCAAAATTGAGACGAGCCCTAATGTTCTTTTTGCTTAACAGTGGTTTGCGTCTTGGAAATCTGCCATGCAGGCCGTTTTTGCCCAGTCTCTTTCTTATGGTGGAATCGTGAACACTGACCTTAATTGAGGCAAGTGAGGCCTGCAGTTCTTTAGACGTTGTCCTGGGGTCTTTTGTGACCTCTCGGATGAGTCGTCTCTGCGCTCTTGGGGTAATTTTGGTCGGCCGGCCACTCCTGGGAAGGTTCACCACTGTTCCATGTTTTTGCCATTTGTGGATAATAGCTCTCACTGTGGTTCGCTGGAGTCCCAAAGCTTTAGAAATGGCTTTATAACCTTTACCAGACTGATAGATCTCAATTACTTCTGTTCTCATTTGTTCCTGAATTTCTTTGGATCTTGGCATGATGTCTAGCTTTTGAGGTGCTTTTGGTCTACTTCTCTGTGTCAGGCAGCTCCTATTTAAGTGATTTCTTGATTGAAACAGGTGTGGCAGTAATCAGGCCTGGGGGTGGCTACGGAAGTTGAACTCAGGTGTGATACACCACAGTTAGGTTATTTTTTAACAAGGGGGCAATTACTTTTTCACACAGGGCCATGTAGGTTTGGATTTTTTTTCTCCCTAAATAATAAAAACCATCATTTAAAAACTGCATTTTGTGTTTACTTGTGTTATATTTGACTAATGGTTACATGTGTTTGATGATCAGAAACATTTTGTGTGACAAACATGCAAAAGAATAAGAAATCAGGAAGGGGGCAAATAGTTTTTCACACCACTGTATATTATATGGGTTGGAGACGGTGGCACTGACCAGAAAGCAGGAGACAGAGTTGGAGGTAGCAGAGATAAAGATGCTAAGATTTGCATTGGGTGTGACAAGGATGGATAGGATTAGAAATGAGTATGAGTATATTAGAGGGTCAGCTCAAGTTGGACGGTTGGGAGACAAAGTCAGAGAGGAGAGATTGCATTGGTTTGGACATGTGCAGAGGAGAGATGCTGAGTTTATTGGGAGAAGGATGCTAAGGATAGAGTTGCCAGGCAAGAGAAAAAGAGGAAGGCCTAAGAGAAGGTTTATGGATGTGGTGAGAGAGGACATGCAGGTGATGGGTGTAACAGAACAAGATGCAGAGGACAAAAAGATATGGAGGTAGATGATCTGCTTTGGCGAACCCTAACGGGAGCAGCCGAAAGAAGAAGAAGAAGACATGCTAAACTGTCTGAAGTGGTGGGATGGGGTGGTCGTCAAAAAAAGAAACTCTGAGATTGCAGGCACAGCCCATAGTGAGCACTTTGTTTGCACTTACCAGCTGCTTTGTCCATTTGTCCACTCATACAGTCGGTCCCCTCTCTGCTTTACTCCACTGAACCAAGGTCAGAGGTAATTTGTATGCTCACTGTCCATTGGCTCTGCAAGAGTCACTGGCAAACATGCACCTAGGGAGATGGACCCCCAATTTGTCTCCTGGCTGATAAGGTGCTCTCTAAGTGCTGTGTCTGCAAAACAGTGATTGCAAAACTGCTTTTATGTCGGTTTCTCCAGGTAGTGCCATTTTCTTTGACAGGTCTTGATCAACTCTTTCTCAGGTCAAAACCCAGGGGCACTAAGCTGTTATTTCCATGGTGCACCAGTTTAAAAACACTTGTGTAGAGTATAAATTGTGTAAGTTGTTGATCTATACTAATAAAAGGCAAAGCCCTCACTCACTCACTCACTCACTCACTCACTCACTCACTCACTCACTCACTCACTCATCACTAATTCTCCAACTTCCCGTGTAGGTAGAAGGCTGAAATTTGGCAGGCTTATTCCTTACAGCTCACTTACAAAAGTTAAGCAGGTTTCATTTCGAAATTCTACACGTAACGGTCATAACGGTCGATAACGGTCGACAACGTCCGCCATGTTGAACTTTCTTATTTATGGCACCATCTTCACGAAATTTGGTAGGCGGCTTCCCTGCACTAACCAAAACCGATGTATGTACTTATTTCGATGCTATGACGCCATTGTCGGCCGCCATTTTGAACTTTCCAACGTCACTAATTTTCCAACTTCCCGTGTAGGTAGAAGGCTGACCCCATCTTCACGAAATTTGGTAGGTGGCTTCCCTGCGCTAACCAAAATCGATTTACGTACTTATTTCGGTGGTATGACGCCACTGTCGGCCGCCATATTGAATTTTCCAAACATCACTAATTCTCCAACTTCCCGTGTAGGTAGAAGGCTGAAATTTGGCAGGCTCATTCCTTACACCTTACTTACAAAAGTTAAGCAGGTTTCATTTCGAAATTCTACGCGTAACGGTCATAACGGTCAACAATGTCCGCCATGTTGAACTTTCTTATTCATGGCCCCAACTTCACGAAATTTGGTAGGCGGCTTCCCTGCGCTAACCGAAACCAATGTACATACTTATTTCGGTGGTATGACACCACTGTCAACCGCCATATTGAACTTTCCAACGTCACTAATTCTCTAACTTCCCGTGTAGGTAGAAGGCTGAAATTTGGCAGGCTCATTCCTTACAGCTTACTTACAAAAGTTAAACAGGTTTCATTTCGAAATTCTACACATAACGGTCATAACGGTCGATAACGGTCGACAACGTCCGCCATGTTGAATTTTCTTATTTATGGCCCCATCTTCACGAAATTTGGTAGGCGGATTCCCTGCGCTAACCGAAACCGATGTATGTACTTATTTCGATGGTATGACGCCACTGTCGGCCGCCATATTGAACTTTCCAATGTCACTAATTTTCACAATGTCCGCCATGTTGAACTTTCTTATTTATGGCCCCATCTTCACGAAATTTGGTAGGTGGCTTCCCTGCGCTAACCAAAACCGATGTACGTACTTATTTCAGTGGTATGATGCCATTGTCGGCCGCCATATTGAAGTTTCCAACGTCACTAATTCTCCAACTTCCCGTGTAGGTAGAAGGCTGAAATTTGACAGGCTCATTCCTTACAGCTTACTTACAAAAGTTAAGCAGGTTTCATTTCAAAATTCTACGCGTAACGGTCAACAACGTCCACCATGTTGAACTTTCTTATTCATAGGTAGAAGGCTGAAATTTGGTACTTATTTCGGTGATATGATGCCACTGTCGGCTGCCATATTGAACTTTTCAACGGTCTTTGTTACTTATGGGCCCATCTTCAAGAAATTTGGTACGCGGGTTCCCAACGCTAACTGAATCCTACTTACGTACATATATATGTCCATAGCCTGCAGCTCGGTCACCGTGTGAGGCGGCGTTGGGTCCCCCATCCCAACGCCTCCCACGTTGTTGGCTGCCTGCCTATATAAGGCCGTCTGTCGCTCCAGTCTCTACATTCCCTTCCTTGCTTCGCCACGGTATTCACGTCTCCCTGCTGATAACTACAGCCTTTTTATTTAATCCACGGCTTCTCCGCTGTTTTATTGTTCATTTATTACGATTATAGTTATTGTATAGGTATTTTAGACTTACTTTACATTGTTCAGGTACCCATTTCCTTTATCATTCAAACCGTACCCCCATTAACATGTCTATCGAGGTAATCACCATCGATCAAAGAACTGTCACTTACCAAGTGGTTTCCATGCCCGGAGATGGCACGTGCCTTTCCATTCTCTTTGTTACATATTGCACGGCCATATCAGGCTCACTATTGATATCCGGAGGAACATTGTGTCTTATGTATTGAATGACTGGGACAGGTTCAAGGTGTGGACTGATGACGGTACAGGAGATAATTATACTACACAGGAGCACTACAAGAGTGAAATGCTTAAGTGTACCGAAATGGCCAAATATTTTACACCTTTGGACAACCGCCAATGCCTCTTAAACATCTTAGCTTCACAGGTGACGATTTCAGTAGTGGACACTTTGATGTTTAGAAATGTTTAAACTCTCAAAAGCTGGATGTGAAGTTATCAATGAAACTGGTTGTATACTTACAACGCTTGACAGATGCCGAATGTCTCTTCAACACAAGTCCTACAAATACTGTCGTAACTGAAACAAACTATGAAACTCAAACCGATTATGACAGCGGCAATCCAAGCTGTGAGATTTGAAACAAGATTACTGTTCACATGGCCAACTGTACATTGCATGCTCAAGAGTAAGCTCAGCGCACAGCTACAGCTTGGTCATATTGCAACTGGAGGGCCGAACTGACAACGTGGCATACAAAGAGATCTTTAACAAATAATTATTGGTATATTTTCCCTCAGTTTAAAAAGGTTTAATTTTCTTCTTAATAAAAATTTTAAGGCAGTACTTCACCGCTGCGAAGCGCGGGTATTTTGCTAGTCTATACTAATAAAAGGCAAAGCCCTCATTGACTGACTGACTCACTCACTGACTGACTCACTCACTCACTCATCACTAATTCTCCAACTTCCAGTGTAGGTAGAAGGCTGAAATTTGGCAGGCTTATTCCTTACAGGTTACTTACAAAAGTTAAGCAGGTTTCATTTCGAAATTCTACACGTAATGGTCATAACGGTCGACAACGTCCGGCATGTTGAACTTTCTTATTTATCGCCCCATCTTCACGAAATTTGGTAGGCGGCTTCCCTGCGCCAACCGAAACCGATGTACGTACTTATTTCGATGGTATGACGCCTCTGTCGGTCGCCATATTGAACTTTCCAACGTCTCTAATTTTCCAACTTCCCGTGTAGGTAGAAGGCTAACCCCATCTTCACGAAATTTGGTAGGCGACTTCCCTGCGCTAACTGAAACCAATGTACGTACTTATTTCGGTGGTATGACGCCACTGTCAGCCGCCATATTGAACTTTCCAACGTCACTAATTCTCCAACTTCCCGTGTAGGTAGAAGGCTGAAATTTGGCAGGCTTATTCCTTACAGCTTACTTACAAAAGTTAAGCAGGTTTCATTTTGAAATTCTACGCGTAACGGTCATAACGGTTGACAACGTTTGCCATATTGAACTTTCTTATTCATGGCCCCATCTTCATGAAATTTGGTAGGCGGCTTCCCTGTGCTAACCGAAACCAATGTACGCACTTATTTCGGTGGTATGACGCCACTGTCAGCCGCCATATTAAACTTTCCAACGTCACTAATTCTCCAACTTCCCGTGTAGGTAGAAGGCTGAAATTTGGTGCCAATTTCGGTGGTATGATGCCACTGTCGGCCGCCATATTGAACTTTTCAACGGTCTTTGTTACTTATGGGCCCATCTTCAAGAAATTTGGTACGCGGGTTCCCAACGGTAACTGAATCCTACTTACGTACATATATACGTTCATAGCCTGCAGCTCGGTCACCGTGTGAGGCGGCGTTGGGTCCCCCATCCCAACGCCTCCCACGTTGTTGGCTGCCTGCCTATATAAGGCCATCCGTCGCTCCGGTCTCTACATTCCCTTCCTTGCTTCGACATGGGATTCACGTCTCCCTGCTGATAACTACAGCCTTTTTATTTAATCAACGGCTTCTCCGCTGTTATATTGTTCATTTATTATGATTATAGTTATTGTTTAGGTATTTTAGACTTACTTTACATTGTTCAGGTACCCATTTCCTTTATCATTCCAACCATACTGCCATTAACATGTCTGTCGAGGTGATCACCATTGATCAAAGAACTGTCACTTACCGAGTGGTTTCCATGCCCGGAGATGGCACCTACCTTTTCCATTTTTTTTGTTACATATTGCACGGCCAGATCAGGCTCACTCTTGATATCCGGAGGAACAGTGTGTCTTGTGTATTGAATGACTGGGACAGGTTCAAGGTGTGGTTTAATTTTCTTCTTAATAAAAATTTTAAGGCAGTACTTTGCCGCTGCAAAGCGCGGGTATTTTGCTAGTGTTATATATATAGAGAGAGTTTTAATACAAGTTTTAATGTATAACCATTTAAGAGATGCTAATTCTTTCATTAAGTCAGTCTTCAGCAGTGCATTCAAATTAATATGTGATTTCTGTATTGATTTCATAATCAAATGTTTTAATGTTAGATGTGATTAATTAATTAAATTAATTAATTTATGTGATTATTTTTTTTAATCGATTCACTGCCCTAATATATACAGTATATATATATATATATATATATAATGGCAATACAAGTTGTCAGAATAGATGTTGGATGAACAGGAACATTTATTTTTGAAAACAACTTGCATGTACACCTTTTATTATACATTATTTGAAAATGACTTTAATTGTACAAATTTTACCATTTTATAAAGTGTACAACACTGTTATCCTGGTAAATTTTACTGTATTTTACATAACATCTCAAATATTTTAAAATAATTATGCTGTCTTGCTTGAGGCTGGTTATTTAAATTTGATTTCAGATACTTAAGGTGCTTTAAATCTGTTAAAGTCCTTGATGTAGTTTTCAGTGCTAATGTCAATATCACTTATTAATGATTATATGTTGACCATATGGATCTAATTTTAACTGCTTCAGCTGACAAAACCAACACAGCAAAAACAGCATCGTGAAAGTGTTCGGTAGATATGCAAACAGCTTTCCCATAAATACATTTTTAAGAATTAATTTAAAGTTAAAAGTATTGCTGTACATTTTGTAAAAATGTGCCTGGTACACAGCTCAGCTTTTTTTTAGCATTGAACAAAGAGGTCTGCTCTTCAAGTAGAAATTGGCAAGATAATAAAATGGATTTGACTTTATGTTAATTGAATTTGTCATGTAATGTTTGTACAAAGCTGCTAGGGAGATCATCTCACTTTTTTAAAAATCTGAAGACATATCTTCTATCTTGTATGTATTTAGCTTAATTCATGGCACATCTAAAAGGCCATTGATACAGCTGTACATGCTTGTTTCGCAGCAGTTCAAAATACAATGGCAGGTGTACAGCATGGATGAAACCCTATAGAGCATTCCTTATTTAGAAGGGTGGTATCGAACATTACTGGCAATTTTATCAGGTTTTGCATGTCTTAAACTTTACAAGTTTTTAAAAGCGTGCTATTTTTTTTCCAAAATGTAAGAACTTTACCAGCAGAATTTAGGATTGCATTCTGATAACTATGCAATAATGAAATACAATAGAACAAACTGCGTATTATAAATTCACCACACACAGATTAATACCAGGAAGCCAACAACTACTAGAATGAGTTCAACATATTATAAAAAAGAATAAATATGACAATTCATCAATAGAGAGAGAACAAAATAGAAAGGGAACAACAACATAGTACATATTGTTGTGTCTATGGGCCTTTCTACTCGGGCAATTGTCCCTTTTGTCAGCTTGAATAGCTTGACCACTTGCTCATCCCCAAAAAACCACAGCAAAGCACTGCCTTTTTACCTTCTTCTTCTCTTTTTACACAACCATGTCTTCCTCCTCCCATCAGTGAACCTTCACCCAAGTCTCCTCCTTACCTTCTAAGTAAGTAAGGCTTGTGTGGTCAGGTACCTTTGAAACCAAACTATGGTATTTCTGTATGGTTTACTGGTGGAATTCCTGCTTGTTACAGTTAGACCAGAATTGAACCTCCTCTAGCAGCCATTGGTTGTGTGCACCCCAGCCCTCAGAACCCATTAATGTTGTGAGCCTCTACAATATCAGATTGGCTAAGTCTCCAAAGTGCTTCTACAATGGCCTACTCTCAACACTCCTCAGGAATCATGTGGTTTCTCCCAGTGTGCTTCCAGTTGCCCTTGACATTACTTTTAAATAGGCAACCTGGTCTCAGCTTCTCCTACCAGAGAGACTGCCACCACCTACCACCTACTAGGCAGGGGATCTTGTGGCTTCTGATCAGTCCTTCATAGACCTTTGCATTTCTGGGACACCTTGCACAAAACAGTCTGCTCCTCCCTATCTGTCCCTACCTTCCCACATTGGCATAGTGATATGGTTTCTCCTTTCTGCTTTGGTTCTCTTTCTCTCTCTGTAGTGGAGGTTTTATGTTGGATTTCCATCTGCCACCTTATTTGTCCCCTCACACCCGGCAACTTCTTTCCTGCCAAACACTCCTGTTTCATATAAACAAAGATGGTCTGAGATGAACATTACTTCTCAAATGAAAAATGTTTTCACTGCATTATTAAAATGTGACAGTTACCAGATCAGTTGGTACTCAACCTAAAGACTGAAGTGATGAAAATGTCTTCTCTAATCTTCTTAAGTTCATATTTATATATTTCTTGTCTACCATAGTCATGACCTTTACTGTTATTTCGATCTTACTTTTCTTAGGCTCAAGTGAAAGCATTTTCTTTCCGTTTGTTTTTACATAATATATAAGGAGGACATATCCGATTTGGAACAACAAATAATTTTTGAAAAGAAATGAAAAGAGGGTCACTTCACTGCCTCATTACGATAATGGCCTGGTGTTTATTGGCAGCCGCTGTATGACAGATGTCGTTAAATGACATCACTCATGTGCTGAGATGAATTCTTGAACATTAAACATTATGGGTCGAGGTTTTTTTCCCTGCTCTTTATTGCCGGCTACTTGCATATCTGCAGACTTTCAATCGCTATAATTGGGGGGCCCTGTGACACACATTTCTAGGACAATCAATAGAGGTGATATGAAAGGGCTTTTAGTTATTAGTTTAATATCCCCTGATCTTTAATCATATCAGCATCTCTCTGTAATGGAACCTTCCATATAAGAAATAAAATGAATTTGAGGCCCCGTCTTGGTTAAGTCAGGGTCAGATCCATCTAAAAGTCCCGGTGTTTTGTAAGGAAATGGCAAGATAGGGTGTCAAGGGTTCAGCTTCACTGCCAAGAGGGCGACCTGTTAAAATATAAATCAATTTCATTGTTATAGTTTGTAGAATTTATACCATTTTAAAAGGCTAGGCTACCTAAATTGCCACCGTGACTGTGTCTAGATGACTTCATCCTTAGCTTAATCATTGCTCCCTTTGAAATAAGTGGGTATACCTTTCACATCTCATAAAATGTTTTTGGCCATTTTCTGTCTGCTTTGTAATTAATCTTTATATATCACCAGAGGCACCATGAAAACTAGATAAAGAGTGGCCAGGTGACAATTAATAAAAATTTAATACACCAGTGAAAAAATTTGTGTACCTCACATTTTTTTTAACAAGCTGATGGAATTTTAAACAAAACTTTCTTTACTTTAGTGAACATAATTTCATTCTTCACAGTCATAATTTGATTATGTTCCAATGAACGAAAAAATAAATGCTGTCCTCCTTGAAGTTCTAGAGAAAGACAAATACACACCTTCCTATAGTAACAAATACAAGATGGTAGAAATAAGGCCTGTTCATTGAGAGTATATTGGTGCAATACCAGCTAAAGAGCCTTTCTTTGTGGTCTAGTCTTACTTCAGGTAAGCAGCCATATTTAGCAGTTGCCTTCCTAGCTGTAATATGTACAGAAACTACAATTGTGAAGACAAATAGAGATGGAGTCTACTTGTCCCACATGCCTGACAGATTGGAGACGATTAATGGTCTTGTCCTATTTGACATTCTGTATGTGTGCAAACAGCACCCATAGAGAAGCCAAGCCATAAGACAGAAGAGAAAAAGAATTATGCCAGTGCAAATATTGCTAGTCTTTCACTTCAGCCTTACAGTGCCCTGCTTACAAATAAAAAGATTTAGTGTATTTGAAAAGTCAATAATTATAGAATATTACTGGGTGGGAGTTACTGTGAAGGTAAATTAAATAAACACTTATGTCTGCTGTTGGAGTGAATGCTCAGCTTAAGCCTATGGCAATATTTGGCAAGAATTAAAACAATATACCTGTAAAATATTTTAACTGTGTGCTCATAATCTTCAAATGTGCCTATGTGAGATCAGTATACTACAGCAACCAAGTCATGTTGAAACTGTCTATAGTTACATACATGCTGTTTATCAGACAGAATAAAGAAAAATCATTTAAATGTAAACCTTAGAGTTATCTAAACTGGTTGAGGGTGAACCTTCTTCATGTCTAATCTTGTATTAGGCGGAGCGGACAGGCCTACTTACAGAAGGTAGACACTTTAGCGCAAGTCTGCTTTCAGATGTTTTGGAGAGACATTCAGAACTGCATATCACACTTTAGCATTGTTAGCAACAGTACAGAGAAAATTGCCACATTCATGTTTTGAAATGGTGGCATGGTGGCACAGTGGGTAGCGCTGCTGCCTTGCAGTTAGGAGACCCGGGTTCGCTTCCCGGGTCCTTCCTACGTGGAGTTTGCATGTTCTCCCCGTGTCTGTGTGGGTTTCCTCCGGGTGCTCCGGTTTCCTCCCAAAGACATGCAGGTTAGGTGCATTGGCGATTTTAAATTGCCCCTAAGGTGTGTGTGTGTGTGCCTGGGGTTTGTTTCCTGTGTTGGCTGGGATTGGCTCCAGCAGACCCCTGTAGTTAGGATATAGTGGGTTGGATAATAGATGGATGGATGTGTTGAAATAAAATAGACTCTGGCTATGTGATTGTTGTACTGCTGTTTACAGTTTTTACAGTAAAAAATGGAAAGTAAACATGGCTTTTGGACACTGCCTTCTACAGTCTTCATTCTGTAATGGCCACAATTGTTAGAATTTTAGCACACGTTTCCAAATGAGAACATCATAGTTTGTTATGAATTAAGAGTTATATTGAGAGTACTGTAATTTGAAAGTTGTTGTGGCACTCTGCGCCAGCACTTGGGAAGAACACTGTGTAAGAATATAGTAGTTTGCACTATTGTGTTGCATTTCTGAGGTTGCAAAGATAGATTGGCCATCAAGCTCTGTGAAGAGGATTACTTGTGTTCTGTTTTATATATTGTATTTACCCCATTTTTTGATATCCATTGCATGCCCAGCCTACCTGGAAGGGGGTCTTTCTTTCAATTGCTCTTCCCAGGATTTCTTCCATTCTTTTCCCCCTTCTCAAAGCGTTTTTTGTTTTCTTAGGGAATCAAGGCTGGGCGGCTTTCAAAAAAACAGGGCATGTTAAATCCATTGAGGCATTCCTTGGATGATTTTGGGCTATTTAAGAAATAAATTGTTGTTGTTCATGAATCACTTTTGTATTTTTTTTTGTATCTTTTCTAATTTATTGTTTCGTTTCTCTCTGAGTCAATATGTGTCGGTTTGAATTTTTTCAATTTATTTTTTTCACTCTGCGGTGGGCTGGCGCCCTGCCCAGGATTTGTTTCCTGCCTTGCGCCCTGTGTTGGCTGGGATTGGCTCCAGCAGACCCCCATGACCCTGTAGTTAGGATATAGCGGGTTGGATAATGGATGGATGGATGGATTTTCTTCACTGGTTAACTGTTTTGTGTTCATGAGTTGACCTCTTATGTTAGTTTAATTATGTCTTCTCCATATTTCCTTAATTGTATAATTTTATAGTTGAATTGTCTTAGGTGGTGGAGAAGTGAGGACCCTAATCAGATAACATTCTCCAGAGTTAAAAAAGGGTTCTCAGTCACTTTTTGAGTGCAGAGGCATTCGGTTCTTTTTTGGATTTAATATTATTTGAATGTTGAATTTTGTATTTTTGAATTAAGAAATTTGAATTTACCTCTCTTTAGTTTTCAAAACAATTTACCCCAATTTTGTGTTTGGCCAGATGTTTTGAAGCTTTTCCCTCCCCTGCTTTGACTATAATCATACAGTAACACTTTAGTTTAAGTACTGCAAAAAATCCATCTATTATTCAAGTACTCTCATGTAACAAGACCTTAACAAACACTTCTTTGGGTCTTCATAACACTTACAAAGCATCAGTAAAGTGTTTATTCATCTCTGCAATGTGACCAACTAACAAAACGTCTCTTTAGAGTGGTCTGAGGTGCCTTCACTGAGACTCATTTCTCTTGATATTACATATTCAGTACTGTATAAGACCTGTGAAACCTTCATATTTACAAGTCATTTTACCAGTATGTCAATATGCCACACTGCACAGAGATGAATGACCTGTCTACTGATATTTTATAAGTGTCATGAAGACCAGAAGAATCCTTTGTTAAGGTCTTGTTACATGCTAGTAAATGTAATAGATGCATTTTTGCAGTACCTACACTGAAGTGTTACCAATCATACCAGTAACCAATAATTAACTGTGCTTCATGACTTTCATTCATTTAATTTTCTTTAGAAAGTATTAAACCTTTCAGGTGCAAGTCTCCCATATAAGTTCCATGCGCCCAACAATTTAAATAATCCACTTAGTGCAATATTTTTTGTTGTGGCCAATCTGGCAAAGCAAGGTGTAAGTCAATACTCACATTAAGCTATTTAAGAGTCACCAGTCAATCTAATGTGCAGGATTGAGAGGATAACCAAAGAATATGAAAAATACAACTGGCATTGTGAAACACTTGTAAAGAAACAGAAACTAAAATATAAACATATCTTTATAGAGGATAATTTGCCAATTAATTAATTGAAAGTTATTAAAAACATTGTTAAGGTAAATTCATGCATAGTATAAATTGGTTTAACTATACCCAAGTGAGGAAAGAACTAAGTCCATGTAAATTGTTCGGAATTCTTGGACCATTGCATTTATCTTGCAGAAAATGGATGAATAGCTTTGAATGCAAAAAACATAATTAAATGGGGTGGTAAGTCAAGCAAGAATGTGTTTTTGTCATTAACAAATAAGTATTGAAAATTAAGATAGCATACAATAAGCATATAATACTTAAAACAGAAATATTTGCTGTGTAATATTGTAAAAGATGTGATGTTATCTAATTAGAATAATTATTTTAATTAATTTAAATATTTGCAGTTAAATAAATTGTATTTCTGAGATAAATATAAAAAGCATTACTGTATGTACATGAAAAAATAAGTTTATAATCTAATATAGCCAGAGGGAGGACTCAGGTGTAGCAATGTCATGGTAGTCTCACTTCTTGGGGTACCACCCACAAAACACAAACACAGAGAATATAGATTTATAAAAAGAAGCATAATAATACAACAATCTAAACATAAATTAAATTAGACAAAAGAGACATAAAAAATAAATGTAAACCGGGATCAAGGAGCATAATGTGGCAGACACGTAACACCACACCAGTAAAATCAATGATATTCTATAGCTCCCATTCATATTACCACAAAGAAGTGAGGTGCGTTTTTAAAAAAAATGAGTATGTTTCATATCATAAAATCTATAAATTGTTATATATTTTCTGCACGTAGAATCCTAAAAACACACAATCATGTATATTACTGTGTTTTTTTTCTGCCAATGTTTGGAAGTCACAACTTGCGTTGAAAATGCTTGTTAATGAAAAGCATAATCCAAAAATGTATAATGTTTAATTGTTATTTTACAGAGAAATGATTTGAACTTGTTAGTAAGATGACAGTGAAGCAATATTATTGTTCTTTAAATCAAAAAGCACAAATAATTCAAACTGAAATGAACTGCAGCTCTGTATAGTAAGCTGACTTTGCTTAAATTTCCTAAAGTTTTTGATAATCATACAATACCTCAATAGAATTGGAAAGGGTACAATGATGGCATAAAAGCCATCACAAACTGGCTATCTGTCCTTCAGTGCAAACATGCAATAATTGCCAAGAGTGTCACTTACCCGTCCCAGCAGTATGGTAAGAAAACTTACTTAGGCCACTGGGATTTACAGGCTTAATCTACCTCACCTTAGATAAATGGATAGCTGCCTGTCAAGCTGCTTGCCTGTGACAGAACTTATTACGTGGATGAGTGTGCTGCTAATTACATTCAGTGACGTATCAGGTATGACAATTTAATTCCTGGAATGGCCATGTAGTGTCACTTGTGTGGGAAAAATTTGATCACAAAGGGGGTATTCCATCATGAATTCACTGAGCAGGGACAAGCTGTCAACCATGGTACTCATATTCTGTTAGAATAAGAAAAAAAAATGGACAAGTGGATCATCCATTGTGACAACACTCCAATCCATGATGAGCTCAGTGTTCATAACTTCTTAGCTAAGAAATCAATGACCAAATTGGATCATCCAGCCTATTCACCTGACTTAGTTGTTTGTGATTTCTGGATCTTCCCAAAAATAAAAACTGCCATGAAAGGACAAAGAGTTTTCAGACATTTCTGACATCCGGTGTAATGTTACAAAGGAGCCTAAGGGTAATTTAGAAACAGGGCTCCAGGTATGTATCCAGAAATGGCAACATCATCTGACTAAATGCATAGCTGTGAAATTAAATTGTTTTGAAGGTTACAGCAACTGGTAGTGAACAGGTCCACATATATTTTTTCTATAGGTTTATTCTGAAAATGAAATTGACGCACCTCATATGCAATCCTTTCCTGAGGGACCGTGGAGTGTCACCACTCACTCCCACCAGCAAATACTCCCTGAGATGGCACTTCTGTGATGCATAGTTGGGACACTGGGGATTACAAGCAGGTGGTTCTACTGCTCCAGTTAAACAGCCAGTTGTGACCTGTGACTAAGCGTATTGTGTTACGCTTAGATCTGATGCATAAAAGCACAGAATGATTGAAAATGGTGACATAGACTGTAGTGTGCTGCACTATTTCTCACCGTTAGGGATGACTGCTGTGTATTCATCTGTGTCAAAAGAAGTTTGCTTCTTTTGAAAGTAAAAAAAGGAACTCACTATATGAAAATTTAATTGAAATTTAGTTGAAAAGACTTGTTCATATCTGCGAAGCTGCTGTAAGTTGAGACCGCCATAACGTAAGACCCACCTGTTCAGGAAAAGTCCAATGGTTGAAAACTTATAGATAGATTGAACATTATTTGTTCCTACAAAAAAATTTGTCTTTCTACAGAAAAGATAGATAGATACAGTGCATCCGGAAAGTATTCACAGCGCATCACTTTTTCCACATTTTGTTATGTTACAGCCTTATTCCAAAATGGATTAAATTCATTTTTTCCTCAGAATTCTACACACAACACCCCATAATGACAACGTGAAAAAACTTTACTTGAAGTTTTTGCAAATTTATTAAAAATAAAAAAACTGAGAAATCACATGTACATAAGTATTCACAGCCTTTGCTCAATACTTTGTCGATGCACCTTTGGCAGCAATTACAGCCTCAAGCCTACTTGAATATGATGCCACAAGCTTGGCACACCTATCCTTGGCCAGTTTCGCCCATTCCTCTGCAGCTCCTCTCAAGCTCCATCAGGTTGGATGGGAAGCGTCGGTGCACAGCCATTTTAAGATCTTTCCAGAGATGTTCAGTCAGATTCAAGTCTGAGTTCTGGCTGGGCCACTCAAGGACATTCACAGAGTTGTCCTGAAGCCACTCCTTTGATATCTTGGCTGTGTGCTCAGGGTCGTTGTCCTGCAGAAAGATGAACCGTCGCCCCAGTCTGAGGTCAAGAGCGCTCTGGAGCAGGTTTTCATCCAAAATGTCTCTGTACATAGCTGCAGTCATCTTTCCCTTTATCCTGACTAGTCTCCCAGTTCCTGTTGCTGAAAAACATCCCCACAGCATGATGCTGCCACCACCATGCTTCACTGTAGGGATGTTATTGGCCTGGTGATGAGCAGTGCCTGGTTTCCTCCAAACGTGACGCCTGGCATTCACACCAATAAGTTCAATCTTTGTCTCATCAGACCACAGAATTTTGTTTCTCATGGTCTGAGAGTCCTTCAGGCGCCTTTTGGCAAACTCCAGGTGGGCTGCCATGTGCCATTTACTAAGGAGTGGCTTCCGTCTGGCCACTCTACCATACAGGCCTGATTGGTGGATTGCTGCAGAGATCGTTGTCCTTCTGGAAAGTTCTCCTGTCTCCACAGAGGACCTCTGGAGCTCTAACAGAGTGACCATCGGGTTCTTGGTCACCTCCCTGACTAAGGCCCTTCTCCCCCGATGTCTCAGTTTAGATGGCTGGCCAGCTCTAGGAAGAGTCCTGGTGGTTTCGAACTTCTTCCACTTACGGATGATATAGGCCACTGTGTTCATTGGGACCTTCAAAGCAGCAGAAATTTTTCTGTAACCTTCCCCAGATTTGTGCCTCGAGGCAATCCTGTCTCGGAGGTCTACAGACAATTCCTTTGACTTCATCCTTGGTTTGTGCTCTGACATGAACTTTCAGCTGTGGGACCTTATATAGACAGGTGTGTGCCTTTCCAAATCAAGTCCAATCAACTGAATTTACCACAGGTGGACTCCAGTTAAGCTGCAGAAACATCTCAAGGATGATCAGGGGAAACAGGATGCACCTGAGCTCAATTTTGAGCTTCATGGCAAAGGCTGTGAATACTTATGTACATATGCTTTCTCAGTTTTTTATTTTAAATTTGCAAAAATCTCAAGTAAACTTTTTTCACGTTGTCATTATGGGGTGTTGCGTGTAGAATTCTGAGGGAAAAAATTAATTTAATCCATTTTGGAATAAGGCTGTAAAATAACAAAATGTGGAAAAAGTGATGCACTGTGAATACTTTCTAGATGCACTGTAGATAGATAGATAGATAGATAGATAGATAGATAGATAGATAGATAGATAGATAGATAGACAGTATACAAGCACTATAGTCTGAACACATACCAGAATAACTAAAAAGAAAGAAAATCAAAAAGAAAGAAAATGTCTGACTTGGCAGTCATAGTGAAATATTATATAGTTGTATTAATGTTGGTATAAAGGAGACCCAGTAGCATTTCTTGATACACTTACATACTTCTACCTAATAATTTATTGACTGAATGTGCTCAGTGTTAGTGTGTCAAGGAGAGGATGTGCACTATTGGGTCATTAAAGGAGCACAATCTCCTAAGAAAAACAGCCTGCTTTGTCTTTTCTTATGTAGTCCATCTGTGTTACTAGACCTGTACAGCCTGTCATTGATGCTGACCCCCAAGTACTTGTAGGAGTGTACTGTCTCTAAATCCACTCTCTGAATAGTGGCTGGACAAACAGTAGAGGTTCTTTGGTATGGTGAAAGTCTTGGTTTTGTTGATGTTAATTTGCTTACAATTCTTTCTCCACCAACAAACACAGTTCTCCTCCTGACTCCTATAATCTGGCTTAACCCCCTTATCAATACACTCCATCTGAGAATTTACAAGAATCTGGTAGCATCGGAGGAAGAAGTTTGACTGAGTGTCATTACTGCCCCTTCTCTTACCATTCCACAGCAAATATATTTTGCTTTTTCCTGTTTCCTATAAATGAGCCTGAGCATATGTAAGCTCCAAGTGCCTTCACCCTATATTTATCCATCTCTGAGACATCTTTAAAATTCCAATTTCCATGATTGACATCATAATTTGCAAAGTGAGCATTGTACTACCATAACAACTACATCACACAGCTCAACAAAGTCTCTGCATGTAACATGACTCCAGTTTCAGTAGAGACATTTATTTAAACACAAAATGACAGAGAGAGAGACGAGCATTATTAGTACATTAAAAAAATCATAAACCAATCTAAGTTAATACACATTAAAAACATGCATCTGTGCAGAAAAAGCACACAGAAAATACTAATGAGTTAACTCATGTATCTGCAGAACCATAGGCGTGAATCATGCCTTATAGCAATCATTGGCATATTTCTGTTATTCTAGGGGTTTGGCATGGCACTTACTTTCAGCCAGTACATTTATGAGCTGACATGCCTCTTTGTGTTCATTCTCATGTATACATGTATATGTCCTTTTTGGAGGGTTTCTACTGCTGATCAAACAATTATAACAATTAATTATTTTAACACTTACATGCACAAAGTGGCATTAATATGCCACTCTGTGCATCGCAATATCGGAAAATGTACGCCAGCCAAAAGGCCAGTTTTACCATGAACAGAGATAAGTGCCAAACTGATGATAATAATGAGGTTTAGGATAATATATGGATGGAATTCTTGTTGTTGAATAAATATGGTGACTTTTGCAAAAAACAATAATTGACATTCCTTTTACAATGTTCCAAAAACCCTCCATGCTTTTTTCTAATGTGGTCAATCAGTCAGTTTTCATTGGCTGATAGCTTCAACCCAAAGCAAGTTCTTGATTTCAATGCTAAGTACACAGCTCAGTCAATATCTGTAGTCAGTCTTGTCGTGAGATCAATATTGAGTACTACTGTACCTAGCAGTATTGACTTAAGTAGGCAGCATCAGTTGGAGGTCAAGGTCTGCTTTCTGAAGTAGCAGCAGAGAGACCCTTCGTAGGATTGCTGTAATGGATTGTAATCAGGAATGTTCAGGCATTGTGCTTTTTTGAATTCAAGTTTCTTCCCCAGAAGACTGCAGCATACTACACCACACTGGCTACTATGGACTGGTAGAACATTTCCAGCAGCTTGCTGCGTACATCATAAGACCTGAGTCTACTTAGGAAGTGCAGTCTGCTCTGGCTTTTCTTATACAGCACCACTGTGTTCTCAGACCAGTCCCAGTTTGTTGTTCATGTGAACCCCCAGGTACTTGAAGTTCTGCACCACTTACACGTCCTCCCCATGAATGGTGACTGATCACAGAGGCTTCTTAGCATGTCAAATGTCCACCACCAGTTCTTTTTTCTTGCTAATGTTGAGTTGTTGTCCCAGCACCACAAGACAAAGTCCTCCACAACCTTTCTGTACTCTGATTTATAGGGGCAAATGTATACCAATTTTAAAACCTGTCATCATTGTAGTGCTTCATAATGGTGATTGTCTAACCTTCACCAAAAGTGAACACTGAGTTTAGCAACACAGTCATTTTCCATTATAAAGCTCACTCAAGTATACAAGTCAGCTTAGATTTTCAAATTAACATTTTTGGGAAGTGCGAGGACATGACAGCTGCTGGGGAGAACATACTGTAGAAGCTTTATACAGACAATGTTTGGATCCGTGTTTTGAACCCAGTTCTCCAGTGTTGTGAGGTTTAAGTGCTATCCACTGTACTGTAGTGTTGCCCTTCAACTCCAGTCCTGGTTCTCATAAAATAGAAACATTGTTTTAGTGACAGGCAGATCATCTCTCCAACACATCACCTTGCTGGTGTCTCTTTGTAAATATACTGAGCTTAGAAAACAGCAGTAGAATAAAACCTTATCCTGTTTGACCTTCGTCAGGATGTCTTCTGTGAGGCATGATCCAATCTGGCCTATTTCTCAATAAATCATCCATCTTGATCAAACAGGAACCCTCCTCCATTAATAACTTAGTGTTCCTGTTTGACGGTGGTTCACGTGCCTAATGGAACTATTTATTTCCATAATGCAGCTCCATCACCTGCTCAAGCCTCCTGATGCCAGAGGTGTGTGAGTTTACAGGAGACAAAAGGAAGGGAATGGGGAAGGTGGAGGGGTGAGGACTTGATTCTAATTAGAAAATGAAATTTCATGTGATAAATACACAGGCGACAGTTACAGCCTTTTAGCGCGTCAAGGTGCACGGCAGAAAGGCAGATTAAAGAATTGCTAAACAGTCAGCCTGCCTTCAAACTTGAGCAGCACATCCTGTAAGCGGAGGGTTTCACATTTTCAGTCATTAACACCAATCTGTGTGACAAATTCTGTGATTCACTAGGCCAGGTTTCAATCTCTTCTTCAGTACAAAAGAACAATTATACACCTTCCAAAACAGAAGAATTCTTTGGACATTTTCCCTTGGTGCTGGATGCTGGCATAACATAACATGTAATTTGGGGAACAGCATATTTAGATACAAGAATAATGAGATGGATTTCCTGTCTCCAGCATTCAATATGCTTTACAGGAATGACTAACATTGTTATATAAATCATCAGACATGCTAAGAAGAGAACAGACTAAGGCTTTCTGTGTAGAAGATGTTCTAAATGATTCAAGAGACCAAACAGGTATCCCTGAGGGCCTAAAATGCAAATGGTATCAGGCTTTTGCAGGAATGAAGTGGTGTGCAGATTTAGACTTCATCAGGCTTCAGGAGAAGAAAAATGCTAGGCCTTCCGGAAGATGAATAGAGTATTCTGACAGTATAGGTCGGTTTTATTTGCAACAGAGAAGTTAGCAGGATAAAAGCTATGTGGTAATAAACATATGAAAGAAAATGGTGAGTGCACACCACTTAACTGGCCATGATTTTGTTTTAATCACAATTAACATTCATTAAATCAAAGACTTTAAATATCTTAAATCACTGTAAGGACAATTCTACAAGGACAAAAGTCATGGTCATCTGAATAAAAAACATTAAATCTTTGCAGCTTGAGATGTGGCTTGTGGGGGGGGGGTGAGTGGAGGGGGCAGATGATTAATCTTGGAAGTGTTATGTCTTGATTAATTCGCATACTACCTACTTGTAAGTGTGGGTGACAGTGGAACCTATGGGAATTGCTCAATGAGGCTAATCAGAGCTACAAGGACAGCCGCTTGACAAGCAGTGGTTTTATTGAAACAATGTTGAAGTGGCAGTCTTCTTAATCCCTAAAGGTTTGGGATGCACCCTTGAGAACACAAATCCTTTGATTATGAAATATTTGCTCAGACAGTCTAGAAAGCTACATCCTGGTCAAGTGCCATTGATCATGATAGAATACCGGTACAGCCGTACCCATCAAAATTATATAATGGAGCTGAAGAAAGCAGAACAAGCACCGTAAGCCAAAAGCCCAAATCAGCCTTTGTGCTACAGGAATAATCCTTTATCTGAATGTGATGAGGGCAGTGAAGAGAGGGAAAGAACAAAGACTGAATCCCAAGGGGTACCAAATCAAGATGGAGGCATGAGCAGTGCAAACCTAATGTCATTACAGCAACAAATTAAATACAACAACAACAACATTTATTTTTATAGCACATTTTAATACAATTTGCATGTTCTCCCCGTGTCTGCGTGGGTTTCCTCCGGGTACTCCGGTTTCCTCCCACAGTCCAGAGACATGCAGGTTAGGTGCATTGGCGATTTATATTGTCCCTAGTGTGTGGAGGGTGTGTGTGTGTTTGTGCGCCCTACAGTGGGCTGACGCCCTGCCCACGGTTTGTATCCTGCCTTGCGCCCTGTGTTGGCCGGGACTGGCTCCAGCAGACCCCCGTGACCCTGTAGTTAGGATATAGTGGGTTGGATAATGGATGGATGGATTTTCATACAAATGATGTAGCGCAAAGTGCTTTACATGATGAAGAAAGAAAAAAAAGACAAAATAAATAAGAAAATAAAATTAGGAAACACTAATTAACATAGAATAAAAGTAAGGTCCGATGGTCAGGGAGGACAGAAAAAACAAAAAAAAACTCCAGACGGCTGGAAAAAAAAAATAAAATCTTCAAGGGTTCCGAGGCCACGAGACCACCAAGTCCCCTCTAGACATTCTACCTAACATAAATTACCTCAATCAGTCCTCGTGGTATTCAGGGTTCACATGGAAGAACTTGATGATGATGATCATGTGGACTTCTGGCCTTTAATCCATCAATGTATGGACATCATGGTGCTTTGATCAGGTGGAGGTGGCACAGATCGCCACCAAAGAAAGCCAGAAAAAGAACAGCAGAGAAAGTAGGGGTTACTACAGATTTCGGAGCCACCATGAATGATAATGATAATTAATTGAATATACAGAGCATCAGGATTAAACTGAAATGAAGCTATGAGAAAGCCATATTAAAGTAATGTGTTTTTAGCAGTTTTGTAATGTACTCCACCATTTTAGCCTGGCGAATTCCTATTGGCAAGCTATTCCAGATTTTAGGTACATAACAGCAGAAGGCTGCCTCATCACTTCTTTTAAGTTTAGCTCTTTGAATAATAAGCAGACATTCATTTGAAGATCTAAGGTTATGAGTGTAAGGTGAAAGACATTTTGAAATATAGGATGGAGCGAGATTATTTAAGGCTTTGTAAACCAAAAGCAGTATTTTAAAGTCAATTCTGAATGACACAGGTAAACAATGTAGTGACATCAAAACTGGAGAGATGTGCTCAGATTTTCTTTTCCTAGTTAAGATTCTAGCAGCTGCATTCTGCACTAGTTGCAATCGATTAATGTCATTTTTGGGAAGTCCTGAGATGAGTGCATTACAGTAATCTAGCTGACTGAAAACAAAACCGTGAACTAATTTCTCAGCATCTTGCAATGTTATAAGAGGTCTAACCTTTGCTATATTTCTTAAGTGAAAAAATTCTGTCCTAGTAATCTGATTAATATGTGATTTGAAATTCAGGTCAGAGTCAATAGTTACCCCTAAGTTATTTATCTCCATCTTGACTTTTAAACCTAATGCATCAAGTTAATTTCTAATAACCTCATTATATCCATTTTTGCCAATCACTAAAATTTCTGTTTTCTCCTAATTTAGTTTGATAAAATTACTACTCATCCATTCAGAAACACAAGTTAGACATTGTGACAGTGAATCAAAAGTGTCGGGGTTGATTAATACAGTTGTGTGCCATCAGCATAGCTGTGGTAGCTCATATTATGCCCTGAGATAATCTGACTTAATGGAAGCATGTAGATCGAAAAGAGCAGGGGACACAGGATAGAGCCATGTGGAACACCATGTAGAATATCATGTGTCTTTGAAGTATAATTACCACAACTAACAAAGAATTTTCTACCTGCCAGGTAGGACTCAAATCAATTTAAGACACTGCCAGAGAGGCCCACCCATTGACTAAAGCGATTTCTAAGAATATTGTGATCAATGGTATCAAACGTAGCACTCAGATCTAAGAGGATACGAACAGATACACAACCTCTGTCTGCATTTACCCGCAAGTCATTTAGTACTTTAACAAGTGCAGTTTCTATATTGTGATTTGTTCTGAAACTTATCAAGAATAGCATATTTATTAAGGTGGCTATTTAGCTGCATAATGACTGCCTCATGTAGGATTTTACTTAAGAAAGGCATTTTTAGAATTAGGTCTAAAATTTTCAAAAGCAGAGGAGTCAAGATTATTTTTCTTCAGCAGGGGTTTAACTAGAGTAGTCTTAAGACAGTCAGGGAAGTCCCCCGTATCTAATGACGAGCTTACTATGTCAAGAATACTATACTAATACTTCTTTGAAAAAACTTTTTGGTATTGGGTCAAGGGCGCAGGTGGAGGGTCTCAGTTGAGATATTATTTTATATAAATCAGGTAAATCTATCCTGGTGAACAAATTTAATTTGTTTATAATGGAGTTCCGGGGTTTAAGAGGATCAGTATTGGGGAGATGTACTATATTATTTTTAATATCATTTGTTTTTTGATTAAAAAATACAGCAATAGCTTCACAAGTTTCAATGGAAGTATTTTGGAGGCATTGCATTGAGTGACTTGGGTTTAGCAGACGATCAATTGTAGAGAATAAGAATCTGGGATTACTAGCATTGTTATTTATAATTCTAGAGAAATAACAGCACCTCTCAAGGCGGACTATGTTGTTGTATTCTGTTATTTTAACCTTCAATATCTCATAGCGGATAATCAGTTTAGTTTTTATCCATTTACACTCAGCGTTACAATGCTTTGTTTGAATGGCAAGCATAATGTGATTCCATTTATGATCATGGTAATGGTTTCAGATCCTCTAGCTCAGAGTCAGATCTTCAAACACAATGCTAATTTGCAGCGATCAGTAATTAATATTTAATTTAATGTTTAATTAGACATCAAATTGGAACAATTGGCCATCTCAGAATAAATCCACAGATCAGAACAGGATGCACAAACACACAACACTTTCATATTTTGGACCAGTTTTGTTACTGCAATTGTAGTCCACCTAGATTGATATCATGATACAAGGTGATGCAATACACAATTCCATTGACTCGCAGTCCTTATACCTAAAGCTAAGTTCAGGGCTGCAATGCTTGTGTATGGTTGATATTATCTCTCTGTGTTTCCCCCTGATTCCCAAAGAAGAATCCTGCGAAGCTTGATTATTGTTGCTTCAGCCCCTTTCCCCATGCCAGATTTTAAGGTAGGCATTTGTGCTACTGTGGGTGGACACTAATTAATATGATTTTCCAATATGAAATCAGATTCATCCTGGTCTTGGTTCTAAAGTCAACTTAAAGTCAAAAGAATGTAAATTAAAAAACAGATGCTAACATGCTAGTCGATCAAACACTAGATTAAATAGATGGTTTGTAACAAGAAGTCAGTACCACTATGAGCTGACATCCCATCCTCCAGTGACTGAACTGATGTCAACATAATGCATTTAATCAGAAGCTTAATTAGAGTTAACCAAAGAATCCCTTTAAGCTCAGGCCACCTGTAATCGTTCTGACACACACAGTAGTGGGGACTAGGAGACAGCCAATCTGACATCACACACAAGCAAACATGCCAGTTGTAGCTTATAATCACAAAATGTAAGACATGATGCCCTTAAATGATACAAAAATTACAGTGGAAAGCATGCTACATTATTATGCTTTGATTACTTGTGTTTTACATGATATTCTAGTTCTTACCTCATCCTTCCCTTAACTTATTACTTAATGCCTATGTTATAGATCATACATCAAAATCACAAGATGCAGGTCTTTAAGCGTAAATTAAGCTATTGCAGGATTAAGTGCTTTTATCTAATAGATAATTACAAACTCTATACAGTATTTATTTGCCTGTACAAATTATAGAAAGGAGCTGTCTTTTGTCTGTGTTCTTACTGTACCTTGAATTGTATGTGTCCTTGCCAATAATGGACTGTCCGGAGAGTAGCAGTATTATTCTTGTGACTTTTTACACTTTCTGACATTTACTATGAGCAACATCTGGCTAACATGTGGGCCATTGATGCAGTGTGTTGTTGGCAGCCTGGGTGCCAGCAAATTGAGGCTGCTGTGATGTGTGTGATGCCAGAATGATTCTGCTGTCAGCACAATTTTCAAAACATCAAAGCTTAAACCACATAAAATAAAGGCTTCAGTGAAAGATTCAGCACTCATGCAAACAAAGGAAGCAAACCTTTTTTCAGAAATGAATTGTTAGCGTTAAGCATCATTTTATTGTGGCTTTGAATTTAGTTAATCTTTGTAACACGGTTATATAACCTCTGTTTAACTGGAAATTTCTTTCATTATATTAAACATGTTGTGAACCCATTGTCAGGCTATTGAAGAATTCTACTTTTATCATAATTGTTTACCTACATCCAATTCCACTTCAGAATGTATCTGATTTAGCACAGTGGAATCAGTGACTAAAAACTAATCAGGGCTCAAAAAAGCCTCATTAAGTTCTGTAAATAAAATTCGTCAGGGGCCACAAAAGTAAGCAGAAGTGATAGTTAAAAAATGAATAAAGAAACAGGAATAAAAGTCACAAACTGAGGCAAGAAATGTCGTAAATGATTAAACAAGAAGCTTGTATAAGTAAACAAGCCTCCTTTTGTCACTCAATTGCTGCTTAATTAATGTTTCCGGGCAACCTCATGAAAGGCGGGGCCAAGGACAATCCAAAGCATAATGCATGATTGGAGCAGCTTGACAGAAATTTCCTATGCCTATTGATTTTATTTCAGTCTTCATTTATTTTATATAACATATGTTTTCTATAAAAATTAATCTGAATCAATATGTCAGTACAATTTTAACACATATTTTTGGTTAGAGTAATTGCTAAATAAATTACATTTTCAGGAAACTGGTCTTTAGGTGGTATAGTTGGGAAATCTGAAATTTGTATTATTCTGTAGCTTATTCTTAAATTCTCAAAACCTTTGAGTGAATGCAAAAACTTACATTTAAATATAAATTGTATTATAATTATTAATAACACCCAGTGTACAACCTTCAGGCCTCCAGCCTCACTGCTTAAAATGGGTTTTGATATTTATAAGAATTATTCACTGATTCAAAAAAAAAATTCATATTTTATGTAGCACCTTGAAATTGATCCATTATCCCAAAATACGCTACAACATAGTTCAAGTACAGGTATATTTAATGAAATTTTGGTTTACATAATGAGTGCTCAGTGAAGAGTGACTCTGCCATTTCATAAGCATTATCCAGTGCATTTTTAAAACAAATTTCTGCTTAACAACTTTAATGACAAAGAACTTGGCTACAGTTGATTTTCTGATGGCTCTAAAAGCCTCCTGCTTAGATAATGGAAGGAGGGCTGACAGCTGTTCGAAAGCTGCTCAAAATGGCTGTTTCACGCTCATTGTACCTACTTGGTATGGCAGCAGCTTGCCTGCTGTGTCTGTCTGGTCCAACAGCTTAATTAAAAAAAAAGATGGGATAGCGCAACAAAGGTCTGACTGAGATGTCTCTAGTACAGTAGAACAGTAGTCAGCTATGTAAGGTAAGATGGACACAATGTTATGCCAACATAAGCCTTGACTAAATAGTCCATACTTAATGAACTTGCTTTTCCCCCTAATAAAACAATTGGATTCCCAAAAGTATTTGAATTGGGGTACCTGAGTACAGAAGAACAGAGAACTACCTAAGCAGAGTATGAGGCCAATAAAAGTGTAATGTAACATTCTAGTACATGGCTCCACAAACTGAGCAGCTCGCACAATTTTCAGATAATTTGTTGCTCACATGAGTCAAAATTAAACAAAAGAATAATCTGCTAAAGATTGGAATAATCTTAATTCTAAGACATACGTCGCAGTCAGCCTAGCCCCGACTTGTATGCGTAGAGTCTGTTGTGGGTGACATCACTGTGCAGTAGAGAGAGCTGCTTCTACACAGTCCCACATATTAAGTCTAAGTCTTCTGTGAGAGATTGAACATCGTCCCTTTATCTGCATTGGATTTTCTTTCAATAATTCACTTTTCTTCCTACATTCCAAAGTTGTGCTAGTTAGTTTGTTGGGAAACTCAATGCTGGCCTGTTAAGAGTGCATGTTGATGCGTGGTAAAGTGTGTCCTGCATTGGGCTGGCGTTCCACCCAAGGCTGATTTTTGCCTTATCCTGGTGCTGCTAGGATCGGCTCTGAGACCTCAGTAACCTCAAATTAGGTTAAATGGGTTTTATACTAGGTGGATAAATGGAATTCCTCTGCTTACTTTAAAATGGAGTACTCCATAATGACAGTGAGTAAAATGATGACTATTTATAAAAAATCTAAATCGGGCTGCAAGCATTTGAGAAAATACTCATATGCCCTTACAAAAATTAAATACATGCCAAATGTATTAAATAAATATTACCACCAATATGAGTATATTTTCAAGTGTATAGATAAATATAGAGTATTACAATGTGTTGAGCTATAATAAAGTGTATTTTAAATATGTAGTTGATTGCCTATTTATATTGCTAATATTTTCCTAAATAAATATTTAAATATTAGGTGTAATACACTGTAAGATCTATTTTAGAAAATACAATATATTTTAATATACTGTAAATGCTAGTTATACTATACAAATATTTTAGAATACATATTTCTATATATTTTAGTATATAGTTAACTTTTTTGGATATTGCAGTATATTTTAAAGACATATTAACCTGGCATTTAAAATATCACCTAATAAATATCACATTGTGATTTTTATATTGAGAAATATTCTAGGTGACATTGTATTGTGACACAGCACAAATTATAAACACAGTGTTAACCTAGCAACCTGCAATGGTCTGTCTTCACTATAGTAATTGGTTTGTAAACTGTAAGTAAAAGTAGGCAATTTAAAATAAATTAACATTTTTGCTTTGATGTTGATTTTCATTGTAACCTGTTGCTTTACATTTCTATATACAACTTTCATTAATTTAAAAAGCAGTGCTGTAATATTGCAGACCTACACAAAGTTCAAATTGATAGTCTGATAGTAGATTTAATTATCCCTAGCAGGGGTATCAAACTCCAGTCCTGGAGAGCCGCAATGGCTGCAGGTTTTCATTCTGACCCTTTTCCTAATCAGCGAGCAGTTTTCACTGCTAATTAACTCATTTTCCCTTCCTTTTAAGAGCCCTGTTTTTAAGGATTCAGTCCTCTCAGTTGATTCGTTTCTTCATTAAATGAAAGCCAAACAGAAAAGAGATGTGAAACGAGCCAACAGATGAACAGCTAAATCAAGGCTTCAAACTCCAGCCAATTTCACTCCAACCAGTTTCTTAATGAGAAGCTGATTCTTGCTGTTAATTAAGCCCCTTATTTAATTCCATGATTTGTTGCTGCTCTCATTCTACCACATCAGACATTCCCAAAACTGTTGAGTTTCTGTTTTTTCTAAAGAACATCCTCAGAATGTTTTGGTACCCTGAGAGATCAACCTTACTGAGCCCTTCACCTTTCTTTATTTTCAGGTTAGCTGGCAATGTTTTGGCCCGTTTTGTGTTTCATTATTGTTTGGCTGCTAATTAAGGAAAAATAAACAACCAAGGGGCCTGAGTCAAGTGAATTAAAACTAAGGCAAAAGAAGTTAATTAGCACCAAAAACTGGTCATGAATTAAGAAGATGGTTAGAACGAAAACCTGTAGCCACTGCGGCCCTCCAGGACCGGAGTTCGACACCCCGGTTTTAAGGTATTAATCTTTTTAATTTACTGTCTAATTTGGGTACATATAGCCAGCAAAGGAACAATAAAAAACATACATAATTGTTTCAGAGTGGAATAACTGTGGCCTATATGCTGTCAAAGATACCTACTTAAAGGGAGTCCAGAATAATTGATTGGGAAGACTGTTTAATTTTCTTCCATTAAAATGATTAAGAACAAAAATTAATGATCTGTCAAAAACATTGGTCAGGGCACAAACTGTAATGCATCTATTAAACTGTACATAATATATGTTTTATATATATTTCTAAAAATATATACCGGTATTTGAACTAAATATATTTTACATTATATTGAAAGATAAGTCTACACATTTTTCAGGCATGCAGCAATATATTTCATTTCTGTAAGGATGCTTGTTGTTGATATTTGTTACTTTTGTGTGCTCTTGTAATTCTGTACTGTATGTGTCATTCTATTCTCTACACAATTTAGTGCCAAAAGTGTCCTGAAAGCACAAATAAACAGAAGCACTAAAATACATGCTACCTCACTAAGTCAAGAGACCCTCACTTAGGTTCTTCTGGTTTATTAGTTTTCAGCTTGCGCACATTTATATCACAGCCCGCATTGTGTCCCAAAGATGTTAATTGCATTGTTCTGCTGTCCTGTGCACAAACTCATTGCATGTCTTATCTTTGTACAAAGGTCATGGGGGCAATCATCAAGCCTTCATTAGGCCCCAAGTGGCTCTCTTGCTAATCACACTAGTGTTAACCTTACAAGAGCAACTTCCCTGAAGACCTTTGACAAGAGACCTCAACAACAGCAGGTCTATTTGTGTATCAATAGCCGACAGCTGAAAGGCTCTTTCAGACAGAGAAGGTGATGGATTCTTTTTCTCATTTTTATACCACTGTATTTCTCCACCCGTTGCCAGTTGCTCTTTACTGTGTGCATCTGTGCTGTTTAATCTGAGACCACCAAGGGGAACCCGTGAAGATGGACTTTTTAAAATCTGCTACAAAATGAAAATGCGATGTAGTTAGAATAATGTAGGGGTGTGGCTAAGCACAATATGCTATTTGACTAAATGGTAACATACTGTAGACTTGTGTGAGTCAAGCACTAATGGAAAGTTTAGCATGCTGGCAACATGCATAATAAGCCATGACCACTACCTTGTTCCCTAGAACCAAGATCACATGTGCCTAGTCACTACAGGCCATAGCTCCCAGTTTCAATGTAAAAAGTAAAACCTTCAACATGGAAAATAAAAATCCACAGACACAAGAAAGTACATAACTTGCAGAAAGTAATAATAATAATAATAAATCTTTACATTTATATAATGCTTTTCTCACAACTCAAAACTTTTTGCAAACTCCAGGCAAAACATGCCTGTACCCAAGAGTACAAGTAACCCCCCCCCCCCCCCAGTCAAAAACCACAATTCACACATCATCAAAATATACAAAGCACCCCTAATGAAAAGAATGCAAAGTTTATTTAAACAAATTCCCTAAGGCAATTCTTGATTAGATTAGATAGCACCTTATTATTCCTGAGTGAGAAATGTAGCTTTCTATGGAAGTTCAATAAATAAATAATATAAAAAAAACCAACAACCCCTCAAATACACACCAGAATTACTAAAAAGAAAGGAAAATGTCTGACTTGGCCAGGGATAAAAGGAGCAGCTACTGTGAAGCATTATACAGGTGTATTGCCATTGACATGAAGGAGCCCAAGTAGCATTTCTTAGAGCAAAAGACACCTCTTCTCTCAAACAAAGTCTAATATCATACAATGGA
>JANRMT010062814.1:104301795-104327686 GCA_026402145.1 Polypterus bichir lapradei | reverse complement strand
TATATATATATATATATATATATATATATATATATATATATATATTAAGGAACAAATACAACATAACCCCTAAACAAAGCTATAATTCTCTGCCAATGAAAAAACGTAAAGGTGACAAAGTAGAATTTTGTTCACTTTAGAGGAAAGATGTTGGTCTAAGTACCGCCTGAAGAAATAGCATGATGCACCAATCCACCAAAGTAACACAAGCATCTCTGATTAAAAATAGGAAAGAATTACTGTATGTTCTTGGTGTGGCTTGCTGTTTAGGGAATTACATTTTAAAAGCCGAAGGTATAGCTGTCACCTTCTGCGATTTACTTCAATGTGATGATTGTACTAGTGCAAGAATGTCTACTGTTGCATCTTCCAAGTGGATGCTAAATTTTGGAGGAAGCTGAATTTCGTTGTTGAAGTGGTTCTCCGCTGTCTATGTAAAGCTCTTTCGGTAGGTTAGAAAAGTGATTTATTGATGTAATTAATTAATTGCTTAATTATTTGCTGCAGTGGAGCTTATTCCACTGAAGGGCTTGTAAACTTTATTAAATAATTGTGAAACACAAAAAATAGAAAACTACATAACTTGCTAGGTGTAGTTTCAAAAAATTAATAGACCAGTTCCTTCAGCATGCAAGATCTCCTGTGAGTTTACAATACGGTCCTTTTGTGATGCCCAGGTTGCCTGCAAACTGGTATTATCTTCTTTTGCTTCTGGACATTGATAGTCATAGACTGTGATAGACTGTGATGGATTAGACTGAATAAGGACACAAAATAAGAGCAGGTGCGTCAAAAGCCCTCAGTACATTTTAATCAACTATAACGTGTTCAAACAAAGTGTGGTGCACTTTTTATTAATGTGTGGTGTTTCTTTTTATTAATAAATAATCTTCAATAAAAGCAAAGTTTAACTTCTGTCATTAAATGCATAATCCAAAAGATTAAAAACAAGTGTTAAAACTAGGATAAAGTCAGGGCTTCTTTCTCTTCTAAGCCTTGGTGCCTTTCTAAAATTTAGCAGTCTGAACTTATCCAACAGGTATGTTCGGCCAAGGCTGAGATACCAGCATGTACGGTCAACACTTTAAAAGCTGGCTTCCACCCTAGCCACCTTCTCCAGTTGTCCCTGAGTTGTCCCAAGACTGGCTCCATCGTTCCTTCACTGCTCTCAGGCATCTGCAGGATGATCTCGTGAGTCTGTTGGTTGGTCCTGCACCTGAATGCTCAGTAGGAGCGACCCTACACATGAGCGTCATCTATTCTCTCCTGTGTGGCCAGCTCCTGACCACCAAGCCTCCAGTCCTCTGCACCGTCTGCTCACACACTGTCTTGCCAGCAAACTCAACTTGCTGATTCTTTCTTTCTGAATTTTTCCTTCTGATCCTCCTCTGGCTCTCACTTATGGTGTACTCACAGCAATTTGCTCTGTGCCCGAGCACATTTGTCTGCATGTAACCCTGCAAAGTCTAGTTTCTTTGACTAGTGTGATTACTCTATGCTGGGCCAACTGTACCGTACCTTGGCCCACTAGGAAGAAGTGGACCTGAGCACAAATCAGTAACATGAACAGTTCAGATAGATACTTTGTTAATCCCAAGGGGAAATTCACATACTCCAGCAGCAGAATACTGATAAAGAACAATATTAAATTAAAGAGTGATAACAATGAAAGTATAACAGACAGACAATAATTCTGTATAATATTAACGTTTACCCCCCCGGGTGAAATTGAAGAGTCGCATAGTTTTGGGTGGGGGGGCGATCTCCTCAGTCTGTCAGTGGAGCAGAAGCTGCTCCTCTGTCAGGAGATGATCCTGTTGAGTGGATGCAGTGGATTTTCCATTACTGACAGGAGCCTGCTCAGTGCCCGTCGCTCTGCCACAGATGTCAAACTGTCCAGCTCCATGTCTACAATAGAGCCTGCCTTCCTCAGCAGTTTGTCCAGGTGTGAGGTATCTCTCTTCTTTATGCTGCCTCCCCAGCACACCACTGCATAGAAGAGGGCGCTCACCACAACTGTCTGATAGAACATCTGCAGCATCTTATTGCAGATGTTGAAGGACGCCAGCCTTCTAAGGAAGTATAGTCGGCTTTGTCCTTTCTTACACAGAGCATCAGTATTGGCAGTCCAGTCCAATTTATCATCCAGCTGTACTCCCAGGTATTTATAGGTCTGCACCCTCTGCACACATTCACCTCTGATGATCACGGTGTCCATGCGGGGCCTGGGCCTCCTAAAATCCACGACCAACTCTTTGGTTTTGCTGGTGTTCATGTGTAGGTGGTTTGAGTCGCACCATTTAACAAAGTCCTTGATTAGTTTCCTATACTCCTCCTCCTGCCCACTCCTGATGCAGCCCCTGATAGCAGTGTCATCTGCAAACATTTGCACGTGGTAGGACTCTGAGTTGTATTGGAAGTCCGATGTATATAGGCTGAACAGGAAAGGAGAAAGAACAGTCCCCTGCGGCCCTCCTGTGTTGCTGACCACAATGTCAGACCTGCAGTTCCCGAGACGCACATACTGAGGTCTGTCTTTAAGATAGTTCACAATCCATGCTACCAGGTATGAATCTACTCCCATCTCTGTCAGCTTGTCCCTAAGGAGCAGAGGTTGGATGGTGTTGAAGGCGCTAGAGAATTCCAGAAACATAATTCTTACAGCACCACTGCCTCTGTCCAAGTGGGAGAGGGATCGGTGTAGCATATAGATGATGGCATCCTCAGCTCCCACCTTCTCCTGGTATGCGAACTGCAGAGGGTTGAGGGAGTGGTGGACCTGTGGCCTCAGGTGGTGAAGCAGCAGCTGCTCCATGGTCTTCATTACATGTGACGTCAGAGCGACAGGCCGGAAATCGTTTAGCTCACTAGGACATGATACCTTTGGGACTGGGATGATACAAGATGTTTTCCAAAGCTTCGGGACTCTCCCCTGTTCAGGAACAGTGTGATCGATAAACTTGCCTGTGCACAGAAAACGGACATGATATCAATGGTGCGACAAGTGCAATTCTCATTTCATTCAATATCTTTTGAATTAAAAACAGATTTTTAATTCAAAATACCGGTGAAGCAGCAGCCGCTCCATGGTCTTTATTACATGTGACGTCAGAGCGACAGGCCGGAAATCATTTAGCTCACTAGGACATGATACCTTTGGGACTGGGGTGATGCAAGATGTTTTCCAAAGCCTCGGGACTCTCCCCTGTTCAGGAACAGTGTGATCGATAAACTTACCTGTGCACAGAAAACGGACATGATATCAATGGTGCGACTAGTGCAATTCTCATTTTATTCAATATCTTTTGAATAAAAAACAGATTTTTATTCTCACCATACTCATGAACGTGAATTGTAGTTGGCAAGAACAGCTGCAAATTACTCCTTTAACATCATTAGTCACCGTAAAAATCTTCATGGGTGTGCAACATGATTAACAGCAAAACGATGTGCTGCACACTCAATAAATCTGTAAGTGGTCAGAACGTTATCCTGACCTACACAACTCCAAAACAACCACAAAATAAGTTAAATTGTTTTGCTGTCACTTCATGTTTGAATCTTGTTTTGGCTTTACACGAAGCTGAATGGTCATGGCGAAAGCATGCCCGGGCCCAGAATGTTAAGTGCAGTGTGGGTGCAGGAGGCTAGCAGGGGATTAGGGAGAGGGGACCAATTGCGTTTGAGCACAGTATGGAACAAATGTGCCTAGTGTGAGTACACCCTTATACTCATATGGCTGTGGTGCCCTAACTACAATCCACAGAGTGCCAATGAACAACAACTGAGCTGATCGTGTTGATTAAAAAGAAATCAATTCGCCTCGACAACAAACACTTCACAATCACCCAGCTCTGCAGCCGCCCACACCCACAGAGCCTTAAACGCGCTGTTTTTACTAAAACATTTGCACACTACCACAGACCCCTTACTCACTTTACAATACCTTTACATTTTTGCCAAATTTTTATCACATTTCAGTGCATGTTCATTAAATATAGCCTATTTTAGATAACAAATATGATAAAACTTTATAAAATGCCTGAGTTTTGAAAGTCTTCTCTTTATACAGTATGTCAAAGTTTGCTGACCAAGTTCAGCATCTAAGTAGAAACAATGGGGTACTTTAAGAGACTCAGTGACCTTTCATCGAAGTATTGCTTTCCTTGCAGTACATAAAATATGTATGTTCATGATTTTAAAATTTTCTTTTAAAGGCTTTAATTAAATCTGAGCTTTAATTGCATTATCTTCAGAGATGCAGCTATTTTTATGCTGATGCATGAAAACTGATTACTTTGTCACTTTAGTACTTGTTTATTTTAAGTAGATTCATTTCAGATACAGTTACTTTTAGTTTATTGGATTTTTGGCCACAGTTTGCACCTTAATTTATTCCAAGTGCTTACTTTAATATTTCTGCACCTGTTCCATAGAAAAACTCATTTGCATTTCAATGACTGCTATTGTGTAATTTACACTATACAGGCCACAACTCACAGTGCTAGGGAGTAAAATGTAGCTTTTTAGGAAATGAAAAATTAATTTGTCATGATCTTGCCTTTGTTACCTCACAGTGACTCATTGATTGCCAAGAAATCTTCAGTCAAGATTTGGAACTCACCACGAATCTTACTTGCAAATACTTTTCTAAAATAAAAAGCATTTGTTTTGAGAGCTCTCCATGCAGGATGCCGCTAGCCTCCGACATAAAATAGAGAGTGGACCACACTGTAAAAAAAAAGTGTAAAATTTATGGTAAAAAACTGGCAGCTGTGGTTGCCAAAATTTTTACCATAAAAAATACAGTGACAATGTTTATAGGTCTGCAGTATAACTCTTTGAAGCTATATAGTATACTGTAAATAACTGTTGCCTGTTTGCAGCACACTACAATAGAAATTAAGGTTTTACCGTAAAGTGATATTCACACCTTTAAAAAAATTGCCAATTGTTAAACCATCAAAAATGCTGTCAGAAGCACAGAACAGTGTATAAACTGCATCGGTAAAATAGCTGCAATCAGTAACAAACATGAAATGCCATTTTATTTTAGACATTGAAAACATCTGATTGTTTGATGAAGTTATGGCCTGTTGTTTGGTGGAAAGTTTGCTCTTTTGTGGTGTTTGCTGAGTTACAGGTTTGCTAGTTTATCAGAAACAACCTATTATGCCTCCAGCACTGGAGAAAAATAATATTTGCCAACTCTGTCTAAGTTTTTTTCCCCACAGTGTGCAAAAGTGTGCGGGTCACCAGGAACAATATAGTAAAAGGGGGTGTTTCCTTATGCAAATATCATAACTGTATGCAAATTTAGAAATCAGTGACAATGAAAGACAAACCCAGAAAATGTTAATAATAATGTCTATATGGCCACCACACAAACATATTTTATCTTGGGTGCACATTAATTAAAGGTAATATTGAAGAATCAGCTACATAAAGCCAGTACATGTGATTATTTTGAGCTAAATTAATGTAAGGCAGCTGTTTAAATGTACAGAACACATATTCTTGGTCACTATGTGACAGTGTATTATAGCAAATTGGACTAATGGATGGATGGATGGACTCTGGGATCAGCATACAGTAATTTTTCTTTAAACAGCTTGGTGTATTAAAATGAAAGGTATAACACGATTTCATTTCTGATGACATTATCTTGTTTTTTGGGAAGTGGTTACCATTTTTCACAGAAAAAGAACATATTTTTTATGGGTTAACAATGTAAAAATTATTATATCGGTCTATACATTTCATTTCAGTGTTACTGAAACAGTGCTTTAATGTTTTACATTTACAGTTGTTTACCTTCACTATTTAACAGCTTTACACTACAAAATAAACACCCATTTTTTACAGTGCAGAAAGGGTACTATTGCGTGTCAAGGAGGACACACACACATACATGTTTACATGTGTGCAATTTAGA
This sequence comes from Polypterus bichir lapradei, assembly GCA_026402145.1. Classification (NCBI taxonomy): domain Eukaryota; kingdom Metazoa; phylum Chordata; class Cladistia; order Polypteriformes; family Polypteridae; genus Polypterus; species Polypterus bichir. The sequence continues at coordinate 104,321,751 of JANRMT010062814.1, read as the reverse complement.
AATACCAAATGAATTGGAAGCACATTTCAGTCAGTGGAAAAAATTAGTTCCAAGAGGAAATCCACATAATCATGAAAGAACATGCAGAGTCAATGCACATGGCACCCCAGCCACAATTTAAAACCTGGTCCAAGCTCTACCTACATAGAAAGGTATTCTCAGTAAATGACCTAATTGAGATTCCTGACTAAAAATGAGTGCATAAACTACAACGTTCCAAATAAAACAAAGATATAGTATCTTGGGAATTAAGACATTTTTAAACCAGTTATTTCATAATATCTGGTTTTCTTGGCAAGCCCCTTTTTCTGCTTTAAGTACTAAATTAAAATGTCTTCACAATGTTAGTGCCAGATGGATCAGTCCCTGGTATTAAGTTTGTACATTTTTTGTTCTTAGATACTAATATTTCATATATAATTTATCCACCAAACTTTATTGATGCGCTTCTGGATTGCAGCAGCTGGCACCATTTCCAGCAGGGTACAATGCAGGGCAGGAACCAAAAGGGGTAACAACGATGCGTAGATAGACATTAAAATGACCAGAAGAGTGTTTTCTACTGTTAATGGCAAGGAACGTATAGCTTGAAGCCAGTCATCTGTCTGTGATATGAAATAATTGCAGTAGTATTATTGTCCATTAATACAGAGAGTAGGGTAGGATGCTGGGAGCAGTTGACAGAAATCAAAAAATGCAACATGTGTAAGTTGCAAACACTGTTACAAACACCTCAGCAATTGAATTATTAGTTGAAATTACTACTTTTATTTGGGTAGATGACAGAAAGAAGATACTTTTTTTATTTGTCCCCAGAGAGACAGAAGCTTCTTAAATAAATAAATAAACACACACACACACGTATGCAATGGTCTGAATGCAAACCAGAATGACTAAAACAGAGAAAAACCTTAAAAAAAACGGACTAAACTGTCACAGTCACAGTATGGCACCTGCAGACATATTGCTCTTAGCTTAAAGAAACCCTAGTAACATTTCTTGACACACTTCTGCTGAATAATTTGTTTGCTGAAAGTCTGCAGTGTTAGTGTTTCAGAGAGAGGATATGCAGCATTGTTCATACTGACACTCAGTTTTGTTTTCATTCTCCCCTTTACTGCTACCTCCAGGAAGTCCATAGTTTGTCCCATAATTAAGCTTGCCCTTTTAATTAGCCTTCGGTGAGCCTCTCTTGATGTGATGTTACCAGTCTACCACATTGTAAAAAAAAATCACACTGGTCATTGCAAAGTTGTAGAAGATATGAAGGAAGTCACTACCCACAGTAAAGGAATTCAGTCTCCGCCTTTTCTTAAATAGTGTTATATGTTTTCCGAGACCAATCGAACCTGTCAATGATGTGGACCTCCAAGTACTTGTAGGAGTAGACTGCCTCTACATCCAGTCCTAGAATAGTGCCCAGACATAGAGGCTCTTTAGTGCAGCGAAAGTCAATAACCAGCTCCTTGGTTTTACTGATGTTATGTTGCAGACAATTCTCTTTGCACCAAGAAACAAAGTTCCCCACCTGACTCCTATACTCTGTCTCATCCCCTTTATCAATACAACCCATAAGTGCAGAATCACCTGAAAATTTCTGCATATTTATAGTCTTAGGTGTACAGAGTAATGAGATGGGACTGTTCTTTGTGGTGCTTCAGTGTTGCACACATCTGTATCAGAAACACAATAGATAGTCCATTATGTAGGACACCATAGGTTCATCCACCTGTATTTCTCTTGTACTGTAGAAATCAAAAAACGTCATCCTCACAGTGCTCCCTGCTTTGTCCAGGTGAAAATAAGCCTTGTGGAGCAGAATAATAATCGCATCCTCCACTCCAGCCTTTGACTAATAGGTAAAATTCAGTTAATCCAGATGGTCTACCAACAAGAGGACTGGTATAGTCCAGGACCAGCATCTCGAAGGTCTCCATGATGTGAGGTGTAAGTGGCACTGGTCTGTATTAAAGCTAAAGTTGAAGAAGGAAATTCACTTAATATGCAAGCCGCTCACAGAAGGCATCCTAGCCAGGAATAAAACAATATGATTGATGCAGAAGCAGGATTCATTATGGATACCTATTCCAAAAAGCCACCCTCTATAATTTTATTAGAAACAAAATGTTAACACAAAACTATTTATAAAAATGTAAAATAGACTTGTATTTCCACCACACCCTTTTGTGAGGACATTTCCTTTTCTTCTGCTTTGTACATTTGCTGCCTTTCTGTACCCATTGTTACAGTATAAATACCTGTGTTTCTGTCCCTCTGTCTCTCCCAAGAAGTGATTTATTTTAAAAATATTTTAGAAGCACTAAAATAAGAAACTGTTGCACTAAACAAAAACCCTCAATTAAGACCTCTTTCCCTCAGGTTTATTTAGAGTATGTGTTTTTCAGGTTCCTGCTTTAAGATACATTTCTATTACACATATTGAATGCATACTTGTATAGCATATCTGTATTTGGTATTCTTCACTAAAGCCTGTATTTCTGTACTCTGTATCCTTTCACTCAATAAGGATATTTTCATTTCTCTGCTCTCCTTTCCTTATTTAGTCCTTTAGCTCCACATGCAATACTCCTTAGTGAGAAGATGATTATTTCCACTTCTGGCTGCACATAAGAAGGAAAAATACACTTTCACCCCTCTGGACATATTGTGAGGATCACATACATACAGTTTTATTTTTTTCCCCAAACAGTTATTAATCAGTCTTTTAATGCAAGATTGGTTCATGCAGTTATTTGGATATGGGCCTATCTGTCAGTGTGTAAAATAAAATTGAAAGAAACAGAAAGATAAAAGAAAAGAATGAGTAAGTGAGCAAGGTGAAAGTAATTATTGGTTACTCTTTGATAAGCTCTGTTTACTTAATTTCAGTGCTTCCAAACAACAGATCTCATTGTTCAGCATTGTAAAAGTTAACTGTTTGGTTGTTAAGTATATTAAACAGTAGTAAATCTCCCAGCAGGCCTACTGTCTGAAAGAAACCCTTTGTTGCAACGGTAGGTGACAACAGGTGCTTTGAAAATGATTCAGTCAGGCCCACACAGACAGCAAGGTGCTTGTGGTCGCTTCATTTTTACCACATACCTCAAGAAGATTCAGAATTTTCCATGATAAGCTTCAAATCTGTGCAATCCTTTAATGGTAAAAAGAGATTTCTGAAAATAGACAGAGCAATGGTGTAATAATATTCCCTGGACCTGCAGTCAAAACTCAGGTGCGGGGTCCATTAATTGGCAGCATAGCTTGCAAGATGTGTGAGTGAATGATTATGTATTAACCATATTAGCAGAGGTTTTATTTCCTAGTGTTGTTTGAAGTGCTATCCAAACATGATCACATCCAATGCAGCCTCATTAAATACAAGGCTAGACCACAGGTTAGACCTTTATGGAATATCACTGTCAGTGCTCAGGGAGTTTTTGGAGCTCACTTCAACAACTAACTGCAAGTTAGTGCAGATGAACTGGCATCGAAGGCCAGTATAACCAGAAACATACATGGTAGCCTATTAATAACAAGCACACAACCACTAACTGACATTTTCATAACTACAATATTGGCAAAGCAAAACCAAAATGTCAATAGGATAAACATCATGGTCACTCATTCCAGCTGGGCCTTTACAACTCATCTCAACTCACAAGTTATTCTCTTTTTGTTTAACTGTCTGCTGCAGGTGTTCTCATTCAGGACAGTCTAGAATGACCAAATGGTGCTGCATAAAGATTTTTTAAAAGCTTAGCTCAGCTTTGAAAATGACTGCTGAGCTGACACCACAGTGACAGGATGGGTGCAACACAGTGCAGACTTCAATTTTATTTCTTGTTCTCAGTGGTTAAAAATGTAGTCAACTGTTAAAAGCTTCATAGAATGTGATGTGGAAGCACAATCGGGAGAGATCTTTATTGCTTTAGTTCAGTAGCAGGTCATCCCTTCAGAAAATACATCATTTCCCTTAGTTGCAAGGATGCGTGGATGTACCACTAAGAATAAACCAGCAGATATAAATCAGCAGCATATATCGATGATGTCAAGGCCAGCACTGAACTTTTCAATCTGAAGTACAAGACATTTACAAATGGACATCTCTCAGCTTTCTTCAAAATGGCACTTTGTCATCCTTTTGCCATCCTCGAGAGTTTGTGTGGTTGCCCATTTCTCAGTCAGGCCTTCTGCAGTTGTTTTTATCTCTTGGAACTTTCCTTACAATATAGTTAGGTCAGCAATTGCACTATCAAGTAATCTTTTTGAAGATTGGCATCTTTTGACTATAGCAACTTTGATGTAACATTAATCTGCTCCAACACTTGATTGTAAGAAAAAGTAAATTAAATTTCTCCATTAATCTTCTTAAAGTCATGGCCTTGTAGCACTCGTCAACCTTTCTGCTTGTCAGTTAGATCTTCGTCAGATCCCTCCCATCATGTCAACATATCTGTATCTAATTGCAGCAGCAGCTTTGTTGTATGACACTTATCTAGATGTGCAGTGATTCACATGATTTGTTTGTATTCTTTTGTTTGTATCTTTTCAGTCTGTACATCCCATCTCTTGATATTATTCCGAAAGACCACATATATTCCATGCACAATATCATAGAATTTTGTCAGCTGTTATTGACAACTGAAGGTTGACAGTCAGATTAATGTGGCACCATCAGACTCTTGTCTGTCTCTGTTAATGGAGTTAATCTTCAAGAGTAACTTTGTAAATATGCAACAGAACCTGTATCTTGAATTTATGATTGCACGGTGGTCGGCTGGTTAGAGCGTGGCCTCACAGATCAGCATTGTACGATCAAATCTTATGTTTAATTATTGCTTTTGTTTGCATGTTCTTCTCAGGTCTGCATGAGTCTTCCTCCAGGCACTCCGGTTTTAACCAGTCAGTCAGTCAGTGTCCAACCCGCTATATTCTAACACAGGGTCACGGGGATCTGCTGGAGCCAATCCCAGCCAACACAGGGCACAAGGCAGGAACAAACCCTGGGCAGAGTGCCAGCCCACCACAGGGCACACGCACACACTAGGGACAATTTAGGATCGCCAATGCACTTAACCTGCATGTCTTTGGACTGTGGGATGAAACTGGAGCACCCAGAGGAAACCCACATAGACACGGGGAGAACATGCAAACTCCATGCAGGGAGGACCCAGGAAGTGAACCTATGTCTCCTTACTGCGAGGCAGCAGCACTACCCAGTGCGCCACCGTGCCGCGGTTTTAACCAACTTACCTAATAACATGTAGTTTAGGTTAATAGGAAACTCCAAAACAACCCTATCATTGATTAGTGGGGATATTTGTGTGGCTGTTTATGTGGGTGTGTGTGCGCCCATAATGAACTGACACCCTTTCTTGGGTTGTTTCTTACCTTGTGCAGAGTGTTGCTGGGGTAGGCTCTGCCCCCAGCAGCTATGAATTGCATTCAGCAGGTCTGAGAATGGGTGTATGAGAATGTATGAATGAATTAAATACAAAGAGTGAGAAGGGTCTAGATTGTCCAGATCTTCAAGGAGGGTAAGAGGTGTTTGAAGGCAAAAAGGAGAACACACTGAAAGAAACTATATTATAAAAAAGACATGATGAGAATCTCTCAGCCTGACCAATAGTACTAGGGTGTTGTACCGTGTTAGCCATTATGAATGTACTGAAAAGTCAAGCAAAATGACACCTTTTATTGGCTAACTAAAAAGATTACAATATGCAAGCTTTTGAGGCAACTCAGACACCCCTTCTTCAGGCAAGATTACATATTGTAATCTTTTTAGTTAGCCAATAAAAGGTGTCATTTTGCTTGACTTTTCAGCCTGACCAACAAAGACAAGCCCAGTTATGTAGCTAGGATTTATGGATTATTTTTGTTATAGTGGTGTATTTTGAAAACTGATGTAGTAAATAGGGATTGTAAATTTAAGAGATTATGGGAGACTTTTAAGATCATTTCCTGAGTATATTTAAACAATAGTTTCTTAAACATGATCATGATGGGTTGCAATCTGATTGTTTCTCCAAGTGTGAATGCTGTGGCAAGTGACATACTACATCCTATCCTATCTATAAGAAACCTTGTTGTTTATTGTTGATGCATCACAGGGAGAATCGTTTTCTTTAGCAACAGAAATGTAATAAACATTCCCCAAACAAATAAAGACATATAAGAATGGGGGAGAGAGTAAGGAATAGCACATACAAGCTTTTGAGTTAAAGGTAGCGCAGCACTAGATTGAAATGTCAAAATGAAAATAACGGAGCAGCTCAAGAATGTGATAGTTTTTGAGACTAATAAATTGGGTCTATGTATATATATAGTCCTATATAGTGGTCATGGACAATTGGTTGGAGTCTCCTCATGTGTTCATTGTTACAGCATATATTGAATTTAAGTCTGCAGTTGAGGGGCAAAGAAGATTTTGATTAAGATTAATATGCCTTGGCAAGAAAGAACTCCTTTTTGTATTGCTATTTTAAAGTGGTTTGATTAATTTCAGTCTCCTGGTTGTGGGAAAGACATGTTTGCTGGACTATTGAGCACACATATAAAATACAAATAGTACATACACTTTTTTAGCAATATTTTTGCTACATGACTCGGGTTTTGTACTTAGTTTATTGAATTGTTCAGTGAAAACCAAGACACGCTGAACAATTTGAACACTCATTTCGAAGACTAAATTGTTAATTTTGTAGCTCATTTGAGGGCATAATTTAAAAAAAAATGTTATTTAAGACAAGGCAAATAAACTGCATCAAATTAATTCTTTTTGACTACTTTATTTCTAGTACCATGAGTCAGAAGCCTAAATAAAATGGGCATTTCATACTATCCGTTCAAAATCATTATATCCTCATTCTGCACCCATTATAAAGAATTTATTTCTCTCAGCATCACTAAAGCTTACACTAAGCATTTGCACAGGCAGTGATAAATTCCAGAAATTGATTGTTTTGAATGATAATTGTTTTTTAACAATATGTTTGGTTTCCACTTTTGGTAATATTCATGCATATAATTTGCTTGAATGGAAGCAAAAATGTTTGCTGTTTTTAATTATGTGGTTATTGACATTTGTCTATGCATGGCTCTGCTATTGTTATGGTAATAATTCTTCGCTTAGGTTGCATTATTTTTACTGAATCTCTTGTTTGGGTCCTCTGGTTAAGATGTTCAAGAACCCCTGCTTTAAACAGATCTTTGAACTGTGCTGCATAATGGCAGGAACCATGACGAGACAGCACTGTCTTGTCCATAGGCCATGTAGACTGGTGCACCACTCATTAGACCCATCATATAGCTTCTTGCTTGAATTTGAAGGGGCTATACATAACAGGCAAGTCAGTTCAAAATCAAGAAGCATTGAGAAGAAAATTCACATACAAGGAGACCTCTGGGAGGAAGTAAAAAAGTACCATTGTCTTCAATTGGAAAGTGGGCATGGCAGCAAGCCACTCAATTTGATGGGTACATATGCATGCTTTTATTTAAAATCCTTTCAAAGAGAAATAATGTGTTTCTGTATTTGGTGTATTTGTTATTCCACCTTTGGAATGCACAATGAGCCACACAAGTGGCACATGACAAACAGAAAAATAATGTTCTGATGGTTTTGATCTTAGCTTCCATAAAACATTTAGTTGAATGTTAGAAAAACATTAGAACAATGTCGACGAGTACAGGCCTTTCAACCTGACAAATCTCACCAGTCCTATCCACTTAATTCTTCCAAAATAACTTCAAGTCTAGTTTTGAAGGTCCCTAAAATCCTACAGTCTACCACACTACTTGGCAACTTATTCCTTGTGTCTGTGGTTCTCTGTATGAAGAAACATCCTAATGTTTGTGTGAAATTTACCCTTAAGAAGTTTCCAACTATGTCCCAGTGTTCTTGCACTCCTTTTAAAGTAACTGACTTGATCCACTCTACTAATTCCCTTCATTATTTTAGACACTTTATTCATGTCACATTTTAATCTCCTTTTCCTTAAACTAAAAAGGCTCTGCTCTTTTAATCTTTCCTCATAACTCATTTAATCTTTCCTCATAACTCATCCCCTGTAGCCCCGTAATTAGCCTGCTTGTTGTTCTCTGGAATTTTTCTAGTCTTTTGTGTCTGTTTTGTAGCCTGGAGACAAAAACGTTTCACAGTACTCCATATGAGGCCCCAGCCGTGCGTTATAAAGCTTGAGCATAACCTCTTTGAACCTGTATTTCACACATCATGCTGTTTATCTTAACATTCTGTTTGCCTTCTTAATGGCTTCTGAACACTGTCTGGAAGTTGATAGTGACAAGTTCACTGTGACTCCTAAATTCTTCTTTGTGTATTCTAGCCTAACATTTTTATTTCCTATATGTAATACTTTACATTTATTTACATTAAATTTCATCTGCCACAAATCTGCAAAAGCCAGTATGATATCCAAGTCCCGCTGTAATGATTCAAATGATTCAAGATTATTTGCCAATCCACCTATCTTGGTATCATCTGCAAACTTCACCAGCTTGTTACTTATATACTGTATATTAAAAATAGCAGTGGCTCTAGCACTGACTCCTGTGGAACACCTCTCTTAACATTGGCCAAGTCTGATGAGGTTCCTTGTACCATCAAACTCTTCTTCCTGTGTCTGAGCCAATTCTGCACCCCTCTACACACCACACTCTGAACTCCCACTTCTTTTAGTTTGATGCCCAACCTCTCATGTGGCACCTTATCGAATACTTTCTGAAAGTCAAGATAAATAATATCATATGCTTCACTTTGATCATATCCTTGTGTTGCCTTCCTCACAGAATTCCAGCATGTTGATAAAACACATACTCCTTTTTTAAAACCCATGCTCTCTGCTCAGTAAAACTCCTGTTCCTGCCATGTGTTACTTAATCTTATCCTTAATAATCTCTTCCTTATTTTACCTTTATAACATAATGGCCAAATTTTTGTATTTACTAATGTATGTGTTCTAATAATTTATTTAGCAGAAAAGGAAGAGCGGTACTGTTACATTATGCTTAAGCCAAACCAAGTTTATAAGTCTATGATATGATACCACACTGTAATGATAAGTCAAGCCAAATGACACCTTTTATTGGCTAATTGAACAGATTACAATATACAAGGTTTTGAGGCAGCTTAGGCCCCTTCTTCAGGCAACTTGTAATTAAAAACCTGTCCCTAAAGTTTGCATATTTTATTCTGTTCAGTCAGCCAATAAAAGGTGTCATTTTGCTTGACTTCTCATTGCATCCATTATGGCTAACATGGTACAACACCCTACCACTACATACCACACTGTGTCATTCCTTCTATTTTTTTTAGAAAATGTGCATTTGTAGTTTCACAGTAATTACACAGTCACCACTAAACCTACCTTGCTGAACTTAGTTATTTCCAAGTATATAACAAACACTCACCTTACCCTTTTAGTGGCATAGATGATGATAACCAGGCTCCCCATCCCTCCACTTCAGAAAGCCAAATTTAGTGCATGGACAAAAATTCCTCCCAGACCTGAAAATGAAGGCAATGAGGATATGATATGAGGTTGTGTATTAGTTAATGAACTATAAGAAAAACTATATAATAAATTACTTTTATCTCCTTAATGAGTTGACAATAATTGGGGTCTCAAGGTCTGGCTGGGAACAGTATGATTTATCTGTCGGCTGTAACTGTGTGGGAATTAGCCTAATTAACAGGGGCTAGGAGTGAGCATTCTACTTAATAAAAAGACCATTGTTTAAAGAACCGTCTATCATGGAAAGGTAGTCAAAAGTATGTCAGGGCCAATTCCATTCACTAGTACAAGCACAGTGACCATATGAAGCGTCTTTCCAGCATTATCTTTTACATCTTGTGCAGCTCCTAATGTAAGCTGAACATTTCTCTACGTATATCTGTGCTATAATATTTATTTAGATATAATGCTCTTGGACATGGTGATAAATAAAAAAAAATGTGTCACTTCTCAATGAATGCCCGGTTTTGAAAGGCAGAGCCTGGCAAAATGTTAACCACTTATGGACCACGTTTTTTTTCTGCTTCACACTACATGTCTTTTCACAGTGTGTTTATTTTTAGTAGCAACAGAGGTCCCCTTTCATTTGAACTCTCAAGATTTTTTTCTTTTTTATAACGGGGAAGTTTACCTCTGCTTGGTAGTTGTTATCAGTTAGCATGTGAACTGACCTAGAGCCAGGGATTGAGCAAATAAACTGCTGACATTCAAAATGATTAGTGGAAACACAAACTGTGGGACAGTAAGTCATTTATAACTTGAGGACCATGCTAACGCACTGATAATGATTGAAAAATGTGCCCATAATTGCAGATAAGATCTTTCATGTGGTGTAAAAAGCAAAGTATTGCAACCCTGAGAGAGTAAGTTGGCTGGGTTATAGGAGGTGGTACTGCATGCCAGGGGCCTTGAGCAGCAGGCCCCATGGTAATAAAGTGGATCTCTGTAATGACTAGCTCTTTTGTGACAAGGCTTTCCCATAGTAGCAAATATTAAGTCATTTCCATGGCTATTTGAAGTTTCCACCTCATTCTCCATACAATGGCTTTTGTACCAAGCCAATGCTGTGAATGTGCGGAAAGAAAATAGTTGCATTTCATCCCTGTGATCAGTGAAATGTCAGCAGGAATAATGAAATTGCTAAACGCTTGTAAGTTACACCTTCTGTCAGCAATGATGTCTGTCAAATACATCTATAGCTCAGAATGTACTTTTGTTAGAATTGTTTTCATATTTCAGCCTCCAAAGTGGCAGTCAGTGCATATTGCGTTCTCTTCTGTAATATAAATATATTTCATTAATCAGAAAAGCTCCATACTAAGTAGTGAAACAATGGCTATATATTTTAATTATGTTTTTACTACATATAGTGTCTTTTGGAGGAATCTTGATCAAACAGTTCTTTAAAACTACAGCTACATATCTATAGCACATTTTCATTCAAAGGATGCAGCTCAAAGTGCATTACAACAAGCCAAAGAAGCAGTTAATGCAAAGAAAAGTAAATTAAAGTTAGATAAGAATAATAATCCAGCCATCCCACTATATCCTAACTGCAGGGTCACGGGGGTTTGCTGGAGCCAATTCCAGCCAACACAGAGCGCAGGGCAGGAAAAAAACCCAGGGCAGGGCGCCAGCCCACCACAGGGCACACGCGCACACAAAGCACAATTTAGAATCACCAATGCACCTAACCTGCATGTCTTTGGACTGTGGGAGGAAACTGGAGCAGACATGGGAAGAACATGCAAACTCCATGCAGGGAGGACCCGGGAAGCAAACCCAGGTCTCCTTACTGCGAGGCAGCAGCGCTACCACTGCGCCACCGTGCCGCCCAAGAATAATAATGAATTCATAAATAAGAAATTAAGAGAAGTAGAGTTCTTAAATATAGAATTTTTTTTAAGTTTCTAAATGACAGTCCGATGATAAATTCAGGTGGACAGAAAAAAAAAAAATCCAGTTAACCTGGCGAAAAAAAAACAAGCCAAAACAATGGTCACCCCCACCCCAACTTGGAATTCTGCCTGACATGAATGTTCTTAAGTAATTTTTCCTTTGTCTTAGAGAATTCAGCACAGTGGGTCTTGAGGCAGGTTGGGGTATCTGCTTTCATTCAGATGTCACAGAAGATTTAATGAAGATTGCAAATTCACTGAAGAGAATGATCATTCTTTGCATATCTAGGCTATTCAGACAAGAAATAAATTGAAGCTACGAAAAGCAAAATGAAAAAAGTGGGATTTAAGCCGTTTCTAGAAATGTTCCACACTATTAGCCTGGCGTATATCTACTGGTCAAGTATTCCAGATTTTTGGTGCATAACAGCAAAAGGCTGCCTCACCACATCATTTAAGCTTGGCTCTTGTAATTATAAGCAGGCTGCTATTAGAAGATCTAATGTCAAAAGTTATTTACAAATTCATCTTGTATTTTCAAATATAACAAAAACTCTATAAAAGCAATTTAGGCATTTGATTAGTTTTTCATTTCTATTACAGAAACTAGATGAACTAAACATGGATGTCACACTCATTCCAGGATGTTTTAATATTGCCAATTCCTCATATTAGGATTATTGGATAATCCAAAAACATAAATAGCAATACATGGACTCCGCAGAGACGATGGCTGTGTAGGAAATCAAAGCAAGTGTTCTGGAGCAGTAAGACTGCCATTATGTGATTCTGTGGTTAAGTAAATTTAAAGATAAAATGTATTCAAAATAAATCACAGAGACCTATTAGAAATGTCTCAGCATCAAAAAAAATTAAAAAACATCAACTGAATGAACTTCAAAAAGAACTGGTGGATCAGAGTCACTATCAGAGTAAGTAGAATAGAGAAATTCTAAAGAAGGTGGTATAAGGAGTCAATGACAAAGTGAATGTCTGACTGCAGAAAAAATGTAATGTTCAAAGGTAAGGGAACAGTCTAGTTTGACTCCAAGGCTGGGAACAGAAAATAATGAGAAATTGGTAGAACCTGAAGTTCTTCATTTGAAAGATGAGAAGCAATTGAGTTGAAGTTCAGCTGTAGAAATTTAGTAGGCATTCAGATTTTGATGTAATTAAGACAAGGAGAGAGACTGGCCAAGACTAATGTGTTAGCGTCATGTGAAACTGTGTATCATCACTATCTAAATGGAACACAAGGTAATATTTATGAAGTATATTAGTAGCAACTTTTTAATACTAGAAAAACAAAATTCATTGCCTTGCCTTACAGCAGAGAGTCTGCAGGGGACTAGAATATCTTTCAAAGTTATCTTTCAGAGACAGCTAACTGAATGCTGCCAGTTTGGTACAAACACATACATTAAATTTCATTAAAGAAGAAAGAAAGAAGGAAGGAAGCCTTTATTGTCATTGTACCGGTACAATGAAATTGCAATAGCTACAACTGTAAACAATGCAAGTACATCAAACAACGATAAACAAATATTATAAAAAACCCACATCTTATGACAAATAAATACAATACGTAAATAAACAAGGAACAGGAAATTATTATTCACTAAAGTGAAGTACTGGAGGAAAAAAAAGTAACAGTTCTATGAATTCTTAAAATTTTAAATTCTGATGGCCCAAGAATAAAAACTATCTGAAAATCTTTTTGTTCTACTTTTAATGCTCTTGCACCACCTACTTGAGGGCAGTCGTGTGAACAGTGAGTGGCCAGGATGGGAAGGGTCTTTAATGATTTTACCAGCTCTGTGGAGGCATTGGACACTGGAGATATCTTACGGGTGAGCAGAGAGCAGCCAATGATTTTCTCTGCCAAAGATATTACCTGCTGCAGAGCTTTCGTGTCTGCTGCTGTACAGCCAGCATTCCATGTTGAAATACAGTAAGTTAAAACACTTTCAATGGTTGACCGGTAGAAGGTCAACAGCAGCTTTTCCTTCATTTCCACTTTCCAGAGAAGTCTCAGGAAATGTAGTCACTACTGGGACATTTTGCTGTCTAGGAACTTAAAAGAGGTGACCCACCAGGTACCCATTGATGTATAGAGGGGCTGGCTCTGCTCTGTACCTCCTGAAGTCAACGACAATCTCTTTATTTTTGCCGGTGTTGAGTGAGAGAGATTTTTCTAGGAGCACCTCACCGATAGCTTCTGCACCTCGTCCATGTATGCTGACTCATCGTCACTGGTTATGAGACCTACCATGGTGGACTCATCACCAAACTTGATGGTAGTGTTGCTGGAGTAATTAGATATACAGTCATTAAGTGTACAGGGCATAGAGAAGTGGGCTCAGTACACAGCCCTGAGGGGATCCAGTGCTAAGTGTGAGGGTGGAGGAGCTGTGGAGGCCAATTCTAACAGTTTGCGGACGATCAGTGAGGAAATCATTTATCTAAGTGAAGAAGGAGGGGGAGGTTATACAACTGCTCTTTTACAATAGGTTATACAGCTTATCAATTAGTATGCTAGCGATGACTGTATTAAACTTTGAGCTATAAAGGAAATTTCATGAAGGTGCAGTATTAAAAAAACAGTAGTGAAATGATGGAGTTTTTTTTTCCAAAATTAGGGAAATCATCAGCACAGAGGAAATGGCTGTTCCTAATAAAAATAAGGGCTGTGTTTGTTTTTTTTGGTGAGGTTGTATTACATTTATAATTACATACTGATCAATGCACATTGACTTGACTGAGACAAAATGGGCTGGAGATGGCTATCAAACTTGTCTGGCTGGATGGTGGAAGACACCAAATGAAAAACTCTACTCTTTATACATATAGTATTTGTTAAAATGCACTTAATGTTCATTACCATGCCAGAGTTCAACATTATTGATGGTAAGATCTTTAAATTCTGATGGCAAATCGCTACTAATTAACTAAAAAAAATATAAAACATAAACAAATATGAATATAGCTTATTTTGTGTTTTATCATTTATTATCAAATTATTTTCAGTATAGTGACCGGTACTGTTAACTAGCAGACACACAGTGAGCAGTAGCCATAGTAAAGGCCCATGTTTGCAAAAGGAATATAAGCAAATTATTATACATGGTATTTAGTTGGACCTTCATGAATTTCTTGAACAAAACAGACACCAGTCTTCAAAACACTACAAAGAAGAATGCTAGTGGAGGGGTGGAGAAATACATTTTTGACTTGCTTTTTCCTAATTACCTTAGGCTCCAAAGGTTTATTTTCTTTAGAGTCTGTGTAGACTACAAAATATCTTTCTTCTGTTTAATTGCCAGGCAATCTTAGCTTAATATGTGTACATCTACTTGTTAACTACTTGTTTACTGCTTGTAGCCATTAGAGCCTAACAAACTGTATCAATATGCATAAAGATGCTATGTAGTGTGTATTTATAAATATATATAGTATATTCAGTATATACAGTACATGGTTATTGATAAAGAACTGAACACTTTCAAATTTTCCAGTAACTAAGTAGCATACGAACATATAGTCTAAACAAATCTGGAAAGAAAGTCTGTTTTCTCTTAACCTTACAAATGTGTAATGTACGCCTGCTGTTTCACAGAGCACAGGTCAATGCTGCCCTCTTAACTCATTGCAGACCCTTTATAGAATATAAAGGCCGATGGTTGACGAGGAAGCCAGAATGCATTTCATGTGCATGATACGGCACAAAAGACTAACATTTGGCAATTTCTTTTCATTTTCAACTGGGACATGTGGGATTTCAAAGCTCCAGATTTTTGAATCACCCTCTTTATATCATGCAATATTTACTTGTGCTTATGTATGTGTATATTGTATATGTAATATTTACATTCATATTCTGTAATGAATTTTATTGCATTTTTTTAACTTTTTAAATAGTATTTTGCTCTTTCATTTTGAACAGTTTAGTTTTTTTTTCTCTGAGTATGAAAATTGGTATCAAAAAATAGTTTCCATTTGCTGAATTCGATTAATAGTAGCCTGGTCAAGTTTTTTTTCATCAGTTCTCTTTTTATAATTCAGTGTTATTTGACATTGTTATACATTCTTTCTATATGTCTTTTGAAACCTATGACAACCCACTTTTAAAAATGTAGAATAAGAATTAAACGCACATCAGTATACATAAATAGCATAAAAAGGCATGTTACAATCTAGCTGGAGTTTCTGTGTGAAAGTTTCTTAGAACAAACGTGGCCAGCTTTAGCTGTCTTGATTTTAAGAGGGTGTTGAGTTTACTAATATCGCTAAAGTGTAGCTTAGATGACGCTGTAAATGTGATTTCTTGCAATTTGAAGGCTGCTGCTTACAGAGATGCTTAGGGCAACTGTCACTTTTTGGGGATGAATTTTTTGGAATAGACTGGTAGTTTTTTTTAGCCTCAACTAAGATTTCAGTGAAATAATGAGTTTGATTTTACATATTGTTAGCATTTGTATCACAATGGGGACAAAACAGTATTTTTGAAAAAGTAGAAGGGACATTTTACTTGTTTTAGCATGTTTGTACTTCTTACTGTATTGAAACATTAGATCATCATAATAATAAATTACCTCTGTGACACTGAATTGGACTAAGAAGGTTCAAAGATCAATGAGTGATATTAAATTACCTAGTTAGCATATTCATTATGACCAGAAGCTGTTGGTCTTTAGCAGATCACATAATAGACTATAATCCAGTCTTACGGCTTTTCAAAGGCTGAGCTCTGTCTAGGGATTCAGTCAGAAGATAACCCATTTGAAATGTACTTTGAGTTACTTGTGTTCACACTCATCTTCAAGTGCAATAGATCACTATTGAGAACCATGACGCATGTTTTTCGGACAAAGTTAGATCATTAGTATCTACACCTTGGATCAACGACTAGAATGGTTGCTGACCAGTTCAAAGTCTACTCTAAGTATATTTCTACGTGAAACATTATATACATTATCAGAGGTCATATAGCATCTACAAAAAAGGTTTCATAACATTAGAACATTGACTGATTAGCTTAGCCATGTCGAAGCTGCATTCTAAAAGCAAACCAAGATATATACTGTACCTGTACTTTTCAAACCTGTAATGTAGAAACAAATTAATGAATAATGAGACAGATGATAATTAACTGTCAACATAAGAGAGAGACTCTTCCTTGTTTATTGAAAATAGATATAGGCTATAATATCTTCATTTCCCATCTACTTTTCACCATAGATAAACTGGAACATGCACATATGTTTATATCTGAGCACCACTGCAACACTTTTTGCTACCTTAACTTGTATTGTGCACATTTTTTGTCTTAAATGTCTACAAATAAGTATGAGAATTCAAGCTGCAGTGTCTGCAATTTAAAAAAAAAGCAATGCATTGCTGTAAAATCACAAAAAAATGCAATACAACACAAATGAATAAAACTCTTTCTAAATAGTGGACCCTTCCTCTGTGTCTGGCCAGCACCTCTCCTGAATTAGAGCGCAGTGCAATCCATTTGATTGCTCTGTTAATAACGATTTTGACATCAATTTATTTGCAACAGAAGGACATACTTCATCTGGCTCTTTAGGCCGGAAATGAGATGAAACAAGTCCTGTTAGACTATTTGAATAACAGTCGACACCCAGAGCAAGTGGCAGCTCTTTGATTTAATTTCTGCATTTCTGTCAGGTCTTCTGGCTGACTGATTTATCAGTGGCTGGACTATTTAAATTACTTTTAAATCATTAAAGTCGTGGAGGGTAAATCTGCACAAGTACTCGCTATTCAAGACTGATTTCCCCTGAGCAAATTAGCTTTATATCAGAAGGACAGGCGGCAAGCTGTATGAGCAGAGAGGAGGCACCCGCAGCACTGCCCTCTTTTAATCAGCATGGGTCAACCAGAGAACCTTAGAACAATTACAACAGAAGCCTTTTCATCTTTCTCCTGAATCTTTTCTGGTTCCCTTTGTTTATTTGGATTCTTTTCCATTTACAACCACCACTTTTCCTAATGTGGCTGTTGAGCTGACAGTCCGTGTGGCCTACTGTTAAGTTCATTTTTGAACTTTTTTGTTTCTCATCGTATGTGGACCAAATCATTACATTACAAATGCATGATATTTGATTCTTTAATATCTCATTGACAAGTCACAAAATTATCTAATCTCCTAAAATGTGTATTGTTTTTTGATAATGTTAGATTCACTGTACAATGGACAATCATTATCAACATGCCTAATAATACATTTTAGTAGTATGCAATAAGAGATAAAGTGCTAAATCAGAAGAATTCATTGATCTGTAGTGTGCTGAAAATATAATCAGTTATTAGTATATCACTGTGGTGTTCAGACGTATTCAGCTGTATGCTATGTTTACATATTTTACACTTAGGTTTAGCTTGCATTTCACCACACTTATAAAAATATTTAACTTCTACTAGGAATATTAGATATTAAGAAAGCTGTGTGACATATCCCCTTTTAAATACAAAGGTCAAATACAACATCTATATCTACAAATATACAGGTATATATATAAAATCCAATGTCTGTCTGTCTATGTTTGTCCACTTTCCACGAGAGAACTACTTAACAGATTCAGATCAGTTTTTTTTCTAAAATTTGCTTGAACATTCTGGTTGATTTTGTGACTTCTCTCATCATGCTAAGTATCATACAGGGTACAGCAGAATTAACTCCCACATTTTGAAAAATCACTGTGGGATCCCCAAAGCAAGTAGAAGGGTGCGGTCCATTCTGTTAGGTACGATACATAATAAAGTTTTCAGTCGTCACCATGCCGTGGTCGGGTGAGCATCGAGGCTTTGTAGTGGAGGCTTTTTTCAAAAATGGTAAATCTGTAGCTGCGACGCACAGGGTGTTTCACACGTGGTTCGGTTTACGTGCTAATGAAAGTGTTCCAGACCGGAAAACGATTTTGCTGTGGGTTCAAAGAGTAAAGGCAACACGAGGTTTTCAAACATCATCCTCGGTCCTTGGACCAACTAAAGGAGGCTATTCAAGAAGAAATTGAAGGAATTTCTTTTTTTTTTTTTTTTTATTAATTTTATTACAATCCATACAAAGCAATCAAGTTTTTACAAAGAGAAAAATTAAGAACAGATCGATCCCCACCCCTGAGAGAGAGAGCAAGCCAAACGGCGTTAAATTTAAGGCTTGGAGACATACCTAAATTAATAAATTCTCTGTGCCTTTTGAACTTATTTTAAAATATTACTGATTAGATCCTGCCATGTTTTGAAAAAAGTCTGTACGGATCCTCTAACTGAGTATTTGATTTTTTCCAACTTCAAATAATATAACACATCGGTTTCCCACTGACTTAAAAGAGGAGAGTTTGGGTTCTTCCAGTTTATGAGAATAAGTCTACGTGCCAAAAGTGTAGTGAATGCAATCACAATTTGTTTGTCTTCCTCCGCTTTAAACCCATCTGGAAGAACACCAAACACAGCTGTTAATGGGTTTGGAGGGATTGTAAGTCCAAGGCTATCTGAAAGGTAATTAAAAATGTTTGTCCAGAATAATGTTAATTTGGTGCAGGACCAGAACATGTGACCTAGTGAGGCTGGGACTTGGTTACAACGTTCGCAGGTTGGATCATGCCCTGGGAACATTTTGGAGAGTTTTAGTCGAGACAGATGTGCTCGATATATAATTTTGAGTTGTATAATTGTATGCTTTGCGCATATGGAGCTCGAGTGAATTCTCTGCATTGCTACTTTCCACTCCTTTTCTGATATATTAATTGAAAGATCTTTTTCCCAGTGTCCTCTTGGATCTTTAAAAGGGAGGGATTGTAAAATGATTTTATATATTGTAGAGATGGAGTCTAAGTCCTTGAGATTGAGCAATATTTTTTCCAGCATGGATGAGGGTGCAAGGTGAGGAAAATCTGGAAAGTTTTGTTTAACAAAGTTTCTGATTTGAAGATAGTGAAAGAAATGTGTAGCTGGAATGTTAAATTTGGAATGTAATTGCTCATAGGATGCAAAGACGTTGTCTATATAAAGATCTCTAAGCAAGTTAATTCCAAATTTTTTCCAAATATTAAAAACTGCATATGTTTGTGAGGGTTGAAAGAGGTGGTTCTCTTGCAGGGGTGCCACAGATAGAAGCTTCTCCGTCTTAAAATGCTTTCTACATTGGTTCCAGATTCTAAGTGAGTGGAGCACAATTGGGTTATTAGTGTATTGCCGATAACGTGTGTTTATTGGAGCACAGAGCAAGGAATACAAAGAAGTACTGCAGGAATTTAATTCTATTGCGGACCAAGCCTGTGTATGTTCTTCTATTTGTGTCCAGGTTCTTATCGCCTGTATATTTGCTGCCCAGTAATAAAACTGGAAGTTAGGTAGAGCCATGCCGCCTTCTGCCTTTTGTCTTTGTAGGGTCGCTCTTTTGATGCGTGGATGTTTTGAATTCCAAATAAATGAGGTTATTGTCGAATCTAATTGCCTAAAAAATGATTTATTAATGTATATTGGGATGTTTTGAA
>JANRMT010062814.1:104279870-104300876 GCA_026402145.1 Polypterus bichir lapradei | reverse complement strand
TTTTTTATTAATTTTATTACAATCCATACAAAGCAATCAAGTTTTTACAAAGAGAAAAATTAAGAACAGATCGATCCCCACCCCTGAGAGAGAGAGCAAGCCAAACGGCGTTAAATTTAAGGCTTGGAGACATACCTAAATTAATAAATTCTCTGTGCCTTTTGAACTTATTTTAAAATATTACTGATTAGATCCTGCCATGTTTTGAAAAAAGTCTGTATGGATCCTCTAACTGAGTATTTGATTTTTTCCAACTTCAAATAATATAACACATCGGTTTCCCACTGACTTAAAAGAGGAGAGTTTGGGTTCTTCCAGTTTATGAGAATAAGTCTACGTGCCAAAAGTGTAGTGAATGCAATCACAATTTGTTTGTCTTCCTCCGCTTTAAACCCATCTGGAAGAACACCAAACACAGCTGTTAATGGGTTTGGAGGGATTGTAAGTCCAAGGCTATCTGAAAGGTAATTAAAAATGTTTGTCCAGAATAATGTTAATTTGGTGCAGGACCAGAACATGTGACCTAGTGAGGCTGGGACTTGGTTACAACGTTCGCAGGTTGGATCATGCCCTGGGAACATTTTGGAGAGTTTTAGTCGAGACAGATGTGCTCGATATATAATTTTGAGTTGTATAATTGTATGCTTTGCGCATATGGAGCTCGAGTGAATTCTCTGCATTGCTACTTTCCACTCCTTTTCTGATATATTAATTGAAAGATCTTTTTCCCAGTGTCCTCTTGGATCTTTAAAAGGGAGGGATTGTAAAATGATTTTATATATTGTAGAGATGGAGTCTAAGTCCTTGAGATTGAGCAATATTTTTTCCAGCATGGATGAGGGTGCAAGGTGAGGAAAATCTGGAAAGTTTTGTTTAACAAAGTTTCTGATTTGAAGATAGTGAAAGAAATGTGTAGCTGGAATGTTAAATTTGGAATGTAATTGCTCATAGGATGCAAAGACGTTGTCTATATAAAGATCTCTAAGCAAGTTAATTCCAAATTTTTTCCAAATATTAAAAACTGCATATGTTTGTGAGGGTTGAAAGAGGTGGTTCTCTTGCAGGGGTGCCACAGATAGAAGCTTCTCCGTCTTAAAATGCTTTCTACATTGGTTCCAGATTCTAAGTGAGTGGAGCACAATTGGGTTATTAGTGTATTGCCGATAACGTGTGTTTATTGGAGCACAGAGCAAGGAATACAAAGAAGTACTGCAGGAATTTAATTCTATTGCGGACCAAGCCTGTGTATGTTCTTCTATTTGTGTCCAGGTTCTTATCGCCTGTATATTTGCTGCCCAGTAATAAAACTGGAAGTTAGGTAGAGCCATGCCGCCTTCTGCCTTTTGTCTTTGTAGGGTCGCTCTTTTGATGCGTGGATGTTTTGAATTCCAAATAAATGAGGTTATTGTCGAATCTAATTGCCTAAAAAATGATTTATTAATGTATATTGGGATGTTTTGAAATAAAAAAAGGAGCTTAGGAAGAATATTCATCTTAACAGTGTTAATTCTTCCAGCTAGTGTGAGATGAAGGGTTGACCATCTATGCAAGTCTTGTTTAATTTTTTCCATGCAAACGGCGAAATTTTGTTGATATAGAGCTTTATGTTTACTTGTGATGTTTACCCCTAGGTATTTAAACTGTTCTGCAATGATAAAAGGTAGGGTATCTAATCTAATATTATATGCTTGAGAGTTCACTGGAAAGAGTACACTTTTATTCAGATTAATTCTGAGACCAGAGATCTTTTGAAATTCTGTGAGTGCTGCTAAGACTGCAGGTACAGAATTTTCTGGGTCTGATATATACAGTACCATGTCATCTGCATATAATGAGATTTTCTGTTCCAGTCCTTCTCTGCTAATCCCCTTTATCTGATCAGTATTTCGACAATGTATTGCCAGTGGTTCAATGGCAATCGCAAACAGCAGCGGTGACAAGGGGCATCCTTGTCTAGTGCCACGTTCTAGTTTAAAGTAGTCTGAGCAAATGTTGTTGATGCAAACTGAAGCTTCTGGGTTAGTATACAGTAATTTAGAAATTGAAGGAATTTCACCCGACATGCTAGTGAGTGTGATGGAAAACGTCCAAGAACGGCTCCAAATGTGTATCAGCCATCAAGGCCACCATTTGGACAATATAATTTCTAAAACTTAAAGTAAAAAAACTTTTTTATATCTACATTTGGGAAATAAAAAGTTTTTGGTGATACCTCGCAGCATTTTTTTTCATTCCCCCTTTGAAATGTGGGAGTTATTTCTGCCGCACCCTGTAGTTTGGTTGCGGTACGGATTTATTTGCATGAATCCGATGGAAAGAGGCAGGAAGTGGGGCCCTACTTACTCATGCACCAGCCTCTGTTCATGTCGGTCTACCTCTCGCCACGTGTTGGACCGTACCTTGCCTCCGCTTAGCTATCAATACCTACAGTATTTGTTCAACAGACATTACCATCTACAGATTGTTAAGGAGTAATGCTTAATGTTTTTGAGAGAGAGATCAGAGCTATGTGTGCTTTAGAGGGTAGCTGCTGATTGCCAGAGCTATCGCAGCCACGTGCTTTTTTCCCCAGGCGGAGGATGCTCTCCTGACAACGCTAAACACCATCAGATACAGTGCCAACATTTGATTTTGGAGCGTACCTACCTTATGATTGGCCAGAATTACATTTCTTTTTAGTTTTTTATTGATTTTTAAAGAAACTACCTGTTTCACTACTATGTGGGTGGAGCCGTGGGGGACAGCTGGTATATACAGTGATCCCCCTCTTATCAAGGAAGTTACGTTCCAGACCATTCAGCGATAGGTGAAAATCCGTGATATAGAAAGACCATATAAATAAAAAAAATTTTATAGTTTAAGCCTTAAAATACCCCTCCCACACACTTTAAACACATGTAAACTTATTAAAACACACTTTGTAAACACTTGATATGTGGATGTCGGGCTAAGGATATGAGTAACATCTCTCTGTTATAAAAAAAAAAAATCTTGATAGGGAGACCAGGGAGACGAGGCTTGATTTTCTCAGAAAAATGTTTGACATCCCACGAGAGACATTTTAACAGTCACGCAAGACAAGGCAGTGAGACAGAAGGACAGCTGCTGTACAGGCTTTTAAATGATCGACGCACAGAGCGACAAGCAGAACAAGCATCTTGGCAGAAGCAGCACAAAGCCAGCATCAGATACATCCACTTCTGCTAAGGGTGCGTTTAGCTCCCCTCCTTCACAACGCAAGCGGGAGAGACGCGATGTGGCAGGAGCATAGTGCACCTCCGAGGGGGCATGGGGGGGATTAGTGGTTGAGCTAAGTGATCGAGACCAGATCATCTTGGAGAGACACTTTGACGACATGCAAGACTAGACATTACAACCTTAGGAAGTCACGCCTTACTTACAAACAATTTAAAACAAATTCACTGACATCTAACCTAGCAGTTGTTGGAATGCTTTTGGCAGACAAACTTCAGGTGCTCCCAGCTCTTAAAACAACGATAAGCAGAACACGCAGCTTGCCAGTAGCAGCTGCAGCAAGCCAGTGTGTGTTCAGCCCTCACATCCCCGCCCCCCCCACTTCTCCTCCTCCTTCAGAACGCTTTTGACAGAGATGCAAAGTGGCGAAAGGACAGCTGCTGTACAGGCTTTTAAGTGATTGACGCAAAGCACGGCAAGCACAACACACAGCTGGCCAGCAGCAGCAAGACACCATCTAAACCGATCGCATCTCTTTAGTGTGCATTCAGACCCCCCTTCACAACACGAGCAGCGTTATAAGTCCCGTGAGAAAGAGATTTAGTCATGCCAGGAGCAGGAAATATTGTTTTTTCAAAAGTTTTAAAGTATAAAAGAAAATAATGCATATGTAACAATTCCCATGAAAATAACAATCTCATTAAATTGTTTATCCAGTAAACCAAACCCGGGGGTGAAGCAAGCAGTGGTCGGAGCCCCCTAGTAATAATAATAATATTAATAAATCCACAATGTAGCAGGGGCGCGATAGCTGAACTGCGATATAGCGGGGGATCACTGTATGTATAAAATCCAATGTATGTCTGTCTGTCTGTCTGCTTTTCACGAGAGAACTACTTAACGGATTTAGGTCTGTTTTTTTTCTATAACTTGGTTGAACATTCCAGTTGATTTTGCAACTTCTGTCATCGCACTATGTATCATAGTTTGCTTGCAGTACCAATTTATTTGCGCAAATACGAGAGCATGGCTGCAGGCCAAAGGGAGGGAGGCAGGGCCCTCCTCACTCAATGTCCAGCCTCCGTTCGAATCGGTCTACCTCTCGCCACAAGTTGGAGCGTATTTTGCCTCCACTTTGCTAGTGATACCTGTTTGTTCACAAGACATCATCATCAACTGATTGATAAGGAGTAACATTTGACATTTTTGAGAGAAAGATCAGCACTACGTGTGTTGTAGAGGATAGCTTCTGATTGCCAGAGATTTCATGGCCACATGCTTTTTTCCCCACGCGGGGAACGCTGCCCTGTCAGAGCTGAACACAATCAGATACTGTGCCAACATTTGACGTTGGAGCATACCTACCTTCCGTTTGGCTAGAATTACATTTCTTTTTCTTTTTTTTATTGATTTTTAAAGTTTGTCCTGTTTCACTACATGGGCGGAGCCACAGGGGACAGCTAGTCTTTTATATAACAAAGAACTACTTGGAGAAAGAAAGGGAAAAGGTATATAAAATTTTGTTATTAATTTATAAATAAAGTTTTGAATAAGGGGATGAAAAGAGCATCCACCATACCCTGCTGTTCAAACACTAATAGTGTGTTCATTCACAACAGTTTACCTCCAAATACCGTCTTGTTGGCATTTGTTGAACCATCTAGCCTTTGAACACCAAACTGGGTCTTCTTGCCACAGCTGAAAAGACAAAGTCTCAGCCACATACAAAAACTACCCATGATCTTACTGTACTGGAGACTCTTGCTCTGATGATATGCTGTCTTCATGTAATAAATAATTTAGCAAGAAGTTAAATCTGCATAAAAAATCAAGCAGTGCTGTTTTTCTCTTAAGCTGAGTGATTTAAGTTTGTGTTTGTGTTTGCATTTGTGTGTTTTTAGAGATAGACAAATGTATTTTTGATGGGACATGTGCCTCTAGCAAAACAGATTATCCATCTCAATCAGGCACTGATTTCCAAACCTGCTTGATCCAATTCAGTACGAGGGGTCAAAGCCTATTCCATGGGCACTGGCTGCAAGGCAGGAAACAATTCATCTCAGGGCGCACTCACCTACAGTTGAGAATGACCAGGTACCAGATTCAAATCAAGGATCCAAGAAACCACAATGCCACGGTTTGATCCAAACAGGAATGCCAAAACCATCAAAACAGTTTATACAAGTAAATATTTTAATCCTTTAAATTATTTTTGATTAAGTTAAATGAAGAGTTTAGAGAAAACAAAATGCAAAGATACTACTTTCAAATCCAAAAGTAAGAAATGAAAAGAGTAAAACCGTTAATCAATTAATTGCTAAACAAAATGCTCGCAAATTCAAAATTCAATATCATAAAATAAATTAAAAACAATCTAGATCGGGGTGTCAAAAATAACACTTTATATATCCAACAACAACAATATTTATTTATATAGCACATTTTCATACAAAAAAAGTAGCTCAAAGTGCTTTACATAATGAAGAAAAACAAAAGACAAAATAAGAAATTAAAATACAACATTAGTTAGCACAGAAAAAGAGTAAGGTCCGATGGCCAGGGAGGACAGAAAAAACAAAAAAAAACTCCAGACGGCTGGAGAAAAAAATAAAATCTGCAGGGGTTTCAGGCCACGAGACCGCCCAGTCCCCTCTTTGCATTCTACCTAACATAAATGAAATAGTCCTCTTTGTATTTAGGGTTCTCACGGACGGACTTGATGATGATGGTCATGCAGACTTCTGGCTTTTAATCCATCACTGTTGGAACATCACGGTGCTTTGAGTAAATGGTGGTGGTGCAAGCCACCACCAAAAGGACACCAGAAAAAGAAACAGAAGAGAGAGTAGGGGTTAGTACAGATTTTAGAGCAACCATGAATAGTTATTATAATGAATTGGATATACAGAGTATCGGGATTAAATTACAGTGAAGTTATGAGAAGGCCATGTTAAAATAATGTGTTTTCAGATATCCAAAATTATCAGGAATATATCAACAAGCAACTCGTCCTCTTTTGCTTTACAAACAAGACACATGGGTACCTCTCTGCTAATTACAACTGCCTAACATGTCTTCTGAAATTGTCTTTCCTCTTTATCAGTGTAGAGAAAAGCCAAGCAAAATGACACCTTTTATTGGCTAACTAAAAAGATGACAATATGCAAGCTTTCGAGGCAACTCAGGCTCCTTCTTCAGGCAAGATGTAATCTTTACTCTTTATCAGTGTACATTTTTTGGACACTGGTGCAGGCTGCGAAAGTTACCATTTTAGTAAATGATGCCAAAGTAAAATAATAATTTATTATTTTGAAACTAGGTATATTTTATTTAAAAAAATGTGGAAATGCATTGTGGACACAAGGAAGTGCTCCAGCTCCCCAGACATCCAACACAAACAGGCATGGACACAAGTTAGAAGTGCAAAACATCTTTTATTATGGGAAAACTCTTCTCAGCAAGCATTTCCCTTCACTACAGCCACAAGTACAATAAAGCACTGTATAGCACACAATTCATTGTCTTCCTTTCTTCATCTCTGACTCCTTCTCGCAAGCTTTGTCCACCTTCCTACCAACTTTGGCTTGTCCTTGTGAGGCAGGCAGCTCCTTTTATCTCCCACCTGGGAGTACTTGGGATTTTCCCCTTACGTGATCTGAAAGTACTTCCAGGTGAGATGGAAACCCTTTGAAGCAAGGCACCCCAGTCCCTGCAGCACCCATGGAACCCAACAGGGTTGAGTTGAAGAACTCCATGTCTCATTCTGCCCTGTGGGAATCTGAGGTACTGCTGCAACCTGGGGGGCTGCCATCTAGTGCTCCAGGGGTGATAATGCCCTGTGTACACTCTCTCCCCGGTCCTTCCATTCTGAGGGCATTCTGGCCGGGTAAAAAACACAGGACATCCCTAGGAGCATATATAAAAATATAATGATTTATATGTTAATTGCATGATGATAGTTCTATTTTATAAACAGAATATCAGTTTTGAAAAAAAATAATAATGTGTTTTAATTAAAGTTCCCTACAATTATAAAAAAAAAAACTGCTTTCTGTTGTCTTCCTCTTAGTGAACTTAGAAACAATATCTTGTAAATCCATGGCTTACACTGTTTCACTCTCCTCTGATGAGGTTGCTGAGAGTTATATGAAACATTAAGATATATCTATATACTGTATATATATAAAACCCAATGTCCACCTGTCTGTCTGCCTGTCTGCTTTTCATGAGAGAACTACTTAACGTATTTAGATCAGGTATTTTTCTATAATTTGCTTGAACATTCTAGTTGATTTTGCAACTTCTCTCATCGCACTAATTATCATAGTTTGTTTGCAGGAGTGATATATTCACGCTAATCTGAGAGGCTGCAGGCCGAGTGGAGGGAGAAGCGTGACGTCAGGAGTGGTGAGCCGGGCAGGGCACTCCTCACTCACGTGCCAACCTCCGTTGAAATCGGTCCAACTCTGCCCACATTTTGGAGTATACCTTGCCTCCGCTGTTTGTTTATTGATTTTCAAAGCTTGTCCTGTTTCACTACTATGCGGGAGGAGCCAAGGGGGATGACTAGTATATTATAAAGGAAATACATGACTGCTATGTTGTGTGAGCAGATTAAATGTACAATTAAGGAAATACCAGGATTGTAAAGTGTGTGCTGACCACTTCAGCAATTAGGCAGAAATCCATTCTTGGAGTATTTTTGTTCCTGATCTGATGCGTTTAAATAAAATGAGGATTCATAATGGACACATAAATGATCCTTCTAAAACTACTTGCAAAGGCAATTTACTTTGCTTTCAAAATAACATAAGCAACGGAAAGAATTTATATATGTAAGATACAAAATCTGCATCAATACAGAAATTATAGGACATAAAATAAGATAAAGAGCAGACTTGTTAGGAGAGAAACAGTTAAAAAACAAAGGTTAAAACTATGAATCTGTACCTAAAGAAAATTAAAACAAGGAAGTTCATCATAAAGGGAGCCTCTGTGAAGTCAAGTGCTATGAACCCTGAGATTTGGAAGACCACACGTAAAGGGCTTGTGTAGGTGCCCTGGTCAACTCATACAGTGGAGTGAGGTGAGAATTTGTAGCAAAGCAAACTATAACTGTTTACACCTGCATTAACATGCATCACAATTGGATGGCACTGACTGCTTTAAAAACTGGTAATGGAAAACCCAAACCAAATTCAGAGTTGGTCAGAAATGGATAGCAATTATATTTAATATGAGTTCAAACATGAATACTTTTCTATTCACCTACAATAGTCAAGTCAGCTGAAAAGACAAAAGAAATTTTGTATTGCTGTGGCAGCATTCGGGTAAGTCCTGCCCTGACACCTGTACAGCTTTTAAAAATTGAGTAGAGTGGCAGCAGTAAAGTGGTGTTTCATTTATGAGACATATTAGGCATGATAAAACACTAAGGATGTTTATTGTAGTGTGCCATGTTATCTTCTTTTCCTATTCAAACTACAGCTTAGTTGCTGCGATGATCTGTACCATACAGATAAATGCGAGCTGACACAAGAGATGCATTTAATGCCACATATAAATATGTTATATATACATAGAGAATCTATATACAGTATGAAACACACATTAATGGGAGGAGGTTGGTTTGAGAAAACTAACAGTCATCATGGGCTATATTGTTGTCACTGATTATGAAACTGGTTGAAACAAAAACCTAAAGCCACAGTAGTCCCTCAGGTACAGACTTTGAGAACCCCGCACTAATATATTGCCTATATTACCAATCTATCAATTTTTTCTAAACATTATAATTGTATGTTTATATTGCAATATCAACCTATTATTATTATTATTGATATTGTTCTTGTTATTACATTGTCCAAATAAGAACATCAGTGTTTTTTGTGATCTCCTTAAGGCGGCTACTTTTTTTCTGAGACAGAATCACAGGTAAAAATCCAAATACAGAGCAACAATAAAAATAATGAATGGGTCTATTTAGTATAAGTGTGAAGAGTTTCAGGAAACACTCAATAATTAATGAATGGTCATAAATGCAAGATAATGAAGTACTTAGCATTATAAAGCTTTCGAGTAACGCAACCCACTAGATGGAGTTTATTCTGGATAGCAAAACCTGGATAGTAGAGGTGCCAATTACAGACATACTCAGGACTGTCTTGGTTTTGCCAAGGCTCCATTCTTTTTCTAGCGTTTTGCTCTTTGTAGGCTGTTTAATTTTTTAAATTGTCTCATCATTTATGTTAAAGATTCTATTGTTATTTTAAAGGTAATTCAACTTTTTCTCCTTTTACCCCTTTTACTAAGAAATAACCCTAAATACTTCTCATCTTTCTAGGGGAGTGTCATTTTGCTTCAATATCTCTAGATGAGACCAACTCATCTTGAGGTCTTCCAGTTTACTGGTGAAGATTTTGTTGTAACTAAGGTGACAACAGCTTTAGACCAGAAAATGACAGCACAAATTGAGGTATAACCAAAAAGAGTCAAAAATGCAAGTATTGTTCGACTCAAATATAAACAAAATGATTAACAGAACTAAAATATAAGATGAAAGTTATTGTCAAAATGAGGGCAAAAGGGTTCTAACCATAATTAAACAATTCTTTTCCTAACTAAAAAATGTAAGTTTTTCACTCTGATTTTTCTGCATTACCATCTTATATCGCTGAAGAGTGGTGATGCAGCATGTCATGAGAATGTCAACAGACATAACAACCACAAACAATATGGCCACCACAATGCAGAAACAATCACAAGATGGGGGCTACCATCCGAAAATGTCGAAGATGAAATGACATCAAGATATCATCATCTAAATAATTCTAAAAATATCAAACCATCAAAAAACATAATTATATGTAACATTATTAAAAATATTCATACAGATTGCAAATAATTTACAACAACAACGCACCAGTTTAAAATAAACATTCGATCTAACCCACCTGATTTCAGTATATAGGAGAGAACCAACACAAAACCAGAACAATATGCAAGAATGGAGCCAATTTTAAAAGACAGTAATTACTCTATTATAAAAATGTATGGAAAAGATAACTGTAGGGAGCCTACATGGATGCACACTGAACATGCAAACAGAGAACCAGGAGTAAAAGACTAAGCTTGTTGTGTTAAGAGGGCACCTTAGAAAATATCAGTAAAGTGGCAGATAACAACATATTACTGTGTGATTATTTTGTTAATCTTGACGAACATGTGTTTTTACTCCAATGTGAGACGCTTTGCCTACTGATGATACACAATCATTGACTTGTTTTCCTTTTTGAAGGTTGTCAAAACGGACCTGTTGAACAATTTCTGAAAAGTGGTGGGATGAGGGGCATCCTGCAAGTCAATAGTGGTAAATGAATTTGTAACCTTGTGGATGTCAATCACACTCATTAGACACTAAGCCAGTGGTTCTTGATCTCATTCCTGGTATCTACTACCTTCCTTAATTATAACCAATTTTTCCCATTAATGGAAAATATCACTGAAATGAAATTAGACATTTTCATAGCATTATTCTTTAGTAAATACTAATAAAATTTTACAACTACAATAAAATGATACAGATTCATAAATAGTATTTGTTAAGAAAGGAGTACCAAGTTACTCTGGTAGGTAGTGAACCAGGAACCTTTCAACTTACAACTCAATGTATATTCAGGTTTGTATTTTACTTTTTACGAAAATCTACTGTATTCTTCAATTTAGTGCTAATAAGTCAGAACTCAATAGAACACTAAACACTTAAAGGCACTATTTTCTAATTTTGTGGTCTGTTCTGCACATTGTATTTTATATTGTATATGAACATGTTGTATTTTATCGCTGTATGACTTCATGCTGTTCTGGGCTGCATTTTCCATCAATCTGTGTTTATTTGTGTAATTATACGTGCCTGTTTATGTATATCTAAAATTACCAGACGAAATTGTAAAACATATCATCCTCCCTGATGATAGATAGATAGATACTTTATTAATCCCAAGGGGAAAGGGGAAATTCATAATCCCAGGTGATGAGTAAAATTATTCTGATTTCTAAATATTCTACACAAACTTACACTTTATAATAAACCTACAGGCATACACGTTTCAATAATATAAGTTTCATTATTAGCTGCTATGGATTTTATCCAAGGTGCTTTTGACTAGAAGATTGGATGAATTTTGAGTGGTAAAGTGAACATTCAGCACTGTAAATGCAAAACATCTTAAAAGCTGGTACATCATTCATTGACAGCACAGATCTATCTTGTCTAAGAGTCTGCTCCTTTTTAGTCTCTTTATTTTAAATCAGACCACTCATTTCTAAATATTCCTATAACGCAGCCAATGTGTAATGAGCAAAATACCAAGCAGTAACATAATGTTAATTCACATCTGTCATTCAAACCATTGTTAACGCATCACCAAGTGTTTTTCCAAACTAATTTGTAGTTCCTTTTTTGAAAGCCATGTTAAACGTAAAAACATTAATGGGCTCACTCCCTTTGTAAGAGTTTTGTATAAAACCAAATTGAAACCTTGTCATACATTGTCTCAGATCATCTGGCAATGGTGTCCCCTTCAACTGTCGATGGCTTAGTGCCAGCTTGGCTGCCTCATACGTTTCATTTGCTGGGTTTGAATCTCACCCTGGATATCATCTTTGTGGAGTTTTCATAGTTCTCAAGGTACTCTGCTTTTGACTAGAAGAGTGAATGAATCTCAAGTTGTAAGGTGAACGCTCAACTATGTAATTGCGAAGGATGTCAAAAGCTGGTTTTTGATTGACTGATTAGAAGAGTGCTCTTCTTGTTTCCTATAAAAATAATGAGAAATCACAGCAATGTAGCTATACAATCTATCAAAGTTTTATCTGGAAACAAAAGAAAACAGACATGGTAGATGACCCTGTGCTAGGAAATAGCAGGTTGGATAATAGATGGATGGATGGTAACAAACATAGGGGCTATTCACTAATGACACACACAAAATTCAGTAATGTTTATTATCCGTTTAGCCTGTTAATGCAAACATTTATATCAAGGAGTGTTGCAGTTATATAATCCTTACTGAGCTAATAAAGTAAAACAATTAAAACGATATATGTAATGCTTCTTAAATTTGCATATTACTATTATTATGAACAGCAATTCTTGGTATTGCCGACAGTCTTCATAAATCAATGTATTCACTGCATCCTAGGATGATATGTGACATTAGTGATGCTACTCTGCACTTGACATCCAAAGGATGCTGTGAAAATAAATGATCCATCTATTTTCCAACACGCTTATCCAGTTCAGGGTGCCAGGAAGCCAGTACCTCTCTTGGCAAAATTGTAATACTTTAATTCACTCAATGTAACTCAAAGTTTATTACAAAAACATAAAACCATATGCATGTAAAATAATTCTGGATATTACAGAAAAATGAACATAATAAAATCATACATGCACACATAATCTATACCATACAAACAGACATTATACAATAATATCTAGTAAAAGGCTCTTTTTTACGTCAATCCATTTTGCTTTTGTTACCAATAGAAACAAATTCGAAATCAATGTAACATAAGATGTCACCTCTCAGAAATAAAGGAAATGAAAACAAAAACGTTTGAAAAAATTGAGAAAGTAAATCTTGCCTGTTAACTAATCAAAGTGTGTCCAAACTACACCACCTGAATGCCCTTCCACTTCTTTGGCATTTTACAATACGGTAAGTGGAATCGTAGATGCCGTTAATGTTCTTGTGCTGTGTCTATCACCTTTGATGACTGTGACCATCAACCAACCTGATGTCTCATTCCGTGGATTTAGTGAAAAGTTTGATTCAAAGCAGCATACTGGAAAGAAACAGTCATTAGGAAAGAGAGACCATTTTAGACCATTAACTGAAGTACAGAAGCACGTACTATACAATGGTAAATTCAAAAACAAAAACACTTGTGTTCATTTACAAATATCTAGGACTATGATATTTTGGAATGTGTATTTTAACAGTTTTAAGTGTGTTTGCAGAATTTACAGTATTACTAATGGTAGTGTGTTTCTAATTTCAGCTATATCAAACCAAAAAGCTGCTTTTTGTGGTTCATTTAGGTAGTGTTGAGTAACAAAACATGTCTTAAGTATGTGCAATATGGATCAGCTGTTTCTCTGCTGTCATTATGTATGAAACTCAGTATCTCCTAAAGTTTATTTTTGTTTTAATAATCATGTTATTATCGAAAAGCCTAATTGTGTTGCATTTTCTTAAAAAATAAAAAGTAGGTCTGTAATTTAATGAATAATTTCAATAAACACCATTTTTTTGGCATTAGGTAAGCAACCGCAGTTTTCTGATTGACAGGGAAAAAAATGCTCTTATAGAAGCTCACTAATTCTCTGTCAGCCATATCATCTTTGGAACAGAACTGAGTCTGTGTGTGTCTCTGCATGGACATTCTGGGAAATTCAAGTCCCTGTTTTTGGTACAATAAACGTCTAATTTGCACAGTCACATATAATTTATGTAAAAATTGCCGTATTGCCCCAATGTTTATTTATTTATTTTTTTGTATTTATACAACTTCTGTGAAGTATTCCCAATTTTAATATTGACACCTAAGATTGCATAAAACGCTAATTGTTTTAAACTTTTTAAATCCATACCTTCATAAAATTTGAAAGGTTCAGAAAAATTTGATGAAAACGTCGTATTGTCGTGAATAATTATAAAATGCACAACCTCATCCAGTGTCTCTATATTTGATCAATAATCGCCTACATAATATGGAACTTAATTTATTAAAAAATATCATAAATCTTGTACGTTAATGATGTAGGTCAAGAGTTGCAAAAATAGAACCTGATTGTTTTTTCTCCAATCCTATTTTAAACAGAGGTCAGTTTCTGTATTAATTAATTTCATAGATTGATATTTTCTTTGAGAGAAAATTACACAATCGCTTATGTCTTTGTATTAAAGGAATGTGCTAATGAAGCCTCTTTTCTCATTTATTTATACATTTTTGTATCCAATCTATGGACTGGAGTATATACAGGAGAAATAATCTTATGTTAAATCTATTTTAGCCTGACTGGATGGTATTTTGTTAAAGAGTTATTACTCTATAAAATATATAGTGCAGCTTTCTAAAAGATTATTGGTATTTTTAAATCGACAAATGAAACAGAAATGGAATTAGTTAGACAAATTTTATTGAAATAAATAAAAATAAGTGCCCTAATTAAAAGCGGCGATTGGTTAGGCTAGCGACTTGAACAAAAACGAAGTTACAGTGGAGCTAACGATAACGCACGAATCTCCGTAGTCAACGTGCTGGTGTCCGGCGTGCATTCAGACCTTCTAGTCAATTAACCTCCTCCACGAACTCGAACCTGTCTGCAGCCCCCTGATTCCGAGAGCTTCTCCTGATGAGCTTGCCAGACTAACTGAAATTTTCTTGTAAAAAGCTCTCAAAGCTGTCCGGACGGGTCTATATATTTATGTTTTTATTTAAATTTTCTACTTCGCAAAGCGTGTTATCACAAAGTGCTTACAAAGGAGTGAAAATAAAAGTTCAACAAAACAATTGCTTACGGCGGGAAGGTGAGCGTGTCATAATGTTATATAATAGAGTGCATTAAAGATTATTTCAAATACACAATAACTAGTAGTGAAATAAACATTAAGAAGTATCTACAAAGTAATAAACTAACTAACTTATATGGAATGGATTTGCGGAAAGGTTATTAGACATCCTGAACCTGATAGCATCCGTTCCATTCAATAGATACAGCCGAGTGATACGATCCAGAGAATACAATAGATATAAAGATAACTGACCGTAAGTACGTTTTTTAGAGGATTAAAACTAAAACAGTATTTGTAGATTATTATCAATGATTACACAGGATAAAACTGTAAGACGGTAAGTGGGCAACTGTAGGACGGTAAGTCATTTTTCCCTCTCAAAATGTCCTTTTTGCTCCGTCATAATCAACTGTATTGCAATAAAAATTCAAAAAGTTGAAGACAGATATTTATTTGACACCACTTACAACGAACACCGATCATTTTGTTTTTGCTTTCTGCACCTGCAAGATGCGCTTGTCAGGTTAACCAGCCCAGCAATGAGAAGGCACCCCGTCCAGGGCTGGTTCCTGCTTTGCGCCCAGTGGCTCCCGCAACCAAAAAAATGGATAAAAGGGATTTGTGCAAGGATGGATGGATCATATTTGTTTATTCATTTTTTGTGCGAACGACAGCGGCCACAAGTAACGCTCTTGACGACACACTCGAGAGTCAATGCTTAAAGTCACTTAGGTGATTTCATTTCTGATGAAGATGAATGTGTTACGAGAAAATCAAAAATTTCATTATGCAGTATGATCGATTACAAGAAATACCGCCAGCCCCGTCAGAAAGTGTCTATTAATTATTCTAATGTTTACCAAACCAAGTCAACAACACCCAGCTTTCATGTCAGAGGGAATAATTTAAAACCATGGATGGCCTCGAACATTTACATTAAAATTTTAAAAAGCAGAGAACTGGAAATATAACTTGAAATTCAATTGTTCAGTGATTAGCATATTAGTAACTATTTTATTAGACTACTAAATGTTACCAGCCACGAATCGTTCGAATTCGTTAAGAAATTAATCTTTTAAAAGAAAATGATTTTCGTCATAATTTTAACGACAAGAAACCATTTTGCTTCATCTTTTATTTGAAATACAAGATCTCCGCGGTTATTTAATGAAATCGACATTTATTTATTTGGCCGATGCCTTTATCCGAAGTGACTTACAACAATTAACATTCAATTGGTTACATTTATTTTCTTTCTCCAATTACAGTGCAGGCGGGTGAAGTGAGTTGCTTTGGGTCACACAGTATCTGGGATTTGAACCACAGCATCGGGGTTTGAAGCCCAAAACCCTAACCACTGCGCCACACTACCTGCCTGAAATCCAATGAATGATCAATGAAGGTGTCCAGTGCACTTTTCGAAACTTTTTTAAATTACATTTTTTCAGAAAATTGTGTGATTAGATCATGTAAGCTTTGGAAAACCTTAAAAGTTCTGAAATGACACTTTACTGGGTGTTGTGGCTCTTCACGGAATCATCGCTTTATAAAGAACCGTTTTATTCTATGAAGGGTTCTATGGATATGAAGTTGTTTTTTTTGGGATTTATAAAGTGACCTAATGGGCGGGAAAACAATAGATCTTTAATGTACAGGATTGCAGGATACAAGGGATGAAGAAGACGTAACATTAGGTAATGCTGTTGTACAGAATGTACAACAATAGGCCCTTTAAAGTACGGAACACAGTAATATTCTGAAAATCTGCTATTATCTATTCATGATCGAAATAATTAAAGAATCGTGTGGATGGTTCCTCTATGGCAACACTCCGAAGAACCGCTGTGGCCAGCTTTATTCGTAAGAGTACACTAATAATTAAAAAGAATATAAAAACACAAAGAGTGATTTTATTCAGGAAGCTTCTTCACTTTGGTCTTTTTAAAGTATTAATTAGCATTATTGCAGGCCACTTTCCAGTTTGTCTGAGCCATCAAGCCCAGAATACTAATTTGCAAAAGACTGACAAATTATTCAGCAATAGCCATTAGTATCATAACTGCAACTGTCAAATATTACTTTCCTTAAATACTTCATTTTTAAATCGTTTCAGTGTCTACATCTACGAGAGGTGAATCTCATACATAAGCCTTTATAAACTCCGTGTCAATGTGAAGCAATTACTTAATGGAGCATATCCCTTTATAATACAGCGTCGTATTTCAATTTGTGGGATTTTAAATTCATCATCGCCATAAATATGTAAATTAGTTCCGTCAGTAATAGTCCAGAAGATAAACTTGTTCTTTTATGTTTTACAAAAATGAAATGCAGGCAAAACACAATTAAATGTCGTCTTGTAATGCATTGTTTTACAGTTTATGTACAATTCTAAGTCGTAAAATCTTATCTCGTAAATTGTAACGTAGTATAGATATTTTAAAAATTAGTAAGTCGTTAAAAGCAACTAATTAAAATGTAAATCAGTTGATATTTAGATAACCTTTCTATAATTCTTGCCTTTCGACGCAATTGACAGTATCCATGTGTTTGGTCCTTTTATTTACTTTTTTCCCTTTTGCTGTTTTTATCCGTCGATTCTTCACAAAAAGGAAGAAACTTACCTTGCATTTATACAATATTATTCTGTGTGTCACCTTTTAATTAATTTTTTTATGAGGTTACAACTGCACATAAATTAAGTTCATTCTGTATAATAATCTTCCGAGGTTTTAAAGCGCGGCGGAATAAACAGAAATCCACGTTATTAATTAGAACATGAAAGTTTCATTATCGGTGCAACAATAATCTATTTATCAACAAAATTCTATCAGGGTTTTAAATAAGTTGTGAAACTAGCATACGTTAGCATCTACACAGTACTGTCGGAGAGAACTGTCTGACCTCCAAGCGATGCCACCATCATTCAAGGATGACACCTGAGGAGGTTAATCACAAACGAGGTAATTTACGGGCTGACAACATCATCAACCCACAGATACGACTCTAAATGTAATGAAATATAATTACACGTCCCGAATGCAAATTACGAACTGCTTGGTCGGATTTAAGTACATAGGGAAACATTATTTGCATGCAGTTTAACATTATGCTATTACCACGCTTTGAAATTGGAATTTCTGCTATATGT
Organism: Polypterus bichir lapradei; assembly: GCA_026402145.1. Classification (NCBI taxonomy): domain Eukaryota; kingdom Metazoa; phylum Chordata; class Cladistia; order Polypteriformes; family Polypteridae; genus Polypterus; species Polypterus bichir. The sequence goes on along the minus strand of JANRMT010062814.1, from coordinate 104,282,948 downwards.
GTATTATTTGTTTAAACCATAAAAGAGCTATAGAATGAACGATCTATGCTTTTCGTCTTTTAAAGTGTAGAATTAACTGTGTATTTGGCCTTTACAAAAACATATACAGTATATATATATATATATCAAGCTTTAAACATTGCAAACATTCTGGCTTACCTTATGAAAAAATAAACACATGAACAATTGTCAAAACAAAATGTACTTTTCATAACTGTTACAATCAGTCAGTCATTCTCCAACCCGCTATATCCTACCACAGGGTCACGGGGGGTCTGCTGGAGCCAATCCTAGTCAGCACAGGGCGCAAGGCAGGAACAAATCCCTGGACAGGGCGTCAGCCCACCGCAGATATAACTGTTACAGGAGTATTATATCAGTGAAAAAACGACTTCACCACTGTGCAGCCCTATTTTATCAAGTTAAAATAAATTCATTTTAATGTATAAGATAAATATTGTCAAAAGAACGATGATACATTCAGGAAGCATGCAGGTTTTCTGTTGTAAAAAAACACACCAAAAGATTTTCTCTTAATTTGATCATTACATTTGTTATTTATTTGCATTTTAATTAAATGATCCTTAATAAGTTCTTTCCTTTTCTGAACCCGTTTTGTCCTGAACAGATTTCGCGGAGAATTGGAGCGTTTATGAGAGACCGTGAGAGTTGGAACTTCAAAGTCGTGTTATTTTATATTTGGGCTCAATTATCAGGAACCCTGCTGGGTTAAAGAAGTGCCCAATTTTATTAAATCGCAAAGAATACTCGCACACACGTATGCCAAACCAAAACAAAGAAATCGACGATTAGCTTTACATACGATCATCATTCTGTTCTCATATTTCACCGTTAAACAGCCAGTCAAGTTTAGAGCTGTCAGCACTGCGTTTGACAATCTGTTGCAATTCCTACTGTGTAAATGGTTTACTTTTCTCAATGCCATCTCTGGTGAGACCATTCAATGTGCGAAAGCGCACGACAGATGTGCCTAATAAAGCGAGTCCCTGGCCCGAGAGGGGCACCTCCGCTATAGCAGCGAGAGTTGAACAAAAGTGCTGAACACAACAGTGATGTAAAGGGAAATGATCCATTTAATGGGTGGATCTAAATTGAGGTGTAATTAGTTAATTAGACTGCTGTCAGTTTAGGAGTTGTCGACTGTCAAAATAGTTGTCCTTTGGGGCTCGGGAAAAAGCCAATGAGAGTTGAAGAAAAAGGAGGATGGGTTAAAGGTTCGGAATTGAATGCTGGTCGACGAGTTGTCAAAGAGGCTGGAGACTGGAAAGGGAGCGGAGGGTAGAGACCTGAGGAAATGTGTCTCAGAGAGAATTCGAGCACTGAACGGACATGTGAAGGCGTCTTGTTTCTTATGGAAAGTGAAAGCAGTTAGTAGTTAAAGTGTTATATGACCAGACACATGCACTTTACCAAGCAGCAGTAAAGAGAAGAGCTGGTTTTCTGGTTTCTGACAAAGATACATTCATCATCATCGCTTCGAGCATTAGAACCTTCCACAGAGTTCGTAAGGTGTTATCAAGCAGCACTAATGTGACAGCGACAGCAGTTGTACTGGCCAGTTTTTGTGACATCGAATCGTTGTACGCAAAAACTTCAGCACAAGGAGCTCTGAAGTCACTCGGATCATATCTAATTTGTAAAAGGAGTGCCGAATTCTCCTCTCTCGCTCTCTCTCTCTCTCTCCCTCTCATTCTCTAGTTCTTTTTCTTCCCCTCTATCGTGTACTACCCCCTGTCTCTCTCTCTCTCTCTCTCTCTCTCTCTCTCTCTCTCTATTTACGCAAGCACTTAGCAAATATGGAAAAATCAAAGAATTTCAGGATTGATGCATTACTGGCTGAGGAGCCCACAAGGGCAGCCCCGGGTTCGGCATCTCCTGGTCTAAGTGTTGATGGACCTGAAGAAAGCCCTGGGCCTGGGATCCGAACAGAAACACCTTCCCCACGGGCCATGTCATTCCAAACAGGCATCATTCCTAAACCAGGACTGCTCAGTTTGCCCCACTCTGGACTCGGGACTATACCCGCTATTTACCCTGCTCCCATGTACCCTGTCCCAGCTCTGGCGGCCCAGCACCCGGCTTTCAGCTACTCTGCCTTCCCACATTTGGCGCAGTCCTACCCTGACACTCTCAAGGCGGCAGCCGGCTCGTTTCCCCTCGAGCATTGGATTCGTGCAGGAATCATGGTGCCCAGACTGCCCGACTACACCTGTGAGTACCAGACGTAAACCGTGCCTGGGGTACCCTATAATGTTGGAATAAGGCTTAAAAACGTTTTTAAGTTAGTTTAATGTTTGCTTTTCAAGAATTGTTGTGTCAGTAAGAACGTGGATCGATACATTTACCGGTGGAGTGTTAGACCTAACTAATTTCACGTAAATAATAAATTGTTAATTTATGCAGTAAAATAGGAAATAAGTCTCAGATGGGTCGATATGTATTTGGAATAGGTATACTGAATCACTCACTGTGCAGGGGCGCCTAATTCAATTATTCCGATTGACCGGGAATCATGCACGACCAGTCTTATACATAAGAACAGTTTGTTCGTATTTCCATTCTTCCCCAAAGGTTACAAAAATACGTTTTCGGTTATGAAAACGACTCTGTTTTGGTAAGTGCTGTACTTGAATTTATTTGTCTTCGTTGAAAGTAACTTAATGTTGAAATCAGAAATGGCAAAAAAAAAAACAAAAAAAAAACAGCCAATATACATTTTATTGATCGGTAATTTTTTTTAAATAATCAAATTGTACAGCCTCATAAGTGAGAGTACTGAGAGCTTTACGTATATGTCCTTGATTGATATGTCCACATACTTGTGTTTAATTACTGAATAGGATTCTTCGAAGTTTGTGGTTTTATAGGTTTATACATATATGTAATTATTTATGAATTTTCTCTACAACTTGTAATATATAATTAGATCAAGCTAAGGATCATTTCAACATTGGTTTACTTTTATCCCAATATTTTTGGCTTTGGGACAGCTAGCGGAGGCCACAATGTTTTGGCACTTCATTTTGGTAATCCAGGCTTGTCAAAACTTGTCAAGAC
>JANRMT010062814.1:104219517-104279470 GCA_026402145.1 Polypterus bichir lapradei | reverse complement strand
TAATAATAATAAATCGTGCCCTTTGCAGAATTGGTTTATTTGTACAGCGCCCCCTATAACTGAACGAAGTTAAGAATTCCGATGAAGACAAAAATTGTTATAATGAGTCATGAAAAAGAGAAACAGCGTGAGAGGCAGCCAGTGGGATACAATCTGCAAATATGCAAAAAGTGGGACATTCACATTACAATAAAAAAAACAGCTACAGCTTTCCAATGGATATCAAAACTTAACAGAATAAGAAACTGCATATAATGATATGCAGATGATTTCAAAACGTCTGTTGTAATTTTAGTTACCTTATCGTTTACTAAATCAAATCAAATTTTAGAAAGCGGTTTATGTCTAAGTATTGCGTTACTAGGCGTGTAGGGTATATGCATTACTTAACAGCGTCCTTCTTTGCAATTATGTCTTCCTACATACTTACATTTTCTCAGACCCTTTTAATCCAGTCCAGGGTCCCGGGATGTCAGGGGGTACTTCGGCAGGACTGAGCGCACGTTAGAAAACATAAAAAAGAAACAGTTGTAAATTCTGCATTCATTGAGGATCAGAAAAATCAAAACGTTGAATTATTTTGGATAAATACAAAGACTCTGTGGATTAATGGCAAAAAAGGGGGAAATACGAGATGAAAATAAACATTAAAGTCACACCTACAAGTTTATGAACATCCAGTATTTTTCTTTAGGTTTGAGTTGTAAACTGACACATGGTGATCTTTATGAAAACTGAACGATCTTTAATATGACTTTCATTGGAATTTACCATACATTATACCAATCAAAACTAAATACCTTGTTATATGTTCTATGTGTTAGAAATTATAAAATATATATTTTTAAAATACAAACTTGGAAACAAAAGAATTAGACAATGCACAGCCATTTGTATTATCCGGCAATCCATCTTTAGAAATACCAATCCATGAAAACAGATTTAAAAAAAAGTTCAAAACTAAACGTGTTTGCTCATATACAGAGTGTCCTTTCTAAATCTTGATTATCTTTCTCTTAAAAACTTTGCATTATTACGTTTTTTGTTAATAGGTTTCAGCCATGGTATGTATTTTGATACCTTTGTTTTTCTACTTTCTGAAATCCGCTATAAAGATTTGTAATTTACTTCCAGCAAACGCCATTCTGTCCGCGTATACGAAAGGACAGCCAGCGGACTTCGACAACGAGAATCCATCACTGGACGGGACCAGAGTCCGTGCGATTTCTGGCCCTTTCCTAAGTATTACACTTGATGGATAAAACAGAATGGCCAGTAAGAACGAAAAGAAAATCACAAAGACCTCTGCTTAAAAGTCATCTCTGCAGTCTATTATTTACGGTTTATATTGACACATTCATATGTTGTTACAGCAGTATATGTATTACTGTAGAAACGAACAATGCCACATCAATTACTCCCTGGAATTTGAACTATGAAATCAGTTATCTGATGCGTTTCTTACGAAAGCGATTATGTTCGTTATAATGAATACCGTATAACATGCTGACTGTATTTAAGATGTCCTCTCAGTACTGAACCTCAGTTGTTATGCCTCTGGGGAATATGAAACTGTATTTTTTATTTGCACTACATGTTATAAACATGCAATATGTATACGAGTTTAAATCTTTTAACTTTTATGATTCATAAGAGTTGTTTGACAGTATCCGAGTAGGGCAAACATTAAAGAAAAAAGGGTGTTGCTATATGTCAAATAATTGATTTGCTATACTAATTGTGGAAGCCCTGATATCTCACGTTCGGATATTCCCAATAAAAGCATTGACTCGTGTAAGTGAACTCGTAACTTTCATTATCGAAGCCTTTTTGAGCATTGTAGAAAATTAATCTTTTCAAAATATCAACAAATGCATTTGATATGTTTTCTTAATTTCGTAGATAATTTAGAAAACCTTTAGGTGAAAAGTGTGCAATGTGTACCGCAACTAGGAACCAATACATATTTATAAGATTTACAGTATCAGGACAGCCCACACATTCCAGTTCGATTACGAGTCTCCTCTGTGTGGAATGTATTTGTTCTCTCGGTGTTTTCGTCATTTTCTCCATTTCCATCGGCAGTGTTAATTGTGTGAGATGCAACAGGCCATTCCAGATTGGCCATGAGTTTGAAATTGGACGAGACTGGCCTTTATTTGGGACTCTTAATGGACTGGCACTGTCCAGAACCGATCTTTGTATTGTGCCAGGCACTGCTGAAATCCGCCTCCGCTGCTAGCGCAGGAACAGGGTGGAGTCAGTACTATCGAGGCCACATAAATCAAACGTATTATTATTATTATTATTATTATTATTATTATTATTATTAACCTGTTTTGTTTTGGTTTTTTTTACTTTTTTGGAGGGACAAAAGAGTATATTGAGTTGAGAATATGTATATTTATTTAGGACCTCCAACTGGAAAACTGGTCGAAAAATTACATTTAAAACAATAATAAAAAAAGTTAAAATATATCTTCACCAACAATTAGGTTTAATAATAATAATAGCCTAGCTGTAAAGGTGAACACTTTGTTGATTTCGTAAAGAAAGAAAAATGTTGTAACTCGATGTCGTCCTCTTCCGTTTCAACCAGTGTACTACTGCTATTGCTGCTGCTACTACTACTACTAATATTACTACTGCTACTGCTACTAATAATAATAATAACAAGCACCCTCCCCAGAGTTTATTCCTGCCTTGCATCCTAACCTAGCTGGGGTAGGCTCCATCATCCCCTTCGACCCTGATCTGGATTAAGCAGATTAGAAAATAACAATGATAATGGCCATCTTCATCTTAACAATGACGTGATAGTTGAACTGCAAGAGAATATTCATTGGACAAGACAAATACATGTGCAAGCAGAGCGTATCATTATTTTAATATTCCTGACCTAACGATAAGTTGTCTCGACTTAACCTGATTATAGATCTGAGGGAGACGAAGCAGGAGGTTTTCTTGCAGTATGCGCTTCAAAGCCTGAGCCAGTGTGGCTCCAGGACACACTCTCTAACACACACACACACACACGCACACCCACACACATTTGGAGCAGTTTTTAGTGTTGCAGCTGAATCCGTCTCCAGTTTTTGGACTGTGGAAGTATTATCGGAGAACAGAGAGAAACCCCATGAGCATGCAGTTAGAGAACGTACAAATTCTTACTCGTTTTTGGAGGTAAAAAGGCGCCCGAATTGTAAGAGCTCATACAGAATCGAAGTGATTTCACAATATATATATTTGAAAATGTGAACACACGACGTGCTGGCCTAGCGACACTTCGAACCGAGAATGTAAAGTAACAAGTTGATTTGTACAATGTGCAGGTAATAAAGGCGCCGTGTAACCGAAACAGTGGCTGGTGTGCTGCAGGAAGTGGGCAGGCTATGAGAAGGCGCACCTGGAATAGAGTCGGCATCACTTTTTAAACACTTTGATTCAGGGTCACTCTGCTTTACTCTCCTTGATATACAACAGTATAACATTTTAGAAATGGATGAATCAACATGCTGCATTTATGTAATGGTTTGTGTTTATTAATCTATTTAATATCATTTCATGTATGACAGGCCATGTATATATTTATAGTCACAACATATATTACACGCCTGATGAATACTATACATGTAGCTCTAACCATCATTTCATCGCGTGGAGTCAGTGCCATCCGTCGCTACAATATTTTTTTGTACGATATAAATTCATTTATTGTATTATTTGTTTTATGAGTCTATTTCACTAGAAATGTTGCTGCTTCTGTATGCATCTAAATTTCCCATTGGAATTAATTAACACAACCTAATCTAATGTAATTGATCAAATACATACGTACTATATATATATATATATATATATATATATATATATATATATATATATGTTCTTATACTAACGCACATTAAATATTTATTTTATCCAATATATCGCTTTCGCTATACACAGCATAACCAAATGCAGATTTCTGTAGTCTTTACCATAGCTACAATGCGTTACATCTGCCTTCAAGTGTCACGTATATGTATACTGTAGTTATAAACAGGAGTAAATAAACCAGACAAATCAAACTGGAAAAAAGTGCTTTCAAAACCGTATATAAGCAACATTTTCAAACATCTAACTGAATATTTTCGTTGTATGCTACCTTTCCCATATTGTCAATAAGGTATCTTAAGTAATCTTCACCATAAGTTTGACAAGATTTAGACAGCTACTAGCCTCTCCTAATACAGAGGTGTTTAGTTTCAGGCCAGGTAAACTGCGGTGTGAATTAATAATTTATAATGTCTAAACCTGCCTTTAGCTATATAGCGTCTAATTTTATACTAAATATGTTAATAGAAAAATTACCTCGTAAACGTTTAACACGTATTATCCGATATGGCCGTGTACACTAGTTGATCAAAATGAAACTAAGTTAACTTTTAATTCCCAGAGCATTTTTTGTCTCGTTCGGGCGCTAATAAATGCGGTTTGCCGGAGGTTGTTCAGGGGTTATTATTTCGTCAGAAGTAGATGTGACGCTAAAGTATCATAGCATTAATGTATTCAGCAGAATATTTAAAAGAACTGACAAACTGTTTTATTTCGATCGTAGCAACCACTTAAGTTTTTGTTTTTCTTTCAGTTGAATTTCCTCGCTGTCCAATACACTCTTTATTACAAAATCCATTGCTGTTCAAATTGTAGGCTGTCCTATAACCCTATAGGGCTGGTGGTATCTTCATGTGAAAAAATCCGCTTTTAAAAGAACAATACTAAAAGCGTTTCGATTAAAACGGCCATCTGTCTAGTTTAGACTGTCCCTTTATCAAACATTCTTTGTGTGACTTTGACACATTGGATTTTACAGCGTAAAGATAACGCACAGCGAAGCGGCGCATTTACACAAGTTAGCGATTTATCGGGTAGGAATATCTTTTCATCACAACAGATAACCACGCATTGTTTTGCTGATCATTAAATACCAAAGTTTAAAACCTCATTGCACGATAATAAGTGATATGATTCATATAATCTATCTGAAAGTGCACCGTAAAACTATTTGTGTTGAAAATATAAAGGGTTTATCAAGAGGGTCACCCGCAGTTTTGCTTGTCGTTATAATGTAATTTCCGTTATCAGAACTGGACATAAATGTCTACACATTATAGAAACATAAAGACACACATAAATCCTGGTGATTCAAAGTTAGTTTATTATTCGAAGTTAGAGAAAAGCCAAGCAAAATGACACCTTTTATTGGCTAACTAAAAAGATTACAATATGCTATCTTTCGAAGCAAATCAGACTCCTTCTTCAGGCAAGATGTAAGAAGGGGCCTGAGTTGCCTCGAAAGCTTGCATATTGTAATCTTTTTAGTTAGCCAATAAAAGGTGTCATTTTGCTTGGCTTTCCTCTACATTCATAATGGCTAACACGGTACAACACCCTAGTACTTATTCGAAGTTACAAAGTCTTAACTTGGAATAAACAAAGTTTTTTTAAATAATTTTCCTTAAAGTCAAATATTTTTAAGAAGGACAGATGTACTGAGCTTTACAGTATATCAAGACCCCACTCTTAATAAGTAGCGGTGCCAAAGTGGTCTTCAGAGCAATACTGTATGCCATGAGAAGCATTTTTAGTTCCTAAAAGAATAATCCACATGGAGGTTTCAGAAAGAACTTTAATTTTTTTAGATCCATAAAAGGCTACATAAATAAATAAATAACCGATTTGTGAAATGCTAATGGGTTGTTAATTTTAAAGGACTCTTGCTGCATATGATAACACAGGCTAACTTTAGGTTTTCTTTGTTCTGTTAGTATCTTATCAGTAGCCTACCTGACATTAAAGATTTCTGTTTTGTTCCGATATCCAGAACCTTTTCAAAAGCCCAATGTAATTTGCAAAGAATCCTCCATAAAATGAAATGGTTCTTTGTCAAGCAATGGGCGTAGAAGGAACCACATAACCAAGTAAAATGCCACTAAACAGCCAGGATTTAAAAGATTTTGAGATGATTTTGTAATGATTCCTGCCCTTGTTAGGTTCAGAACATGAATGAATGAAATGATGTGTCTAAGGGAATGTTCTTGGTGACCAAGAACTTGTTATTAATAGCACTACCTTTTTTTTTTTTTTTTTAAGATTTTTGCATACTATGAAGGGTTATTTATGTATTTACTTTTAAGTCATCCTTCTTTCGGCAGTGCATAATAAAACCTGTACTCTAGGGTTGGGTTGTATGCTCAGTCAGTGGCTATGGTGGATCCCTTGCTCTGATTCTGACTACATTTGTAATCCTGGTGGCGTTCCTCTTATTATTGGAAAAAAATACATAAATGATAAGAGGAACCAACACATAATCAATAAACATGGTCTCATTTGCACCTGTAAGTAAATCATAAAGGATCGGTCTCAATAAAACACTGTAAACAAATAAGAGTGAATAGACAAAATAAGCCAAATAATTGAATAAAAAAGTTCATTAACAGTAAACATTGTGTTCAAATTAAGAAACTGATTGGAGCAAAAATCAGTACCCTCTGTGGCCCTCCTGGAAAGACAATGAGGACTCCAGCTTTAGGAAAAAGCAAATGAGGAGAAAATTGGTTTCAATATCTGCCCATTTGCTTTTTCCTAAAGCCTGAGTTCTCATTGTCCTTCCTTATAGGCATGATACCTGCTAGAAAACTATATACAAACTAGCCAACTAGTCAAAGGCAAGTAATTGAATGATTTAAATTAACTTGATAGCTCTTGCCCTACGTGTACCTTATATACTGTATATATGACAGAGTCTGAGAAGCAGGTTCTATGGGAACGCGCTTAACACAAAGAGCACAGATGAAGAGATGTTCAAGCACATTTGAATATGATGGAAAGGTACTAAAGGTACATGTAGGGCAAGAGCTATCAAGTTATTTTTAAATCATTCAATTACTTGTCTTTGACAAGTACCATGGCTAGTTTGTATATAATTTTCAAGCAGATGTCATGCCTCACAAATTTAATACTGCTGGATTTTACTGCAATCTAGTTAACAATTTATGGAAAATATTTCAATCTAGTAAAAACAATTATTTGGACCTGTCAAGCACATTTGTGAAGAATTATATGGCTGGGAAGTTGTTTCCAGGAGAAAGTACAATGGCAGAATGTGAGGAGGTAAACCCATTAGAACAGAGAGAGTGAGGAAGGGAGAAAGATGCACACTATCAGAGAAAGATATGAAATTGATATGAGGAGACAGGGGGTATTAGGGACTATATGGTCTGTTGCTTGACATTACAATAGGTAGTGGCACTATTCCATGACAGAGAGAGAGAAACTGAAGTGTAGGTGGCCCAGCAGGAAACAAATATGTCTGATCCTCTATATGGAGTGAGAGACAGAGAGAGAGGTTATGCAAGGCTGCATGAGGACAACATTCACTTGATTAACATGGAACAGCAAGTTTTCCCAGGTTAAAGAAAATACAATTTATTGTCTTTTAAAAGGTGGGAACTGGATGGATAGCAGTTATATATATATACAATAGATCCATGTTACCTCTTAGAGAAAGGCAGCTCAGAAGCTTTTTAAGAGAGCCAGTCTTTTAAGGGCTATTGAAGTTTCATAAGCACTGGGCTATCAGAGGCTGCTTGGAGTTCTATGTAGTAAATTTAGGATTTCCCCAACCCTGGAAGTGATTGCCAAGCTTTGCTGGAAGCTATCCCTGACAACAGGTATAAAAGCTACCCAATGGCAGAAATAGTTGAGCCAGAGTTGGGAGGTGTTGGAATTAAGATTTACTGGAAGTAATAAAGAGCAGTTATACATTTAGAGGTAAAAAGAGATGGAAATACAAGTCAGGTCAAGTCAAGATGGGGAGTATGCACTGGTACAGTGTGTTGCCGCAGCCACTACACGAACAAAACAACTCGGGATCCCGGTTTGCAACTCCCCAGGCAGATACGCAGTCCATTCCCACCCTCCAGAAAGGACCCTCTATCTGCCACAGCCCGGTGTTACATGGGCATCCCCTTGGCCTAGTCTACCCACTCAGCTCCTCAACAATGAGGATCCTACGTGCTGAATCACCCTCTGGGAAATGCTCCACAAGGCCATAGTGCCGTAACTGATGCTCCCTCACAATGCAGGTAATGTGCCTCATTCGGGACTCCATGACCAACTGCTCATTCGACACAAAGTCAAACCAATGGCACCCATGGATTTTCCGGAGAGACGTAGTACCAAAGAAGTCCAGTCTTCGTCTCAGGTCACTGAATAGTGTCCATGTCTCACAACCATGTCCTTTTGCATAGATATCGAGTGCGCCACACACCCCTTTCCAGCGACCTCATGACCCCCCCATGCTCTCCCAAGCCATCTGCTGACTTCATAGGACAAGTCACCAGAGACATGAATGCCACTACCAAGGTAAGTAAACCTGTCAACAAGGTTGACACTGTCTCCACAAACAGACAAACTGCTGATGGCTGTGCCCAAGAGGTCATTAAAGGCCTGGATCTTGGTTTTTATCCAGGACACTCGCAAGCCCAGACACTCAGACTCCTCACTCAGTCTCTCAAACGCCCCGATCAGAGCCTCTGTTGACTCCACGAAGATCACAGCATCGTCAGCAAAGTCAAGATCCGTGAATCTTTCTTCACCAACAGATGCCCTACAGCCGCTGGGCCCCACGACCTTGCCCAACACCCAGTCCATACAAGCATTGAACAGAGTAGGAGCAAGAACACACCCCTGACGAATCCCAGAATCAACTGGGAAAAACGCAGAGGTTCCGCCTCCACTCTGCACAGCACTCACAGTACCAGTGTATCAGCCGGCCATGATATCCAGCAACCTCGAGGGGATCCCGCGAGCCCTTAGGATGTCCCAAAGGGCAGCTCAATCAACTGAGTCAAACGCTTTACGAAAATCAACAAAGGCTGCAAAGAAACTCTTTTGATATTCGCGTTTGTGCTCCATGAGAACCCTCAGTGCTAGGATACAGTCGATGGTAGACTTCTTAGGTGTAAAACCAGACTGTTCCAGTTGCTTGTAAGTAAGCAAGTCATCACGGATCCTATTGAGGGCGACCCTAGCAAGGACCTTACCCAGCACCGAGAGCAGTGTTATCCCCCTACAGTTGCTGCAATCTAGGCGATGACCCTTGCCTTTCCAGATAGGGACGACAAGTCTCGTTTTCCAGTCAGTTGGGATGATGCCAGTCTCCCAAATGGAAGCAAAGATTGCTTGCAATGCCAGGAGGACAGCCTTACCACTTGCCTGGAGAAGTTCACCCCGGATACCACAGATCTCTACAGCCTTTCCTGGAACTGGAAATACAAAAATGTGAATATTTTGTTTATGACAACGAGAGCTGGGGAGCTACTTACTTGGCAGGCATGGCAATATGGAGTACAGGTATGCCCAGAGCAGCAGCAGTATTTTGATTGTGTCCTGTTTTTACTGATACTTTGTTCATTCTTCCCTTGTGTTTTATACATGTACAATCTTAGTATACTTCTAGAATCCTTACTACACAATTCAAAAGCTGTTTTAGTTACTTTAGAAAAAATATTTTCTAACATCAAATTTTTTCACTGTATTTTTCAAGACTTATTTGTTTTCTATTCTTTCACTTATTCATGTTAAGTCAAATCAAGTTTTTTGTCATGGGTATGTAATATATGAAATACTTACTTTTCTCCTCAGAAAAGTTCACAAAAATACAACACCACCCCACAAACCCCCCACTTATCCAGTTCTGGAAGCTGTAGTCTACCTTGATAGCATAAAATAAGAACCAACCCTGGACCAAGCATTAGCCTATTGCAGGAGGAAATTAGTTTAAACTAATATGAATATCTATGGGCTGTGGCAGTAAACATGTTGGATATAGAGACAAACCCAGAAAAATGTGTGGAAATTGTGCAGGCGTTACCTAGACGATTGTTGGTCCCAGGTTTTAAGACCAGTCATCAGAAGCTATGATGTGGTATTGTTAGCCGATGCTGTCATATCTTCATAAAAGCAGATCTAGTTTTATTTTAAAGTCAATTTAGAAATATTCTTGGCCGATATATTAATGTATATCTTAATTAGGCAACATTCTCATTTTATATATCTGCAAAATAATAAGTGTGTTAAATGTAGCACAGTTCACTTAATCAATTTGTTAACTGACACCAAATTGATTTATAATGCATGCTGTGGTACAACAAAGAGTTTGATAAAATGCACTTGTGATGCACTACCTGTTTTCCGATCTGTTATACACTTTATATTTATCAATCTGCATTTTGTTGTTTCACATATGACATGAGTCTCAAGATGTGAGGGTTCATATGATGGGGCTTTGTATTGTTGTTCATTAATATACACAAGACTAGTTAGCCTGCTAGTTCCAAGGATCTGTTTGTAGGAAAGAAATGTGTGTATTATAACAAATCTGTAGGTTATTCTGATTGGCACTGGGTCAACTAGGATTGTTGTGCAGATGGGTCTGTTTTTAGGGTAGGGCAGATGTACAGATCTCATCGACAGAAGAGTTTAGTATAGAAAGGCGTCAATGCCATCATTTCATTCATTAGGTTTGAAGTTTTGGAAGCTTTGCTGGTTCTGATCACTATACTGGTTGCATATGATTCTATTCTATAAACAATCTAGCTCAGCAGTTACAATTACTTTGTTCTTTAACTGAGCATGTTCTGTGTGATGTGTGCATTCAGTAAGTCTAGAAGTACATCCATTTTGACTTGATATGCACTCCTTTTTAAAACTGTTACAGTCTGTACACTTGCACATTTTTCTTTACAGATTCTTATGGTATTCTCCAGAATAGTTTATATAGTATATCATTCAGCAATGAATTCTAGTACATAACAATGTTCTGTCACATTACACTGTTTTCCAGTGATTTTCAGTCTCAGACTTCACTAACATAATGGTAGCAAGTCATGGCAGTTACGATGGACTCATGTGATCTCCAGTAGTTTAGACACCCTCAGTGACTCAGTCTGACTACTCACCCCAACAGGTTTGATTCTGTCTTAGATCTTATTGGTGGACTCTTGCGTATGTGAGAAATGACAACCAATGAGTGCTCACCTGAAAGTGCAATGCATATACTGCAGGCACAAGGAAACAGGGAAAGTGTGTATTTTGGACCTTACAAAACAGAAGAAAGGCTCATCTGTCTGATTTCTCATGTTTTACATATGGTAACATTATGGAAAAATTAAAAAAACGTCAAGATTGCAGCTGAACTTGTCTTGATGTGGAAATCATTCTTACAGCACCAGTGCAGTCAGGCAGTACATTATTGGCTGTTAGAAAGAGGTGCAACCTCAGGATAATTTCGAGATGTGGAACTGTACTGGAAAGTTATCACAGCGTTATGCAGTTTGTCATCCTCTATGATTCTGTAATCTGATATCCTCAGGCAACTAAATAAGCAACTACAATCGTCCAGTTTAATATCTCCTCTGACTAGAAGTTGTGTAATGTGATGACAGTTTTAGTCCAATTATTCAGTTTCAAGGACAGATTTTGTTGGAGTCTATTGATGCTGTAAATAGTGCTGCTGCCTTACAGTTTGATTGGATTTCCTGCCTTCTCATGAGTTTGCATGTTTCATCCATGACTTTTTTAGGTCCTATATTTTAATCCCACATGCAAAGGACATTCTGTTATTTTAAACAGATAGCCCTGTGTTTTGGCTTTACCTGGAACAACATCAATGTTGCTGTTCCAGTACAATCATACATCAGGGACCATAGGCACAAAGTCTCATGATTTCACATTCTTTAATAGTTAAAAAAAATCTGCCTACCTCAAATATTTAACTTATGGCAGATTTTTTCTTCCATGCTTACAGGGTTTTCCTGTATTTTCATGATGACAAAGACAGGGCATTTTTTTTCCTTTGCAAGACTTTTCATGATGTCCTGATGTCAGAGACTAATTTTATAGCTGATGAACTGAAAGAAACTTCAGCTCTCTCTGAATCGGTTTGCAGCTGAGTGTGAAGCGGCTGGGATGGGAATCAGCACCTCCAAATCCGAGACCATGGTCCTCAGCCAAAAAAAAGGTGGAGTGCCTTCTCAGGGTTGGGAGCAAGATCAAGTATCAAGTTCAAGTATCTCAGGGTCTTGTTCACGAGTGAGGGAAGAATGGAGCATGAGATCGACAGGCGGATCGGTGCGGCATCCGCAGTGATGCGGGCTCAGCATCGGTCTGTCGTGGTGAAAAAGGAGCTGAGCCGTAAGGCAAAGCTCTCAATTTACCAGTCGATCTACATTCCTACCCTCACCTATGGTCATGAGCTATGGGTAGTGACTGAAAGAACGAAATCGCGAATACAAGCGGCTGAAATGAGTTTCTTCCGCAGGGTGTCTGGGCTTTCTCTTAAAGATAGGGTGAGAAGCTCAGTCATCCGGGAGGGGCTCAGAGAAGAGCCCCTGCACCTCCGCATCGAGAGGAGTCAGATGAGGTGGCTCGGGCATCTGATCTGGATGCCTCCTGGACGCCTCCCTGGTGAGGTGCTCCGGGCACGTCCAACTGGGAGGAGGCCC
This sequence comes from Polypterus bichir lapradei, assembly GCA_026402145.1. Classification (NCBI taxonomy): domain Eukaryota; kingdom Metazoa; phylum Chordata; class Cladistia; order Polypteriformes; family Polypteridae; genus Polypterus; species Polypterus bichir. Next base: position 104,266,919 of record JANRMT010062814.1, on the reverse strand, counting down.
CGGGGAAGACCCAGGACACACTGGAGGGACTATGTCTCCCGGCTTGCCTGGGAACGCCTTGGGATTCTTCCAGAAGAGCTAGAAGAAGTGGCCAGGGAGAGGAAAGTCTAGGCCTCTCTGCTCAAGATGCTGCCCCCACGACCCGACCTTGTATAAGCGTAAGACGGATGGATGGATGAACTGAAGGTAACTTTCATGAAATGAGAATGTTCTATCAGGAACAAGGCGAAAGAATCACATGCAGAGTTCATGCTTGTCTTGCACCCAAAGTTTAGATTCCCACGATACTTCATGATAAGAGTAAATGTTTGAAAAATGAATTAATTGCCAAAACTAATCTGATACATTTTGTTTCATTATTAAATTACAGCTTCGCCACAATCTGGGCTGATGGGGAAGTGTCGCCGGCCACGCACAGCCTTCACCAGCCAACAGCTTCTGGAGCTCGAGAATCAATTCAAGCTCAACAAGTACCTGTCACGACCCAAGCGTTTTGAAGTAGCTACGTCACTGATGCTCACTGAGACTCAGGTACCTGGCAAATAATCAAAAAGTGTATGACAACCGATCCAACTTGTGTATTTTTGTATTGTGAACATGGAGTGATCCAGTGGCTGATTCCTTTTCTTCCTTCTGTATCTACCATAACTTTAACTCCTTTCCTTAATATTTTAATGAAATACAATGGAACAGATTAATTTACATGAATTTTTAGTAGGTGTTTATTGGTAGTTTCATGATTAATGTATGGGTGAATGCACCTGAAGCTCCTCCAGTTCACATTGGTTTAACTCCATTTGCACATATCTTCCTTATTTATTATCACCATTCAAATGATAAACACTACTCAGACGCAATAAAGAGTTTAAATGCTTAGTGACAAAACCAGCAAATATATTCTGTAATGGACTTGATGATTCATCCAGGATTAGTTCCTGCATTTTAGCCCGTGCTGCCAAAATATACTTCAATTTCCTTTGGCCATGAACTGAACTGGGCATGTTACAAACTGGAAGGACAAAATTTAAAAACAAAATTAACAATAGTAGTGTTAATATTTCTAAATTTCCAAAAAATGGTAATCACACATGGAATTTCATTCCTCACCATAAGAGAATATGAAAATAAGATAAACTTTGATGAGAAGAGATCCATCGCAACTTATCATAAATAAGGTAACTAATTATAGCAAGGAACAAACTTAAAGATGGGTACTGGCCACTGAAAACAAAGTTAGTTGGAAAAGATACCAGCAGCCACAACCTGCCTAAAGATTTTGTTGATAATGTTAATTATTACACCTTTTTCACTATACTCATTTCAAACAAAGCACTCTTATACATTCACCATCTGAGCTTTAGCCCTTTTCTGTACCAGAGATACAGTTTTATTATTATCATAAAAAGTTGAATCTCTTATATCCGACAACTGATTAACATGAAAAGCAACACCTCTTCTCAGCCTTTCAATACGATTCCAAGTGTCAGCAGTAAGTGGAAAACGAAGGGCTTTTTGTTATTCTTTTGTCAAACACGCAGTTTTGGTATAATTTACAAACCTCTTCACTTGACAATGTGAGATATGTTTCACATTGTCATGTCAAAAGTTTTGTAAGTGGCTTGCAAAAGTATTAATCGCCCTCGGTGTGTTTCCTGTTTTGTCACATTATAACCTGGAATTAAAATTGATTTTTGAGGGGTTACCATCATTTGATTTGCACAACATGCATACAGCTTTGAAAGTGAAAAATGTTTTTTTATTGTGACATAAACAATAATTAAGACAGAAAATATAAATTATCAGTGTGCATAGGTATTCACCCCCTTCAAAGTCAATACCTTGTAGAGCCACACCTCTTGCTGCAGTTACAGTTGCAGGTCTCTTGAGGAATGTCTCTATTTAGCTTAGCACATGTAGCCAGTAGGATTTTCACCAATTCCTCAAGGCAAAACTGATCCAACTCTTTCAAGTTAGATGGGCTACCTTGGTGTATAGCAATCGTCAAGTCATGCCACATATTCTCAATTGGATTGAGGTCTGGGCTTTGACTAGGCCATTCCAAGACATTTACACTACTCAAGTGTAGCTTTAGCATCATTTTTAGGGTCATTGTCCTGCTGAAAGGCGAATCGTCATCCCAGTCTCAAATCTCTGACAGACTGAAACAAGAATTGCCCTGCATTTAGTGCTGCCAATCTTTCCTACAATCCTGACCAGTTTTCCTGCCCCTACTGATGCAAAACATCCCTATAGGATGATGCTGCCACTGCCGTGCTTCACTGTGAGGATGGTGCTCTAGGAATGACGTGACGTTTTGGGTTTGTGCCACACATAGCATTTCCCATGATGGCCAAAAAGTCTTACCAGAAAACCAAATGTGTTTTCTTATTGTTTTTTTCTTTAAGCAATGTCTCTCTTCTGGCCACTCTTCCATAAAGCCCTGCTCTGTGTAGTGTACGGCTTAAAGTGGTCCTATGTACAGATACTCCCATCTCCACCTGTGGATCTTTGCAGCTCTTTCATTGTTATCGTTGGTGTCTTTGTTGCATCAATGATTAATGCCCTGTCTTTGAATTTTGGTGGGTGGACTTCTCTTGTCAGGTTTGTAATGGTGCCATATTCTTTCCATTTTGTTATAATGGATTCAGTGGTGCTCCGTGGGATATTCAAAGTTTGGATCATATTTTTATAACCCAACCTTTGTCCACAATTTTGTCTCTGATTGGAGTGCTCCTTGTTCTTCATGTTACTTGCTTAGTGGCTTATTTGGGTCTTTCTGAACAGGTCTATTTATACAGACATCATGTGACTGACTTTGTGACACTTTGATTGCACACAGGTGGATCCTAATCAACTAATTATGTGACTTCTGAAGTTAATTAGTTGGACCAGATCTTATTTAGGGGTTTCATAGCAAATGGGACAAACACATATGCGCTGACAACTTTTCATTTTTATTTGTGTTTTTATATATACAGTTTATGGAAGGTATTCATTCCACTTCAACAATTTGAACTATATTGTTAAGTCCATTACATAAAATCCAAATGAAAATTTATTTTAATTCAAGGTTGTAATCTAACAAAACAGGACACACAATTTCGCAAAGGACCCATACAGGCTTGGGTCACTTCTCAGCCACATTGTTGGATGACATATGCTATGAGTATGTCAGTTTAATTCACAAGAATCAGGCTATCTACCATTCAAGTATGTGGCATACAGACTCTTTGGCAGTTCACTGTGAGACCTGCAGTGTTGTTGGCCCCCATTGGAGTACTTTATTATATTAGATCTGTAATCTGTGCCACCTCAATGTGTTTCACGTATTCTGTCATGTCAGTGTATGCCATTTATACTCACACTTTTGTTGTGATGGTTTATTTGTACAGAATTTTTGGGTGTCAGGAAATGAATTATTATTAGTTATTTTATTACACTTCTTGTTTGATGTGTTTCTTGCCAATGAAAGTTATTTATTGCTAATAGATCACATTGTAATGACCAGAAGTGTAAAACATGAGCAAATACTCACTCTCTCACAATAGCGTTCACTGCCATGACCTTTGCTTTTGGGTCCAGTTTGAATCTGAACAACCTGTGCACCTTAATACCTTAATATCAAATACAACAAACCCCTTTAAAATGCCTAATAAGAGCTGGGGTGCCTTATATCAACAGGCTCCTCTCTAAAAAGAATGCATAAAAAACCCACAGATCAACTACATAGTAAACATACAATAATCCACACATAACTCATTAATAAGAGTAAACTATACAGATCATCACTTTCACAATTGTGAATAAGGAATAAAACATCAACAGTGAATTCTACATGCAGACAACACCCCCACACCCTAGACAAATAGAGTTACTTAAGCCGCACATGTAAACTTAACCTTTGTGTCCAGTACGTAGACCTTTTGACTTTTCAGAGCAAGGAATGATATGTAGGCATTGTACCAGTCCATGGTGGTGAAGTGGGAGCTGAGTCTAATGATAAAACTCTCAGTTTACCAGTCAATCTATATCCTTGTTATCACCTACGGTCATGAGGTGTGGGTAGTGATCAACAGAATGAGACTGTGAGTACAAGTAGTAGAAAAGAAGTTTCTTTGGAGGGTGGCTGAGATGACATTCAGCAATAGGGCAAGAAACTCAACAATTTAGGAGATCTTTAGAGTAGATTTGCTGCTCCTCTAAATAGAGAAGATCCAGTTGAGGTAGTTTGAGCATGTCGTAAGGATGCCTCCTGGGGGGTGGCTCCCCCTAGAGCTGCACTGGATGCATCCCACTGTAGGGAGACCCTGTGGCCAACCAAGGACATGCTGAAGGGATTATATCTGTTGGCTGGCTTGGTAAAGCTTGGGAATTTCCGAGGAAGAGCTAGAATCTGTAGCTTGAGCCAGTGAAGTCTGGGTTGACCTTCTTGGCCTGCTGCCACCACAATCCTCAACAGGAAAAGTGGTTTTAGAAAGTGAGATGAGATGACATTAATTGTATAGAGTATTTGGCTCGTTAGTGTAAGAAGCAACAGTCGTCTGCAACTCTATGCACAACCTGTAAGGACGCAGTAAAAATACACTGCTTTTTAAACTCTTGAATATGTGACATAGAGGCATTCAGACTTTTTAACATCACAAGATATGCCATACATGCTCTCTCTTGGCACATCATTTGCTAATCTGGATTTCCTTTTACTTAATGTGAGATGCAAAATAGGCTTCCTGGTAACTGTACTGTATATGTAACATCCTCAGTCATCCTTGTTTGCAACATAAAGATTATCTGCCAAATCAAAACGTACTGGCTCAATGACATCTGAGAGTGTAATAGGCAGTTTTCCTATCAGTATTAGATATTTACACTTCATGTTTAGGTCTGCCAATACATAGTCAAGTCACACTGGAATGCATGTTACCTGGAACATCATTGCCTTAGACTGATACTGTTGCTTTTATATTATCACCCTCAGATTCCTTTCGGCTTCTCTGTAGACATCACAAACCCTGAATATGCCTTGACAAGCTTCCTGCCTCTTATGTTGCAGTGTGCAGCTTTGTCTACAGGGTGGTCCACATCTAATTATGCAATTATGAAAAGGTGAACACATTGCACCCGCTGTTTGACTGACAACCATCTCCCCACCATTTTGGAATGCAGGGCAGGTACTGCCATCTATTGGCAACAGAAAGAATTTTTTGTGAATTCCATCCATTCATCCATTATCCAACCCGCTATATCCTAACCACAGGGTCACTGGGGTCTGCTGGAGCCAATCCCAGCCAACACAGGGTGCAAGGCAGGAAACAAGCCCCAGGCAGGGCACCAGCCCACCACAGGGCGTTTTTGTGAATTCTCTATGTAATAAACTTAATAAGTTATAGCATAATGAAAATTGCATGATTAGGTCTGGACCACCCTATATGTGCTGCCTTCCACTGCAGCATATATCCAATTGTCATCAGCTGTCTTCTATCTTCACAGGTTAAGATCTGGTTCCAGAACAGGAGGATGAAATGGAAACGTAGTCGGAAAGCAAAGGAGCAAGCAGCCCAAGCTGAAAATGAGAAGCAGCATGGAGTTAAAATATCAGACAAGTTACTCACAGAGGAAAGCCACGTGGCCATGGAGGAGGAGGAAGAAGAAGACGAGGAAGAGGAGGAGGAAGAGGATGATGACCGTGTGCATCAGACAGACTACCTACGACATACCTCAGATCTAAACTACATTGCTCACAGTTCCTGCTCTGAGGATGAGCTCAGTTTAGCTGATAGGAAGATAGGAGCTGGATTGTGAGTGAAGCAAAGATGGAGAGGGGATCTGTGGTGGAACCTTTGGACTGCTTTTTATGGGATGGTGCATATGTATAGAACATTGTTACATTGTGAGTTCATTATTAGGGCCCAGGGCTGCACAAGTACCAGGCTGCATTTGGAGGCGCAAGCACTAATATGTTTTTAAACAAATACAGCAGGGAAGGCCCAAGCTGCAGAACTGCATTTTTCCTTCTGGATGTTGGGAGAAATGAACAGTAATGGACACTGTGGCCCTTATATTTTCACAACTTTTATTGTACTTGCTGCAGCAGCATAAACAATTTTGCATAAGCATGTTCACACGATGCAAATAGCAGATCAACTGGAAGAGAAGACCGTGGGTTCAGTAGGGGGCAATTCAGCAGCATGGTTTCATGGCCTCTTGAAGTTTGCATGTTTGTGAAATTCTTCTGGTTATATTCTACACTGTTAGTCTTGCCCTCAAAAAGCAGCCATAGTTAGGCTATGTTGTAGATTATAAGACTGTTCTTCCTGGCCACACCTTCAATGCTCAAGCCTTCTGGTTGCTTTCACGTTCTCCAAATGAAATGTCCACTTAACTCTTCCATCACCTTCTCATCATTAATGCATGTATAGTATCCATTTTCATCAATGTTGCCTTCAATGACAAAGTTAGCTACGGCAAAAGGTTAATGTAATAAACCTACTGCTTCTTGTCTCTGCAACCATGGCGTGCTTCTCCACATCTCCATGTTCTTCTTGTGTTTCACCCAATTTATTCCTCCTTCTTCCTGTCAAATCCCAACTTCAATAATCTGTCAAGTTCTTTGATCCAATATATTTTCTTTATATTTCCCTTATTACTAGAAGCATACCAACATTGTGCTTTCTTCTCTATTACATCTTTCTCATAACTTCACTTTTTTCCCCAAACTCAGTCTTTCTCGCTGGGCCATCTTGTTTCAGTTATACCTTTCTCTTTCCATTCACATTGCCACTTTATCTTTTTTTAAAGTATACCTGTAGTTTATCACTCCCCACAGAACTCTGTGTCATCCTTCACTTGGGACGTTCCTAACTGTTATCTCCATGGGGATATCCCACCAAGGAATTCTATAATTAAATATTTGTATTGAAAATAACTTTATAAAAGCCATTTAGGAACTGAATGATTGAGCAAATAGGAGGAACTGTTTTAGTGATGATGTCTGATCTTGAGCTGTGGCACTGGAGCTGAAGATGCATGCTTTGTATTTAACTGCACTTGACTCCAACAGAGCGGCATCTGACTGTTGGCCACATGAGGAAATTTGGGGAGCAGAGGTGGTCAATTCAGCAAATGAGTTGTCCCATTAATCTGACATTAATACCCTACATGTACAGCTCTTGTGTTCAATCCACACTTTTTTCCCCTTCTTTTAACATAATTTGTTTTTGGAGCAATTGCCTCATCGATTTCCAGGAGATGTCTAATTTTAAAAAAAATAATATTTTCAAGGTAAAACTCTGAACAAGGTCAACATTCTCTCCACAGACAGACACACTGCTGATGGCTGTGCCCAAAAGGTCATTAAAGGCCTGGATCTTGTTGAGAGGTTTACTTACCTTGGCAGTGACATTCATGTCTCTGGTGATTCTTCCTATGAAGTCCTATGAAGACGGACTGGGAGAGCATGGCGGAAAGGGGTGTGTGGTGCTCCCAATATCTATGCAAAAAGATGAAAGTCCCAGTCTTTAGAGACCTGGTTGTTTCCTGTCTATATGGTTGCGAGACATGGACGTTATCCCGTGACCTGAGACGAAGATTGGACTCCTTTGGTACTGTGTCTCTTCGGCGATTCCTTGGGTACCACTGGTTTGACTTTGTGTCGAATGAGCGGTTGCTCATGGAGTCCCGAATGAGGCACATTACCTGCATGGTGAGGGAGAGTCATTTACAGCACTACGGCCATGTGGCGCGATTCCCAGAGGGTGATCCAGATCATAGGATCCTCATTGTTGAGGACCCGAGTGGCTGGACTAGACCAAGGGGACACCCACATAACACCTGGCTGTGGCAGATAGATGGTCATTTCTGGAGGGTGGGACTGGACTGCATGTTTGCCTGGGGGGTTGCCAACCAGGATCCCGAGCTGTTTCGTCATGTGGTGGGTGCGGCAATGCACTGTACCAGTGCATGCTCTTGACCTGACCTGAATATTTTCAGGCCCTTGAGAATGGTGCAAAACCAGTGTGCTCCTAGGATATTTCTGAAATTCCAGAGAGAAGCTAGTTTTTCCTAACAAGCTGATCAATTCCAAAACAATAACACAATAAAAATAGCAGTCACACAAACTTTATTCATTCTATCATTTCCTGACCCTACTTAATCCAATTTGTGGTTGTAGGGAGTTTAAGTCTGTTTTAGCATCATTGTATGGCAGGAACTAAAAGTTGGGCTAAACTTTCTCAGATTCTCACATAAGGCCAATTTAGAGTTACAAATCAACCTAACTTGCATAATTTTCAGGATGTGATGGATCATGTCCATGAAAATGTTTTTCTCCAGGTTTCCCTCTAGTATCCCAAATAGTTTCAAGTTAGATAGACTGATGGTCAAAATTGGTCTGATTTGCATGAGCGTTCGTGTGTTATGTGTCCTGTTCAATGTTGCTTCCTGCCTTGGAAAGACTCCAGTCTTCTATGACCCTAAAATTTGGATTAACAAGGCTTAGAAATGGACAGGTCATGCAAACGTATTAAAGCCAGTGGTTTACTAGAAAATACTTAATGTGTTGTTTTGTTACTTCATTATGCTGTATTTGTTAAAGCTTAACTGTGAAATCTTCCTCAAATTTGAACACTAGATGGCAGTACAGGATTTTTTATTGTATTAATTTAAAAAAAAAGTTTTATTCTCTAACTAATGTATAGTTTAATTTATTTGTATTGTAAAATCTATTTAATTCTAATTATTATGGTAAATCATTCAAATTGAACTGCTATGGTTGATAAATAAACTCCATCAGTACATTGTTGCAAATTTAATGGTTGTCTTAGGTGAATGTTTGTCTCATAACTAGTCCAGTAAACACTCACAGAAAAGAATGTCTGAACGTCTCACTATCAACCCATCCATAAGTAATGCAAAAACTGCACCTAATTTAGTGTCACATGTTGATGCCTAATTTAAGAGGTCTAAGCACAATACATGTTCCACCATTGACCGGGACAGAAATCCCAATTATGCTTTCAGATAATTGAGCTCTTCAGAGATCGTACTAGTAAAGCTTCTAAGAGAGACTGTTTCACATGTCCTGTCAAATTAAGAAAATCCATATGAACAAATGGGGAATGAAAAAATGTAAAATAGATTGAGGCTGGGCTCAGAATCAAACATGGACCTCTGAAATGATAAGGCAGCAGTGTAAGCCTCTGTGCTGCACAAGTCAGAACTAATGAGTGTGGGTTTTAAATATCTGTAATTTTATCATAAAGAATTTGACAAAACCTCAGAAGATACTCATGGTGAAGCAATCAATGCCTTGAATTTCCGACTTTGCATAAATGCATTTATACCTTTTTTGTAAATAATTTTATTTGTCAAATGGAATCTTTAAATGCATACATATGTTAGGCCTTCAGTCCCTTATTGATTGTTAGTACTCAATTGGAAGTGTAAACAGATGTTTTGTGTAATCCTGACATTGGATTATGGTGACATGTTGAATGTGGATAAGCTCATACAAGAAGGAATTCTTAATGACACACATATTTAGAAAGCAATAGTGACTAATAATGCTTACTGCCTAAATAAAGATGAGAGAAATGGGAGAAAAAAATAATTTTAAAGCTTAGGAATAGACATAAGAAGACTGTTATTTGGAGAATGGTGTGCATAAAAACCTTTCATCATGGCCTGCTAATTCTGTTAGCGTGAAGGTTATGTCTGTGTGGCTTTTTCAAGGAACTCTGAATTTTCTCCCACATTTCAAAGAAAGACATGTTAGGATAAGAGATACTGGATTGAATTAGTGTGGGTGTGAAATGATGAATACTTCTGAATTTTGTATAAATTCTTCTTAACCCTAAAAATTATTTACTTCTTAAGTCAAGGAATCTTGTGGTCATATGTTTTTGATGATGTTGATGATATGTTTTTAATGATGTTGAAAATAAGTACAGTTCTCCTCTGACATCATTTTTTTATGGGTGCCACCATAAAAGAGAATAAGGAGAATAAGAATTATTATAATTATAAGAATAATTCGCCATAAGGAGAATTTATGGACAGTTGCTATGTCTTTGCTAGGCAGGGTCAACTGGAAGTGTACAGAGCGTATCATTTCCAGGTCAAGAGCATGAAGGTCTCGTTATGCACTTCTTGGTTATCCTTGATTGGAGTCAGCCTAAACCTTTCAAACCTTTTAAAGTTTAATTCCCTTGCTGTTTTGAAATAATTCTGTTTAACAAAGTCTCACTCCATTTTTTAAATATAATTTATAAGTAATATTTTAGCTTTAGTTATGTGTCTATCTGTTGGTTTTCAAATTACTACCCTTTTTATTTGAATGCGATTTTTGTCACACATATTAAGCCTTGGTTATTTGTTTTTTGAATTCCCATTTACAACCTTCCACTATTGCTTTGGTTGCGACTCTTCTCTCAATTTTTTTTCCTAAATAAATTCTGCTGCTGACCTGTAGAGTCAGCACAAGGTCTATAAAGTAAGTAGGTCTTGCAACATACTGTTGGTACCTTGTTCTAGATCCTCAGCTACATTCAGTTGGTTAAGTAAGATCACTTTAAGTATGCTCTATGTAGTTATATGTCTTCAGGTTAATAAATTATTTGAGAGATTATTAATAAACGTATAAACTAGAAAATGTTAACTGTGATCAGATGAGTTCCCTGAGGACTCTATTACTAAAACATCTCTGGTCACCAGAGGCATCTTTTATACCTGGACTTGTATGTTGAGTCTGAGATGGAATAAAAAGATTTAAGTTCTTTGTAAGAGCTTCTTTCTTGTAAGCTTTTTTCAAAAAGAAAAGAGAAGAGAAGTTACATTTCTGGTGTAGGACTCTGCCATTTTTTGGAATCTTTTTGGAAGCATTTACCTTAAGAGCAGATTGTTGGTTGTACTCCCTAGCACCTTCAAATGAATTAATGACTTTTTAGCCAGAAATTCACTGGAATGATAAATAACTGCCATAGTGGTGAAGTTAATTGAGATAATTTGATATATGATTTGATAACAATGGGGGTCCAATGGGGTTACAAACACATACAGTTAAGCACCTTGAGCATGGGGAAGGTGCTATATAAATAAATTATTATTAGTAGTAGTAGTAATAGTAGTAGTACAGTATAAAAAGCATCTATCCATCTATTTTCCAACCTGCTGAATCCGAACGCAGGGTCACGAGGGTCTGCTGGAGCCAATCCCAGCCAACACAGGGTACAAGGCAGGAACCAATCCCGGGCAGGGTGCCAACCCACCGCAGGACACACACAAACACACTCACACACCAAGCACACACTTGGGCCAATTTAGATTCGCCAATCCACCTAACCTGCATGTCTTTGGACGTATAAAAAACAATAACACTTAAATCCAGATCACACAGTATAAAATGAACAGTAGACAAGACGGGGGAAACATTGGCATGGAGCACACAGGGATGAGTCAGACATATTACTGCAAAGCTCTATTGCTGACCATGAGCTCTATATACATTTTAATATACTTAAAATGTGCTGTATTTCTATTATTGTATTTTATTAATTTTTTCTTGGTGCCAAAATAATCTATATTTTCAGAGTTTGTGATTACAGGATCGTCATGTCCCATATCAAAATAAGCATTCATGTCACACTTGATCAGTATCACTCAAACAAGTCTATAGAGAATGCCATATCTATTACACTTCACTCTGCTTTCACTCACCTGGACATCCAAAATGGCTACAGTATATCAGAACAATATGATCATCCCAAGCTAGTCAACAAACTCTGTTCCTTAGATCTAAATACTCCAATATGCAACTGGACACTGTACTTCTAACTAACAGGTCCCATAGTGATAGGATGGGTAAACACACATCTTCCATCTTGTTTTTGAGGGAAGGTGCATCACAGGGCTCTGTGAGAGCTCCCTCCTGCATTTACTCTTCAACCACAACTGTGTCACTGTTTAAAATTTGCAGATGACACCACTGTGATAGACAAGATTTCAAACAACAATGAGATGGTTTACAATGAAGAGGTTTAGCAGGTAGTGGCATGGACCACAAATAATAATCTACTTGTAAACAGCTCAAAGGCTAAGGAACTGATTTTGAATTTCACAAAATCAAAAAAACATATACCCATCCCCAGCTGCATCAATGAAATAGGTGTCTAACTTTAAGTTCTTTGGCAATTACATTGAATTAAGCATCAACAACTGATACCTCGTCCTTGGGAAGAAAGGTTCAGCAATGTCTTCATTTCTTAAGGAGGTTGAAAGGTGCCCATCTGTCTTCTAAATTGCTTGCCAGTTTTACTGATACACCATAAAGAGTGTCCTAGCCAGTTACAGAGCTGTACAGTTTGACAATTGCAACCCTGCAAAGGATTGTTAAAACTGCAGAACATATCACTGGCATACCATTTCCAGCTGTGAAGAACATCTACACAAAGATTTCTTACGTACATGAATCCGTATCACCCATGATCCTATACACCCCAGCTACACACTGCTTTCACTCTTTCCCTTACAAAGGTGCTACAAGTGTCTGATCCCCTTGACTCAGAAATAACTTCTTTCAGGACTATTAAATTCTCAACAACAACTTTGTGCTCTGGAACTCTGAACTGTCTGTTGACTAGCACCTAATGTCTGGACATTTATTGAATTTCTCTTTCATATCTTTATATTAATGTTATGTTAATGTTGGTTTTATTATTGGTGCTATCATGATGTTTTTTGTTTATCACAAAGTACTTTTTGTTGCATACAACGAAAAATGACAGAGTTGAATTGAATTGAATTATAATAAGAGTTCTAACTCCTGCTACCTGTTTCACTGTAGTATAATGTGGTTAGAAGAAATCCAGATATGACAAAACAAGAGTTATGAGAAGGAGATGCTACTGCTACGTAAAGCAGCACTTAGCCTCTTTTGCCTCATGAAATCTTCCAGATAGGCACATGAGCTTCACCCTGGTCCTTCCTTTCAAATGCTGTTTGTTTCTAATTCTTCCCATTTGGATGTATTACTGTATGTAGAGGTCACATAATGGGGGGGGCACAGGGGCAAAATGGATGTTTACAGTGCTCTAGCAATTTGCCCATAACCAGTGTGAAGTCGCTCTCCTCAGTGCTGTGTTTAGTATAGTTACATTAAGAGATTAATGTTTATGACATTCTTCTTCAGTTTCACCTGTATAATGTCTTGTCACCATCACCCACTATCTGAAACATCTTAATACTTTGTCATTTTTTTATTTCTATAAAATGTTATTTATTTTAATGATTGTTTACATATTTATTATTATTTTGCTGGTATCATTTCATTGCTGTTTTGTGTATTTATTTTAATGGGCACTGCCTATTTTGGATCTTTGGACACTGTGTTGCTTGAAACATTAATTGTGCTTTATTTTTAGAATGACGTCAGTAGTATTAGTCTGGAACAGAATTAATTTCTGTGTTTTTGTCTATTTAAGGGTTTTGACATGTGAAGAATTGATTTCTGATGTTATTTTTTAAGATTAGTCTGGAAACAAAAATGCTTATTTTCATTAACAGCTTTTGGTTTTCTTTGTTTTTGTGAAGGAAGATTACTTCATTACATGGCCACGACTGCCATTAAGATGACGTCACTGTTGTGATATTGACTGCACTTCAACAGCAAAAAGAGTGTGAGGCCTTCTAAAAGTTCTGCAAGCCAGAACAAACTGTCTGTGCCTAGAATCTTACCTGAAAAGTTCGACAGGGAGGCTTTGGTTTACCCAGGCCCAAAATGAGGAATCTCTTTCATTTTCCAAAATCTACAAAATAAACATCTTTGATATGAAGTAGTGTCATAAAGGAGAGTCTTTATAAATGAAGATTTGTTTTAATACATCCAGAGCAAGTAAATCCTAATGCACAATCCCAATTTGTTTATACAAATAAGAAGCAAAAATTCAGCCATCAGAATTTAGTAAAATGACAATGAATCAGTTAAGGATAAGTCATCAGCCTTGCAATAATTTTGCTGACAATAATCATCATGCACTTTTAAATGTGCACAAAAACATCATAATGATCATGTTGTAAAAGTTGGCCACTTGCATTGATCATCAATAATGAGCAACCAAACTTTACAAAATCACAGGATTGACTTAGCAAAAGACTTGTCTGTAAGAAAACTGAGACTTTAGGTTGTAATTCAGGATTTGATTTCATTTTTTTCTTTAACTTTGAGTTTAGTCTAGCCACTTGCATTCTGGTTAATGATCTGTCTAGTATATAGCGTTTTGCAATCAAACTGAATATTCTTCTGCTAAATCCCATAAGAGCCACTCTAATTTCAAACAAAATTCTCTTAAAAAAAAAATCCATGTTTTTTACTTAAACTTTACTGCGCTGACTTCCCACCTGTTTTTAAATATCTTTTTTGCTCCCTGGACATTGATAAAAAAATATTTTGATATATTATTTATTGGGCATTTTCATGGCTCCACTTCTTGTATGTGCACATTCAAATCTGCACTACCAACTTGTTTTTCTAGATTGTGGTATGCACGGTTGGTGACTATTATCTTCAGTTAATGCTCATTTTTGGAGTTATAGACTGAGCACATGGCTATTTTTCAAGTCACTATTGTTCAGATGAGTCTGACAATGCCCACCACTTTCATTTTCATAATGTACTAGCCAAAGTACCCACTGCTGCCTGGGTATATTTGTATAATGGGTTAAAGTAAAGCAAATATTTGTGTTTTAAAAGTTGACCTTTTTGTCATTGCTGGCTAAAATCCATCATTTATATTACCTCTTTATCAATTTCTCTGCTCTCATTAGTCAAGAATTTGTTGTTTTTTTGTATAATTGGATTCCACAATTGCTATAACTCCTTGCTAGGTTGCAACCATGAACGCTACTTCTTTTTATTTCCTGGTTAACTATGGTTTAATAAATTGATGTTGAATCACACATTAAAAAACAGAAAGGCTTGTTGAATAAATTAATCCATTGACTACGGAAATCATCTACAGTAGTAATGATAAGGGAGGTGGGGGATTAGGGTTTACAGACATCATATCATTATTAGGTGTTTGAGAAGATTCATTTAACATTGATTTATAAGTCACTGTGTATTGGCATCAAAGCCTAAAGTAAAAAGTACCTCATCATAAAGTGGAATTGAATAAATGTTGGCGATCAAAGAAATAGTAAAAGTTACTAGCATCATCCTCAGTCATTGTCTTTCTACCATATTCTGACCACCGACTCAACATGTGCTAAAAATCTCATTTCTTTCTGTTTTATTGTGGCTTATCTTTATCGTACTTAGTAATAATATGTTGGTGTATGATAGTTAGCTTTTTCGAGAACATCAACTTTTGCTTTGATAAAATATGTAGTGTTATCAATTCATTTCAGAGTTATTGTCATGTGTATACACAGTAAGGAAATTTTTTATCTACTTTTGACCAATGTGGAGCAGGCCTGTCACTGTCGCTCTGTAGCAGCCCGAATCTCACTCTGTTGGTTATGTATAACAAAATATCACAAAATAATTTGTAGTGATGAGCAGCACAGTCCAGATTCCTTTCATATGCAGTTTTGTGCAATTTTGTTTTGCATGTGATTTTGCAGCTGTGAAAGCTCCTTAAAAGGGTGTCTTTAGAAATTTTCGTGGGGGTTAAAAGAAAGGAAATTGTTCGTTAAGGGTTTTGCAACACTGTTACATACCTTTTGTACTCATTTATTTCATCAGAAAATGGTGTTGTTAAAAATAAACTTGAGAAAAACTGTCTTTTGGAAATTCAGAACAGCTAAACACAACCCGCAACAAGACACAATGGTGTAATCATGCAAGAGAATAAAACGATTATCCAGTGTCACACATGTGCACATGGGAGGCAGCTAAAGGGCTTGAGTAAGGGCAGTTCCGAGTCATACCAGGATGCGGCAGAGTGCACTGACTCTTTTTCTCCCTTTCCTGTAGACCATTCACGGGGGATTCCACCTGGACCTCTTGACGTCACTTCCAGGAATGAGCCTATGGAAGGAGTCCTTGCCGGCTCTGGTTCCTGTGATGTCACATCTGGGCTCGAACCTATTGTTGAAGACCTTCATGAGCCCGACCCCTTTGATCTCACTTCCTGTCTTCCCCTTTAAAAGCCTCCACCTTTTCCCTAAGTTCTGTTTTGGACTTGGTTTTGTGCACATCAGTGCTGTATACAATTTTGCAACTCTGAAGTAGTAAACCAATTACATGGGTGGCTGCCCCAAACCTTTCTATGACTCTGAGTCGAGTTTGTGACACCAGTTAAGCAGACAAAAAAATGTTGTACCTGCAGTCTAATATGAGGTATTGATCTAGTTAGCCTTATTTGAGTAGGCATGGGATTGAGTTTGTACATGTGTGCCCTCAGAAGGACTGGAATTCTGTCCAGAGAAGGCATGTGTCTTATGCCAGTTTGTGTTGTTTAGATATGTTCCAGCTTCCTGAATCTCAAACTGAGAAAATGCAAGTTTAGAAAATAGATGGCTAATGGTTAAATTGATTGATTAATCTCACCATTCACTATTTTGGACTACATTAGTCAGCACTACTGAATATCAAGTCTCAAATCAGCATGACCAGTCAGACATCTCACCAATTTTAACCCTATTACTGGACAATCCTGCACTGGAGAGTGGGCAGCAGTCTATGCAAGTAACAATTTCACTGTATGCTATACACCAGACAAGAACATTACTACTACTTTACATTAAAAATCAAGAATATGTCATACAGAAAAAGTCACTTCTGTTAACTTATGTGCTATACATTTGTCTTACATTTTGTTAATTTACTAAATGAACTCATGTTACAGCCAAATACAAAATAGCAAAATATAATATAAATCCTTTGTAAAGAGATATTATTTAGACCACTGAGCCATTCCAGAATGCAGTGGACTGTACATCTTCCTATGTGTGGCTCTTTTACTACCACTACATGAATTAAACTTATTCACTCCAAAAAAATTCATTTGTTACAAGTCTTGGCCCTGCGCCCCATTAAATATTGGTACATGCCCTGCCCCAGTGCTGCTGAGATATAAACAGGCCTGCCCACAAACTGGAATTTATTTATTCAGGTTGGACAATATTTTATTATGTAATTCCAACTATTTCTGTCCTACAAAGCCAAATAAACAATATGGTAATCCTAGTGAGTTTGACTAGTGATATTTGCCAAGCAGTTTAATAGTAAAAATGTATTCCTTAATTTTTGGTCATCTGAGAAAATAAACATTTAAATTTGTGAATTTCAACATGCAATATTTAATTAATACACAACCTTTAGTGCTTTCTGATCTGTATGGGTTATAATAGAGTGCCAAAACCACAAACACAACTATACAACAACAGTCTTTGATTCAAATGGCCATTTTCCATTTGATAAAATTAACTTTTACAGGTACAAGACAATTTATTTTGTTTTTCTCTTTTCTTCCTGCACTTCTCCAAGACAGACTTTGCCCATCATCCTCACATCATACCAACTCACATGGAGGCAGAGTGGCAGCTTTTATGGTGGACCCAGAAATACTTCTGGTTTTAGATCATCACACCCAGGAAGCCCCTCCTGGTCAGGTGGAACAGCCATGAAACAAGGGAGTCCACTACCAGCAGCGCATGAGACCATACTGGAAGCACATCAGAGGAGGAATATATGCTCCTTAGAGACAGTCTCCTTATGTCCATCTATTATTACCCCCTTGTACCTGAGGTGGGGAGCTGCACCCATCTTGTTTGGGATGCCCGTCCATTTCAGCTGTCCAACCATAACGGTGACTTCCAGACTGGGTAAGGCAAGACCCTCCACCTCAGTGGATGAGCCAGTCCATCAATGTCCATCACATTTCGTAATGCAAGCTTCGACATTACAGTAGGAAGAAAAGTGATGAGATAGACTGAGATAGTTTAATATATAATATGCAGTTTGTAAATTGATGCTATTGAGACAGCAACTTTTATAATCTGGACAGCAACATAAAATTTGTCTTATTGCAGAAATTTACATGACATTGTCAGCCTTATATGTATCAAGTAGTAAGAATCACTTGGGAAATAAAACTATTGTAGATAGAGTTCTCTGATGAAAAATAAACCTTTCATTCTGCTTTATTTTATTTCTTGCTCTGATTATCACCAGTCCTGATGTAGAAGAGCTCTGCAAAATATGTTAGAAATCTCTTGTTTCTCTTTTAGTATGCTTACAATTTCATTTTTATTCTGCTGTCATTCTGTGTTTTGTTGAACTTTGTAGGATTCATGTTTGGAATATGTAGATTTTGATTTACTTAATAGTTTTCTTATAAGAAATTTGTTTAAATTAGTTGAAATATGCTTATGTTTTTTGACGACATCTTTGTTATTGCAGGCACTGCCATTTTGTGTAGCTCTTGCTACTGTGTTGTTAAGTAAATGACTATGAAGTCACCAGTATGATGACATAAAAGACAGGTGGAGAAACTCCTCATCATCATATAAGTTTATGGAGAAAAAGACAAAGAGTGTAGTGGGTACTTATTTAGTTAATGTTCCTAACAAAATGACATTCTGTGCAATGGTTTTTACTAACAATTTAGGGATTTGCTTTCTGTTTTGACTTCTTCTTCTTTTTCTTCTTCTTTCGGCTGCTCCCGTTAGGGGTCACCACAGCGGATCATCTTTTTCCATATCTTTCTGTTTCTGCATCTTGTTCTGTTACACCCGTCACCTGCATGTCCTCTCTCACCACATTCATAAACCTTCTCTTAGGCCTTCCTCTTTTTCTCTTCCCTGGCAGCTCTATCCTTAGCATCCTTTCCCCAATATACTCAGCATCTCTCCTCTGCACATGTCCAAACCAATGCAATCTTGTCTCTCTGACTTTGTCTCCCAACCGTCCAACTTGAGCTGACCCTCTAATGTACTCATTTCTAATCCTGTCCATCCTCGTCACACCCAATGCAAATTTTAGCATCTTTAACTGTGCCACCTCCATCTCTATCTCCTGCTTTCTGGTCAGTGCCACCATCACCAACCCATATAACATAGCTGGTCTCACTACTGTCCTGCAGACCTTTTCTTTCACTCTTGCTGATACCCGTCTGTCACAAATCACTCCTGACACTCTTCTCCACCCATTCTACCCTGCCTGCACTCTCTTTTTCACCTCTCTTCCACAATCCCCATTACTCTGTACTGTTGATCCCAAGTAATTAAACTCATCCACCTTCACCAACTCTACTCCTTGGATCCTCACCATTCCACTGACCTTCCTCTCATTTACACACATGTATTCTGTCTTGTTCCTAATGACCTTCATTCCTCTCTCCTCTCTAGAGTATATCTCCACCTCTCCAGGGTCTCCTCAACCTGCTCCCTACTATCGCTACAGATCACAATGTCATCAGCAAACATCATAATCCACGGGGACTCCTGTCTAATCTTGTCTGTCAACCTGTCCATCACCATTGCAGAAAGGGTTCAGAGACGATCCCTGATGTAATCCCACCTCCAACTTGAATGCATCTATCACTCCTACCGCAGACCTCACACTTCCCTTGTACATATCCTGTACAATTCTTACATACTTCTCTGCCACTCCCAACTTCCTCATACAATACCACAACTCCTCTTGAGGCACCCTGTCATATGCTTTCTCCTGGTCCACAAAGACGTTATGCAACTCCTTCTGGCCTTCTCTATACTTCTCCATCAACACCCTCAGAGCAAACATCGCATCTGTGGTGCTCTTTCTTGGCATGAAACCATACTGCTGCTCACTAATCATCACCTCACTTCTTAACCTAGCTTCCACTACTCTTTCCCATAACTTCATGCTGTGGCTTATCAATTTTATCCCCCTGTAGTTACTACAGTCCTGCATATCTCCCTTATTCTTAAATATCGGCACCAATACACTTCTTCTCCACTCCTCAGGCATCCTCTCACTTTCCAAGATTCCATTAAACAATCTGGTTAAAAACTCCACTGCCATCTCTCTTAAACACCTCCATGCTTCCACAGATATGTCATCTGGACCAACGGCCTTTCCATTCTTCATTCTCTTCATAGCTGTCCTTACTTCCTCCTTGGTAATCCGTTGCACATCCTGATTCACTATCTCCACATCATCCAACCTCTTCTCTCTCTCATTCTCTTCATTCATAAGCCTCTCAAAGTACTCTTTCCATCTGCTGAACACACTCTCCTTGCTTGTGACAACAGCACATATTTAAATCCCCATTTACAAATTTTTTAATTCTCTTTATTTTTCGTCAGGCCAAGTGATGTTTCTACACTTCTCCAGTATAACTGTTAGATTATGTTTGTAGGCAGCCTGTTACAAAGTGTCATATAAGTCATTGCTGAATTATAACCTATCACTCCTGCTTGATACTGAATTAGGCCGAGCACATTTGAAAACGTATGAAAAATATTAATTACAGACTATAGTGGTGAAGCTCTGAATAGAACAACCTGCTAAAAAATTTAAAATTATTAATCAAAATTAATTTTCACATGAAAAAGACTTTTATCTGAATGAATTAGGTTCTGAGATGGATAAGTACCCATGCCAGAGAAGTGAATGAGAATCCTAGGTAATGTGAAAGGAGCCCAGAGCATTAAGCTAAGGCACACTAAAGTCTGGATTTGAGGTCCCAGAGATGGTTTTACGTAGTTAAATAAGAATTAATTTGGTATCACTGATTAGCTAAATTAACCCTTAAACAGGTTACTCTTAAGGAATTTGTTGTCTGCAAATCCCATGCATCTATTTGTTTCTCCACACATACCCCAGCCATGGGCAGAATCTTCCACAACATACATTTCCAGAGACAAATGTTCAGATGATTGCACCATTCCTTCTCCTGGCTGAAATAATGTGTCTGAATATTTCAGAAATGAGAAATTTATATTGATGTGCTGAGCATACAGAGTTACACTTGGCAACACAATCTCAAAAGAAGTAGGGTAACATATTAAAAGTGATGTGTGTTACACAGTCTGATTACTTTTTAAAGTGACAAGTAACCTAACACAATACTTAACTTACTGATGTAAAAATATCTGCGTTATTGTAACTCCAGCAGCTCTACTGGGTCCTTTATAGGGCTTAATTGCACAGCCAAGCAGAAAAGAGTGCGTTGCATGCAATCTGGTAACCAAAACTTATAAATAAAACGTCAATTTTAATAAAATATTTATAAAACACAAGAAACTTTTCACGGGTGTCATGCTCATTTTTGGATTCCCAGTGGCCAATGATCATGTTTAACTCTTTTTTAGATAGTTTAATGAAGTCAGAGCGTTTTGACAACAGAGAACTCCAGAAGACTACACATGCATAGAAATGCAAATCTTTAAGAAACCATGGTTTCTGCCTTAATTGGGTTATGCAAATCTTTAAGAAACCATGGTTTCTGCCTTAATTGGGTTATTAACCTTAACCTGATTGTGTGTGTGCATGTAAAAGCACTGACTGAGAGAACATGCAAACTGTGCACAAACAGCAAATGACCTGGGAGTTGAAGTCAGATCATTGAAGCAAAACTGATTTTATTCAATTTGACATCAGCATTATTTTTCTTTTCTTTTCATATTCATGACTTTTTAATCACTACAGAACTGTGATGTACTGAAAAGAGCACAATGTGGCACACAATAAATGGCTATCTGCCAAATTTTGTGTAAGTGATGAACAAGGAAGGTGAAGGATTGCAATATTTGAGTCAGATGTTTCCATGAATAACTGATGCCAAGTTTAAGGAAGGCATTTCAGTTGGTTCATAAATCAGATACGCCATCAATGACAATGTTTGAAGATCTTTTTGCTGGGTCAGAGGTAACTGCATGGAAGGCATTTATGGTTGTTGTTGGAAATTTTCATGGCAACTATTAAGCATCAAACTATGTCCATCTAATTGATGACATGCTTCAAGCATACAAAACCATGAAGTGCAAAATGTCACTGAAAATTAATTTTCTGGATTCACGTTTTGGATTTTTCTCTGTTAATCTTGGTGCAGTCAGTGATGAACACGGAGAAGGAGTTCACCAGGCCATTGCAACGATAGAAAAGTGGTAAGCAGAATCCATCAGTGCTGTGTGACTATTCTTGAACACTTAAACAAAGAGCATCAGATGCTGAGTCAAAATACAGGTGGACTAATGTAACATGTCAGTATCATTAAGTGATTGAACATGGTAAATTCAAAAAAAGTTATTCATGTTTCCCTAAATTCCTGTGATACAGTCGATCTGAAACTATTTTTGTTTTCCACTTAGCTTGAAGCTATTATCAAAAAGTTTTCAGGAAGCAAAACTGTAGTACTAGGGTGTTGTACTGTGTTAGCCATTATGGATGTAGTGAGAATTTAAGCAAAATGATACCTTTTATTGGCTAACTAGGAAGATTACAATATGCCAGCTTTCGAGGCAACACATGCCCCTTCTTTCTTGCAATCTTGCCTGTCATTTTGCTTAATTTCTCACTAGGAAGCATAACTTTAAAACCAAAAATTGTTGAACAATGTATGAAGAGGTAATTTAATGCAGGGATTGTTGTAAGAAAACAGTTAAAGAGTCAGCTGTAGTTTTTTTTTTATTTTGTATTGATCTATTATCTAAGCCATTCTATCAGCTTAATTATTATTTATTTTCTGAAAATTATTGTTTGTAATTCTATTTTACCTTATCCCTTTCAACTGAGATTTTGATCACCAACATTTTTAATCTGATAACTTTATCTGCACTGCCAATGACTGATAGACAGACAGACAGACAGACAGACAGACAATAGATGGCTAATGACCAATACAGAATGCTGCAGTCTTTGATTTCCAGGCGACATGCCAGATCACTTGCCAGCTCCTTGTCTCTGATTTCCATAAAGACGCACTGTCCTCCATTTCACCCCCATGTACCTGTCACCAACAATTGCTTTAAGGTAATTAAATACGATTAACTAATAGTACATTGAAATCAGCAGAACTATCAATAAAGTGAAAGAGAGTCCATTTTCTAAAAATGCTGGGAGTTACTTGCACCAAAAATACTCAATTAGCCCATTACCATTCAATATGAGGAATTAAAGATGACATGATGCAAGGGATTATAATGAGATTGGTTAATGCATGTAGCTGTCTGGTTGACTGATCTATGGCGATTGTGTTGTGCATAATTATGCAAGGATGAATCTGTGCCAAGTCTTTCAACTTGGTTAAAGCAAGTTGTTAAACAAGAATGCCCTGGGTATTGTCTGCGAAGTTCATCTAGTAAGGTGAATAAGAAGAAGGCCGAGTGTACATTGTCAAAAGTACTTACTGTACTGGAAGTCCCCTTGGAATACCTTTAATGTAGTGGATTAGAATTACATACACTAAGTTGATAGGTCACAATGCTGCATCCATAGAAATGAACTGGGCACATCCAAAACACACAGAGAGCACAGAAACATAAATTAAAAGAAGAAGAAGGTTAACTGGTGGGTATACTGTGCAGCCAGGCTGAAAGAAGAAATGCGAAATATGTGAAGGAATAATTCAAGGCACTCTACTGAAAAAGCTAAGCTACCAGAGACAAGGGGCAGACAATGCAATAGATCTTCAATTGTTAGTGCCACATGGGCAGCAGACTTTTAAATGTTCTGTTATGTACTGCAAACTTTTGAATCCCCAACATTCTTAAAAATAATAGTTCTAAAATGTCTCTTTAATGGGTTATGTGGTTTCTTCTGGTAGAACCATTGCTTGAGAAAGAACGATTTCATTCTGTGAAGGGTTACTTGCACATGGGTTCTTTGCACGTGAAATCGGATGTTTAAGCTTTGAAAAAGTCCCTAATATGTGGACAAAGCAGACATGTTTAATGTATAATAGGCTACCTAACAGAACAAGAAAATATGAATTTAGCCTGTGCGATTTAATGCGGTAACTCGTTGGTACTTCAAACATATGTTACCATGTATTCATAATTATTTACGGAACCTGTTAAGGATCTGAATAAATTAATTATCTTTTTGGAATTTTTCTCTGGATTTTTCTTTTGGAAACTAAAAATGGTTCCCCTATAGCATTACTCTGAAGAATCACTTTGGCATCCTTATTTTTAAGAGAGTAAGGAGATTCAAATACATACTGTGACCACCAGGGGACACGCCTTTTCCCTGAGACCCAACACAAGCACAAGTCCAGCACATACAAGGCTTTTATTAAAGCGTGGGAAACATTTTCCTTTTTGGTTTTCCACCTATGCACAGCAGAATAAGCACCAATAAATCACAGAACTTTGTCTTGTCTCTCAGTTACAGCGTTCTCCACTCCTCCTCAGGCAAGCGTCATTCTTTCCCTCAAAACTCTGGCTCCCAGAATGAATGCAAGCAGCTCCTTTTAAGCTGCACCTGGGACTGCTCCCAGTGGCTCGTTAGGGAGGTCTGGAATCACTCCCTGGTGAGTAAGGTTCTGCAGCTCCCCCTGGCAGCTGCTACAGAATCCAACAGGGCTTTACCAGACTCCAACTCCCATGGAGCCCTGTGGGGATCTGAGGTGCAGCTGCAACCCAGGGGTTGCTGCTATTTAGCATTCTGGGTGAGGCAGTGCCCTGTGTATATCTGCTCCTGAGGTCCTTCCACTACACTGGCCTCCCAACTGGAAAAGAGCCCCGGCAATCCATCAAAGTACATTTGAGAGGCATACAGTAGATGAAAATGACTGCCTAAAACTAGATTTTGGTTGGAAATGGGATGTCTTGCTAGGTGCTAATATTAGGTGAATTTTTAGGCTAAAATATAAGGATTGTACAGAATTACCACAGAATAAAGGTGGAAAGAAGATTTTCAAACTGATTAAAGATAGGAAAGTAAACTGTTCAGGGTTACAGGGCTGGGTGGAATTCCTTCATTGGACTACAATGATTATGTCAAGTTTTCTGAGGTAAAAGTCAGTCTTTATTTTATACATATTATTAGAACATTAGAACAATCAAGATGAGAACTGGTCATTCAGCCCAATAAAGCTCACCAGTCCTATCCACTTAATTCCCCCAAAATAACATCAAGTTGCTGTGGTGGGCGGGCGCCCTGCCCAGGATTTGTTTCCTGCCTTGCGCCCTGTGTTGGCTGGGATTGGCTCCAGTAGACCCTCGTGACCCTGTAGTTAGGATATAATGGGTTGGATAATCTATACTAATAAAAGGCAAAGCCCTCACTGACTGACTGACTGACTGACTGACTCACTCACTCACTCACTCACTCACTCATCACTAATTCTCCAACTTCCCGTGTAGGTAGAAGGCTGAAATTTGGCAGGCTCATTCCTTACAGCTTACTTACAAAAGTTAAGCAGGTTTCATTTCAAAATTCTACGTGTAACAGTCATAACGGTCAACAACGTCTGCCATGTTGAACTTTCTTATTTATGGCCCCATCTTCACGAAATTTGGTAGGCGGCTTCCCTGCTCTAACCGAAACCAATGTACGTACTTATTTCGGTGGTATGACGCCACTGTCAGCCCCCATATTGAACTTTCCAACGGTCTTTGTTACTTATGGGCCCATCTTCAAGAAATTTGGTACGCAGGTTCCCAACGCTAACTGAATCCTACTTGCGTATATATATGCGTCCATAGCCTACAGCTCGGTCACCATGTGAGGTGGCGTTGGGTCCCCCATCCCAATGCCTCCCACGTTGTTGGCTGCCTGCCTATATAGGGCTGTCCGTCGCTCCGGTCTCTACATTCCCTTCCTTGCTTCGCCATGGGATTCACGTCTCCCTGCTGATAACTACAGCCTTTTTATTTAATCCACGGCTTCTCCGCTGTTTTATTGTTTGTTTATTACGATTATAGTTATTGTGTAGGTATTTTAGACTTACTTTACATTGTTCAGGTACCCATTTCCTTTATCGTTCCAACCATACCCCCATTAACATGTCTATCGAGTTGATCCCCATCGATCAAAGAACTGTCACTTACCGAGTGGTTTCCATGCCCGGAGATGGCACCTACCTTTTCCATTCTCTTTGTTACATATTGCACGGCCATATCAGGTTCACTCTTGATATCCAGAGGAACATTGTGTCTTATGTATTGAATGAATGGGACAAGTTCAAGGTGTGGACTGATGACGGTACAGGAGATAATTATACTACACAGGAGCACTATAAGAGTTAAATGCTTAAGCCCTTCACCTATAGTTTTGCATGTGAGTTGATGGCTGCCACTGAATTGTTCGGTTGTCGCTTTCAAGTGTACCGAAATGGCCAAATATTTTACTCCTTTGGACAACCGCCAATGCCTCTTAAACATCTTAGATTCACAGGTGACGATTTCAGTAGTGGACACTTTGATGTTTATGAATGTTTAAACTCTCAAAAGCTGGATGTGAAGTTATCGATGAAACCGGTTGTATGCTTGCAACACTTGACAGATGCCGAATGTCACTTCAACACAAGTCCTGCAAATACTAACGTAATTTAGACAAACCATGAAACTCAAATCGATTGTGACAGCAGCAATCCAAGCTGTGAGATTTGAAACAAAATTACTGTTCACATGGCTAACTGTACGTTGCATGCTCAAGAGTAGGCTCAGCGTACAGCTTGGTCATATTACAACCGGAAGGCAGAAATGACAATGTGGTATACAAAGAGATCCTTAACAAATAATTATTGGTATATTTTCCCTCAGTTTAAAAAGGTTTAATTTTCTTCTTAATAAAAATTTTAAGGCAGTACTTCGCCGCTGCGAAACGCGGGTATTTTGCTAGTGGAGGGATAAAATCAAATCGAGTTTTAAAGGTTCCTAAAGGTCTACTGCCTACCACACTACTTGGTAGCTTATTCCATATGGCTATGGTTCTCTGTGTGAAGAAAAACATCTTAATGTTTGTATGAAATTTACCCTTAACAAGTTTCCAACTGTGTCCCTGTGTTTTTGATGAACTCATTTTAAAATAACAGTCTCGATCCACTGTACTAATTACCTTCATATGTTTAAGCACTTCAATCATGTCTCCTCTTAATCTCCTAATGTGCATTACTTTATGTAATAATTGATATTAGTTTTTATATTATAATTTCTATTGAATAAGGAAATTATGTTACCATTAATGAATTTAAGTCTTATTAAATTTAAGTTTTATTCAAATCAAATCTGACCTCCCCTGCTCATCTAGTGAGCAAAAGTTAGAACACTGAATATGAAGTGATCATTCAAAGATACTGTAAGATCCTAACATTCAGCAAGAATTCATCACAATTAATTAGTGGTGGTACTGATAAATGTCTCACAAATTTGAAGGTCATTTAAGACAGTTCCTTGTAAAGTGATTTTTTTCATATTTTAATTGGACATTCTTTTCTCTGTGTTATGTCAGATGGATTAGGATTCTTCCAGTAAAATAAGATAAGATGTGCTGCCAACAATTGAGTGTAAGTTACAACAATTGTTAATTACACAGTCATGTTCCATAAGGAATTAATCTCTAAATGGTTGTTTTAGAGGGCTGGGTATCCAAAAGCATCTGTCAGATAAGTGAAAATTTTACAATTGCAAGCTATTCATAAATCCAGAAATTCTATTGAATTCAAGATGCTGGATCCAGAGACATGCAAGAATATGATTATTATTAGATGAATGAAATACAGGATGAATGATGATGCCTTGTGATGTTTGTATGTTTGTGTGTGGCTTCATTTAAGAAAACCAAGAGAAAAGAAAGCTTTCAATGATAATAATAATAATAATAATAATAATAAAGCAAATAATAACAACAAATAACAATGTACTAATATATGACAATAATATAGAGAGCAATCTGCAATAAAAACTAATAGAACTGATTACAATGAATATGATACCACTTTTTACTTAAATACAGCAGTCTGATCAGGATGCTGTCACTAAACAGGCCTCAGACATAGTTTACTCAATATAATGAGATGTACAACTCATGAACTACAACAATTATTACAATTATGGGTTTAAAAGTATCAACTGCCTAATACGTTTAAGTAATAAAAAGTATGAATTAAGATAAAACTGCTTAACAATTAGGATACATAGACAGTACATGCAGACATTATGTTTAATAATGTCTATTACACTATGCGGTTCTTCATTTCCACCCGGGGGAGGGTTAACGTTAACATTATACAAAGTTATTGTTTGTTTTACCTGCATTTTTATCACTCTTTAATTTAATATTGTTTTTTATCAGTATGCTGCTGCTGGAGTATAATCCCCACTTCTTATGGACGCACAGCAATTGAATTTCACAAATGTTTTTGTAAATGCAGAAATCAATATAAATTGTATAGATGATGATACATTCTTGGAAAAGTCTACAAGAATGTTTAATGTTTAATGTTTAATGATAAAAAACATAATGCATTTTGCCTGAGAGTCACTGGGATGAATCTACTACTTTTACCAGAGCTCGAAAATGCAACTTTCTGGGGTAGGAGGGCAAAAGCTGCTTGGATCAATCTCTTCAGGATTATGTAAAGGTAACCATTTATACTAAAGTAAAAGTGCATGTTCAGTGAAGAGCAACCTGTATGGGAAAACAGGAAATGCTGGCTGAGAATCACAGATCTTTTGTACAGTGCTTGATGCTTAAAGAATTATTTGTTAATATGTGCAGGTGACTCCTAAGTATTTCAGCTGTAGTAGGACAAATTTAAAGCCTATTTACAAGAAATAATATATTCTTAAGTTAATTGTGAACCCTGAAATAATACTGAACACTTTTAAAACATGCTTACGAGTTCAGTCATTATTGTCACATGTACACAATACAATTAAATGCTTAATTGTACATGTCAACATCCTTGGCATGGCCCAGGCTTGGACTCGGGTTGATGTGTAATAATCCAATTTAGCGTTAAGACTGAATAACTCTCGGGAGAGTGGTGGCTCTGTGGCTAAGGCTCTGCACTGGTATGTAAAAGGTTGCCCATTCAAATTCTACTCTGTTGGTCACTTGAGCAAGGCCCTAAACCTGAAAATTGCTCAAGGGCACTGTACAATGGCTGACCTGCGCTCTGACCCCCAAATGTCATGTGAAAAGACAATTTAACCTTGAGGATTAATAAGGTATATCAAAAAAAAAAATCTAGTGAACGAAATAACATCATGCTGCAAAAAATCATGAGTAATTCTATGCATTCTGCCACTTTATGGTAACTCTGAGGTAAATAAGGCACTGATATTCTACCCTCTCATGTTCAAGCAACAGAAAAAATATTACGGTATAAGAAAAGTGCACAAAAAAACATGCTTAATCTGTCCCAATTGCAATGTCGGGATGTGAGTTGGTGACTGTCTCAAAACGTATTACATGAAGTATGTGTACTAAATTTGCATCCATGGACATTAGACATACCTTTCCTACTGTATTCATGTTGACATTTTGGTATGTATGTGTTTCTGTTACACGTAATATCATTTTTTATCTTTTCTTTTTTTGTTTTTTTTTTATTCTTTCTAGGAGTAAACATAGCACTAAGGAGGCCATTTGACATGCTAGATGTCACCAATCTCCAAGAAAATTAAAGTGACTATAATTATCTTGTCTCAAGACTTCTGTCTTCCTTATTTGAAAAAAAGCGCAGAACACAGTTTACAACATTATCTACCATCATTTAATGACAAATCAGTTACCACTTACTAGCAGGCCTCATTTATTGAACACCTTAGATTTCAGTTAGCTTAGATCAGGGGTTTCTGACTTACTGCTACTATAATTAAGGCAGAAATTTAATTTGGTGTGACTAAATTTAAGTTGTTTTTATTTATATATATAGACTGAGGCCATGTTGGTAACACTGGTGACTTTTATAACATTTTTCCAAAATCTGCTAAATTAATTTATCAAATACAAAAGCAATGAAGATGTAAAGTAGCACATCATCTGCATTAGGGAATACCTTTTCACATTTGTTTTTAAAATGGTCACTAGTACAATATGCTTAGTTAAATAAATTTTTTTTTTATTATTTTATTAAAATCAAATAACATTCCATACACATAACTCAAGTTTTACAAAAACAAAAGGTTCTAAAGAAATCAACCCCCACCCCTGAAAAAGAGAGCTAGGCCAGCAGTGTAAAACTTTATGCTAGTAAAGATAAGTGAATAGATAAATTAATAAACGAATAAAGATAAGTGGAGTAAAAGAGGGGAGAGAACAAGCTTCCTCAATTTAAATGCTTATTCTAAAATGATATTGATTAGAAACTGCCACGTTTTGAAAAAGTTTTGTACAGATCCTCTAAATGTGAATTTGATTTTTTCCAGTTTCAAATAGTTACCCACTGACTTAGAATAGCTGAGTTAGGATTCTTCCAATTGAGCAAGATAAGTCTGCATGCCAATAGTGTAGTAAAAGCAATTACAGTTTGTTTGTCCTTCTCCACTTTAAACTCATCTAGAAGTACACCAAATACAGCTGTTAGTGGATTAGGAGGGATTGTGACACTAAGGCTGTCTTATTGGCATTTAAAGATTTTGGTCCAAAATGATGTTAATTTGGTGCAGGCCCAAAACATGTGGCCTAGTGAGGCCGGAGCTTGATTGCAGCGTTCGCAGGTTAGATCTTGCCCTGGAAACATTTTGGACAATTTTAAACGAGAGAGATGTGCTCGATATATAATTTTGAGTTGAATAATTGTATGCTTGGCACATATGGAACCCGAGTGAATTCTGTGCATTGCTACTTTCCATTCCTTTTCTGAAATGTTAAGTAGGAGATCTTTTTCCCACTGTTCTCTTGGAAATTTGAAGGGGAAGGACTGTAAAATAGTTTTATATATTATGCAAATGCTGTCTGAGTCCTCGAGACTGAGCAATATTTTTTCCGACAGAGAGGTAGGTGGGAGGTGAGGAAAATTGGGCAGGTTCTGCTTAACAAAATTTCAGATTTGAAGGTAGTGAAAGAAATGTGTTGCTAGATAGTTAAATTTGGAGTATAGTTGTTCGTAGGATGCAAAGACGTTGTCTATGTACAGATCTCTAAGTGATTTAATCCCAAATGTTTTCCAGGCATTAAAAACTGCATATGTTTAAAAGGGTGGAAAAAGGTGCTTGTTGTGCAGAGGTGCCACAGATAAAAGCTTATCTATCTTAAAATACTTCCTACATTGGTTCCATATTCTGAGTGAGTGAAGCACAATTGCGTTGTTAGTATATTGGCGATAACTTGTATTTATTGGAATGCATAGCAAGGAATATAAAGAAGTACTGCAGGATTTTATTTACATTGCGGGCCAAGCCTGTGTATTTTCATCTATTTGTGTCCATGTCCATGTTTTTTTATAATTTGTATGTTTGCTGCCCAGTAATAAAACTAAAAGTTAGGTAGAGACATGCCATCATCCGCCTTAGGTCTTTGTAGGGTCGCCCTTTGGATATATGGATGTTTTGAATTCCAAATAAATGAGGTTATGGTTAAATCTCATTTCTTAAAAAAATGATCTACTGATGTACTATATATTGAAATGTTTTGAAATAAAAAGAGAAGCTTAGGAAGGATATTCATGTAAACAATGTTAATTCTTCCATCTAAAGTGAGATGAAGGGTTGACAATCTATACAAGTCTTGCTTAATTATTTCCATACAGACAGCAAACTTTTGTTGATAAACAGCTTTATATTTACTTATGATGTTTACCCCTAGGTATTTAAACTGATCTGCGATGATAAAAGGGAAGGTGTCCAATCTAATATTGTATGCTTGGGAAATCACTGGGAAGAGCACACTTGCATTCAAATTGATTCTGAGACCAGAAATCTTTTGAAATTCTGTTAGTGCTGTTAAGACTGCAGGCACAGGATTTTGTGGATCTGATATATACAGTACCATATCATCTATATATAGAGAAACTTTCTGTTCCAGTCCTTCTCTGATAATCCCCTTTATCTCAATAGCATTTCGACAATGAATTGCCAGTGGTTCAATGGTGATTGCAAAACACAGTGGTGACAAGGGGCATCCTTGTCTGGTACCATGCTCTAGTTTAAAGTAATCTGAATTAATGTTGTTAATACAAACTGAAGCTTCTGGATTGGTATACAGTAGTTTGATCCATGCACAAATGTTTGGGACAAACCCAAATTTCTCCAATGTAGTGAAAAGGTAGTTCCATTCAACCATGTCAAATGCTTTTTCTGCATCCAATGATAATAATATTTCCAGGGTGTTTGACTTTGTTGGTGAATATATGACATTAAACAGGCATTGAAGATTTGAAGCTAAGTGTCTCCCTTTAGTAAATCCAGTTTGGTCTTGTGATATTACCGAAGGCGGCACTTTCTCCATTTTTCTAGCTGGAACTTTGGGGATTATATTAACATCGTTATTCAGAAGTGAGATTGGTCTGTATGATGGACATTTTAATAAGTCCTTATTTAGTTTAGGAAATACAGTACTTAATGCCTGTCAAAAAGTTTGAGGTAGATTATTATTTTATGTAGCTTCCGTAAATGTTTCTAATAAGAGGGGAGCTACCTGAGTTGAGAATTTCTTATAAAATTCGGCAGGTTAGCCATCAGGGCCTGCTGCTTTCCCACTCTGTAGTGAGTTTATAGTATCTAGTAATTCTGATAGGGCCAGAGGTTTATCCAATTCCTCTGTACTAAGAGTATCTATTTGTGGCATTTGTAAAGCGTCCAGAAATGTATTAGATTGTTTCTTCTCTTCTTTAAACTCAGTAGAATATAAGGATTTATACTAGTCTCTAAATGTGTACATTATATTTTTATGGTCAATGTTTTTGTTTACATTTGTGTTGGTGATTGCTGGGATTGCATTGCAAACTTCTTGCTTGTGGATTTGTTGATCTAAGATCTTATTAGCTTTCTCTCCATGTTCATAATAATGATGTCTTGATTTAAGTATGAGTTGTTCAGTTTCATTAGTTGTTAAAAGGTTGAGCTCTGAGTGTAGAGCCTGCCTTTTCCTATGAAGCGCCTCACTTGGACACCTGGCATGTTCTTGATCTATTCTAGTAATTTCATTGATTAACTCTGATACCTTCCTGATTTCCAGTTTATTTCTGTGGAAAAGATATGAGATAATCTGTCATCTTAATATGCTCTTGAGTTTGGATTTGGAAATCTCCAGGGGTCTGATAAGTTGTGGTCAGTTACAAACTGTGTAATTGTCTTTGCAGTGTTAGATATCATCACCCCTGTGGCAGGACACCTATCTAGGTCTGGATTTAAAATACAATTAAAGTCCCCAGCCATAATAATTTTATCAGTGTTCACATTGGAAATCGATGCAAATATATTTTGCATGAATTTCCTATCATCGACATTGGGTGCATAAATATTTATCAAAATCACTTTACAGTTAAATAAGTTACCTATGACAATCATATAGCTCCATTCTGGATCAGATACTACATTTTATACTACAAATGAGACTGTTCTATAAGAATTCCCACACCTCTAGTTTTCTTTGTATAGCTGGAATGGAACATTTGGCCAGTCCAGTCTTTGTGCAGCCGAAACTGATCCTTGTTTAATAAGTGGATCTCCTGTAAAAATACTATTTTAGTGTTTAGACCTGTTAAGTGAGAGAATACTTTCTTTCTCTTTAATTCGTGATTCAAGCATTTAACATTACAGCTCACACAGTTAACTGTCCAGTCTTGGAGACATTGCTTCTGAACTTTTGTTGTCATTTTTTAGTCTTAACTGAAAATAAGACAGCTTTGACCTTAATTTCCAATTTTCCCACACGTTATTGCCATGAAGCCTATTGTTGCGTTGGCACTTATAATTATAAAAATTAAAAGGATAGATTAGAAATAGCTTGCTCTCTTTCTCTCCCCCCCCCCCCCATTTTGCCTCCTCACATGAAGCTGGACCCCACTTTCCAAAGTCCAAGTCCTCTGACATACCTAGAGATAGAGCACGTCCAAATCAAAATAAGCCCCCTAGCAGCAGCGTATGAGGAATAAAATTGAGATACTGTATTTATTGCCAATACAGTCCAATTACTATAAGCAAAAAATATAATTTTCAGCAATCTTGAGATAGTAAAATAGTAAACCCAGGAAATGGTGTTAAAAAGTGGCCCTGAATAAGCATAGTAAATCCTAATACAATAATAACAATAACAATAAACCAAGGGTATGATATTGAACAATCTCCATTAGAAGAAGAAGAAAAAAAGAATTATTAATTTTTTCCACACATGCATACATATACATGCATAATTGTAATTAAAGCATAAACAAAAAGTGGCCGAGAAGGGAAATGAATGTATAATTACAGTACCAATATCATTGTAAGCGGATCAAACGGCCGGCAGGACCTTCTTTGCCATGCCATGACAGGATGCAACTCACAATCGCATTTCAAAAAAGTGTTGAGATCAGTTTTCTTAACTCTTTTTCTGCTTTCTTCGTAGTGGTAAAGATATAATGCTTGTCTTGAATGTGTAGTTTCAGTTTGGCAGGGTACAAGAGGCTGTATCTGATATCGGCTTTCCGTAAGCGCTGTTTAATATTGCAAAAAGCTGCACATTTAGCAGCTGTTGAGGGTAAGAAATCTGGGAAAATAAGAATGTGGTTATCCTCAAATGTAATCTCTTGTTTCTGTCTAAGAAGTGATATTACATGTAATTTAAATTGTAATTTTTTGAAGCGCACCATAAAACTCCTATGTTTAGAGGTATTTGATACCCATATGAAGTAAGCTGCTGCTAACTCGGTGTCTGATTTAAAGTCCTCTCCAATTATTTTAGAGAATAATTTAGCTACGAATTTCACTGGGTTTGGACTTTCACGATACTCTGGGAGACCTTCAATTCTAATTCTAATATTATTCCTTGCAGTGCAGCGAGTCTGTCTCCGAGTTTTTTCTGCATTCAGAATCTGCAGCCGTTGCTTTTCTGTCCGCAGTAGATGCCAGATGTTCAGATGTTTCAATTCGAGTTGTGAGTTGGTCTCATCCATTACGGGAGATGGATGTCTGAAGCGGAACTCCATTAGCAGCGGTGTTAATTTTTCTCTTATTTTTATCATCCCAAGGTATCTTGTATTTACCCAACTCGAGGAGGTTCTATTACAGTATATGCAAGCATATATAAATATGAGTGGTAAGAAAGGGGCTCAGAAAAAAAACGGAAAAGAAAACCAAAGCTATACTCAACCTCAAGGTATGGCCTTACAGAGACTGAGCTGGAACAGACAGGCGAAAGCACAGATCTCACAGGACCCTGGGCCACTTTATCTTCTCCAGTTGACAGCGAAAGTGGGAACGAATATGCAAATTATGTAGGTCATGATAGCTCGTCGATTCCAGAAGATGCATTGAAACTGGAAATGGCCTTGCCTTCCGCGTTTTCATCTATTCCTCGTGAGCTGACAGCATCGGCTGTAACAGGGCTTGTCACTTCATCTGTGGAGCACGAAGGCCGAAATGATCTGTCCGAACTGAAAGTAATGATCAGTGCAATTGCCATGGTCATGGCCACCATGGCCACCTCTCAAGACATAAAGGAGCTCAAGAAAGATATAAAGAAAGAAATAGGAATAGAAAGAAGGAATTCGACTCCACAGATGTGATGTATTGGTGACCCCATCTCTTGTGAGCAATGAGCGGAAGAACAGCACAGAGCGGAGCAGCGAGCAGAAGCACAGCACAGAGCAGCGGCGTCTCCCACAGGCACGTAGCCCTTCGCAAACACCCGAGTAAGTTCAACTGCAGTAAAGCTGGCAGCTGACCAGGAGAAATATCAGCGGGTGGTGGAATCTTAAAGCCAACAGTCTCTTAGTGATTCAGCTGAACACAGAAAGCGCGGAAATGTCGGAATTTAATTGTATCTGGTCCCTTACCAAGATAGATTATATAGAGGGGATGTAATTTATAGCAGATTGAATTCCCTTCACTGCTGGCTAGAAACCTGGTGTGCAAATAAAAACATAGCGTTTGTGAACAATTGGGATGATTTTTGGGAAAGGCCTGGATTTTTCAAAAGAGATGGTCTTCATCCTAACTGGAGGGGATCTTATGTATTATCCCAAAATATGGCAGCAAAACTGCCTGGTTGACTGATCAGAGAACCATCCAGGCCGCAGTCATGTGATCTTAAATCACAGGCTGTTGTTTATCCCACCTGTTACTATACTGAAGCTGTTACCCAAAATCCCTGTTGTGGGGCATCCAGCAAATTTAGTCCTGATACAAACCTTAAATTAATTGATAACCAAAAAATAAGGTGTATAATTAGACCAAGGGATAAAACCAGACCCTCCACCAGGGGCATCTGTAACAGAAATTTACTTCAAATTAAAACAAAAAATATATCACCAGTTCAGAAAGAATCATGCAGTTTTAAATGCTGCTTACTGAACATTCGCTCTCTTGGCAATAAAGCTGTTTTGTTAAATGATATTATATTAAGTACAAAATCTGATCTGTGTCTTCTCACTGAAACCTGGCTTAGTAAATGTGACACTGTTCCCCTAGCTGAGGCATCACCAGATGGATACTCGTTCCTTCATAAGTCTAGAGATTCTGGTTGAGGAGGAGGCCTTGGAATAATTCATTGCAACAAAAATGCAAATCACGTCTAAAAATCTAGGCAACTTTACATCCTTTGAGGCATTCATTTTAAATGTTATAACAGATTTCAACACAATTATACTGCTAGTCTACAGACCACCAGGGCCATATTCATTGTTCATGACTGAATTAAGCAACCTTCTATCTGATTTGGCTATAAATTATGATCACGTAGTACTGATGGGGGATTTTAATATACACATTGATGTGGAAACTGACACTTTTAGCAAATGTTTTACTTATTTGTTAAATTCAGCAGGATTTTGTCAGATTGTCAAAGGTCCAACTCATAATCATAACCACACATTAGATTTAATTATAACTTATAAAGCTGAAATTCAAAATTTAAATATTACTCCATTAAATAAAGTTATTTCCGATCACTACTTAATTACATTTGATTTAGTTCTGCCCTTGCCAATGCACTCACAGATTAAAACAAAGACAGTGCGACATCTAGATTGTAATTCAGCTTCAAAATTTGTAGATACTTTGAGTAAGTCCAGTGTAATTGAGAAAAACCATTTAGATCAGTTAACATCAAATGTAAGCGTGGAAAACAATTTAGATCAGCTAACATCACATTATAATGTGACCTTGAGAGATGCTCTGGACACAGTGGCTCCCCTTAAAACAAAAGTGATCAAAGCACACAGAAACTCTCCCTGGTTTAATGAAAACACTTGCGCTCTTAGAATGTCGAAAACTGGAGCGCAGATGGAGAACAACAAAACTACATGTCTTTCAAATTGCCTGGACAGAGAGTGTTAATAATTATAAAAAAGCCCTCTTTAAAGCTTGCTCAGAATACTATTCTACAATGATAGATAGCAATAATAAAAATCCTCGGGTACTGTTTAGAACAGTGGCTAAATTAACAAATGGGAATTCAGATCTACAGTGCAAAATACCAACAGACATTAGCAGTATGACTTTATGAACTTCTTCAATGAGAAAATTAAAAATATAAGATCCCCGATCTCAGCATGACAGTACAAACCAAATACTAGCTTAGCAGACCCTGCTGCACATTGCACTTTAGTCATTTTAATCCTGTAACTGAGCAGGAAGTCTTAACTTTAATTTCTACAATGAAGCCCACTACTTGTTCCCTAGATCCAGTGCCAACAAAACTAGTAAAAAGTGCCATCAATGTTCTTGCAGCGCCTATTCTAAACATTATCAATAGTACATTATTGCATGGTACAGTATCTGAAGCACTAAAAGTGTCAGTCATTAAACCATTACTTAAAAAGTCAGACCTAGACCCACACATACTTAATAATTATAGGCCTATTTCAAATTTACCCTTTCTCTCTAAAATACTAGAAAAAGTAGTTGCCAATCAGCTTCAGTCACACCTTACACATCACAATTTATTTGAGAAATTCCAGTCTGGTTTCCGCACTGGTCATAGTACAGAAACGGCACTAACGTGGGTTGTAAACGACATTCTGATATCCTCTGATGAAGGAAACTCCACTGTAATTATGTTGTTCGACTTAAGTGCAGCATTTGACACCACTGACCATTCTATTTTACTGCACAGGCTAGAAAAAGATGTTGGGCTTACAGGCACCGTACTCCCTTGGTTTAGTTCTTATTTATCAAATCAATTCCAATATGTACAGAAATGTGCTGACAGTACTCCATCATTATACACAGAAGTTCAATATGGTGTCCCGCAGGGCTCAATACTGGGACCTTTACTGTTTTCACTTTACATGCTTCCACTGGGATCTATCATTAGGAAACATAATGTTAATTTTCACTCGTATGCAGATGACACCCAGTTATACCTTTCATTTAGATCAAATGAAGTTTCTCTGACGTTGTCTTTTGTTAGTGAATTAAAGGACTGGATGGATGAGAACTACTTGTCTTTAAACACAGATAAAACAGAGATGTTAATTTTTGAAGGGAATGACGTTGATCACAACAATATTCTGTCATCATTTAACTCAGTTGGACTCACCATTAATTTTACTGAATCAGCCCGAAATCTTCGAGTTGTCTTTGACTCTAGCATGTCATTTAAAGTACATATTACAAAGATGTCCAAATCATGTTTCTTCCATCTTAAAAATGTTAGGAAATTAGGGCTCTTTCTAAATAAACAGGGTTCTGAGAAATTAATTCATGCATGTATTTCTAGTAGGATTGACTATTGCAATGCGGTGTTTACTGGAAGTTCAAACTGTTCTTTATACAGCTTCCAGTTAATCCAAAATGCTGCTGCAAGAATTATCACAAGAACAAGAAAGTACGAACACATAACTCCAGTTCTTAAATCCATACAATGGCTCCCGGTTAAGTTTAGGGCAGATTTCAAAGTCCTCCTTTTAACATATAAAGCATTAAATGGCCAAGGTCCGGCTTACTTGTCTGAACTTATCATGGCTTACAAACCAGAGCGCACATTAAGATCTCAAGATGCCGGTCTGTTTATGATTCCAAGGATTAATAAAATAACAGTGGGAGGTCGAGCTTTTAGTTACAGGGCCCCTAAACTGTGGAATGGTCTGTCTGCTACAATAAGAGATGCCCCTTTGGTCTCAGCTTTTAAATCCTGGGTGAAGACTCACTATTTCAGTTTAGCATATCCTGACTAGAGCTGCTGATTTACTGTACATACTGCATCTATGTTGTTAGTCATTAGCACTAAAACATAAGTAACATGATAGTTATAATTTGATACTAACCCTCACCTATTCTGTTTCTCTACTCTGTACTCAAATGTGGCACTTGGTGCCATGGCCCACCTGCCAGGTTGTTGTGCCTGCTTATGGTAAAGTCATTCCTGATGGAAGATCCCTGGAATCATGGAAAAGAGAGGTCCTTTCATCGGATTGGCTTGCCCAGCACTGTTTCAGCTGTGGAATGGCCAAATGGGGGAGGCAGCTTGATGGATGAGGTCTCCAGGATTATAAACAAATCCAAATCATATTATGTGATGTCATCCATTGTTAAATTCTGCTACGTACTTCTAAAATTTTTATTTTTATACTGTATTGAGGTTTTGTTTTGTTCTGTTCTGTGATTGTATTTTATTGACCCCCTTCTTTTTGACACCCACTGCACGCCCAACCTACCTGGAAAGGGGTCTCTCTTTGAACTGCCTTTTCCGAGGTTTCTTCCATTTTTTTCCCTACTGGGGTTTTTTTGGGAGTTTTCAAGAGGGAGGGCCTGTATAAAGCCCATTGCGGCACTCCTTGTGTGATTTTGGGCTATACAAAAATAAATTGTACTGTATTGTATTGTAAATAAATGGTATGCTAAAGACAAACGAAAAGCAGCAGCAGGAGCTGCGGCAGGAAAAAAATGACCTGGAGAAAACTGTATATAATTGATTTGAGGCAGCTTTTAAAGGTATGCTGGAAAAAATTGAGGAACAAATTCAGGAAAATGTGTCTAAGTTTGAGAATAAACTGAAAGCACCTGGCAATCAATTGGAAGACGTTAAGCAAACATTCAAAAGAAAAAATATTAAGGTAATACTAAACAAGAAGCTACAATAAAAAATAGAATAGTTCATAGTAAATACATTGTAAAAAAATGCCTTCAGCTTTCTGGAAATTAAGTTAAAATTTTAAAACATGGTATGAGTGAGTGAGTAGAAGTGAGCATGCCCATTAAAGTCAGAGCTAATGACCTCAGACAATGCATGGCTCAAGGGATGAATGCAGGTGAAGAATAAATGTAAGACTTGTTATATAGTTCATTAAAGTCAGTATCAGTCCATAACAGAAAACTCACTTAAACAAATGTCATAAATAAAGGATTGTATCTCAGAGAAAACTAGTGACTTTAGGAGTGAAGGCTATGACTGGTGAAGCCTTTCAGACAAATCTAAAGAACGTAAAGAGCTGCAGAATTTGGAAACCCTTCCACAAACTTGAGTTCTCAACTCTCTCCTCCTACTGCAGCATTTTGTCTCCCACAATCTCAGAATGAACTGACACATATATTCATGGCTAGAGCAAAAGTTCCTGATATATTAAAAAAGTTACTGTATATTTTCACAATTTGGACGCAAAAGAGACAGTAAGTTAGGATTAAATTACCACATTTTTAATATTTATTTTCTTTAAGAGAAAGATTGTGGTTTACATTGCTACTCTTAAAACAGTTTCAATTTTCTAACCTAATAAAGACTTCATAAAACTGCATCCTTCTTCTTAAAATATGATTATTTAATGATACACCACTGGGATAAATCACCTTTTGATGGCTCAAGTATCACAGTGTTTGCATGGTGACTCACATAACACCACAATGCACAATGAATCAAAGCCAAGGATCCGGGAACTGCGAGTGTGCCAAGATCTCGGAATTACAGCTAATGAATATATGGCCTGGGAGAAGGATTTAAGAGGAAGACCCGCATGGCTTCAACAACCAAATGAAGGACGGTAGAACTGAGATGATTTATCATTTATAGGTGGCGGCAGAGGAAAGTAGAAAAAATGCTGTCAGAAAAGAGAATTTAACCATGCTACATTGAAAAAGATCAGGCTTGGTGGCGTAGAACTAAATGAAAAGAATACAAATTTTCTACCCTTTAAAAATTACATTCATTTATCTATCTATCTATGTTTAAGCCCATGTTCTCTAATTATAGGATTACAGAAGGGTTAATGGAGACGATCCTCACAGTAAAGGGTGCAAGACTGGAACCATACCTAGATGGGGTTTACAATTACTATCACTCAAACTGGTCCTTTTCAGATTTCACCATTAACATCTTGTGTTAAGTTCCCTAGAATACTGAAAGAACCCAAAGACATGAAGAGAATATGAAAACTGTGCACAGACAGTAACCAGGCCAGGATTTGGGCCCAGTCATCTGGAGCTGTGAGGCAGCAGCCTTAACCACTGTGCCTCTATGCTATAAATATTAATGTTATTAATGATAATTTAATTCTACTTATTTAGCTAAATACGATGAACACACATCACATCCAGAGTGGCTTAATGGCTTCCATTAACGCTGATTTGGACTGAGTGTTTTTTCAAATTAATGACTTATTATTTTATTTAGTATATCATCTTTTGACAAACAAATCAATACTGAATTTTAAAATATTGTTTTAATTTAGTACATGGATTCAGTTAATTAAAATTTGATTTCATGTAATCCCATTTATTTTGAAGATTTTATGATTCAGACAGGGTAATTGCATTGGCTTAAATTGATTTCTTATTTATTTAGTTTTTGTGCTGTACTTTGTAAATAATTTTATATAGTATGTCATTAATTCTTGGTGGTGTAGTAGTAGCTGTACTGCTTCACAGTGAAGAGACCAGGGTTCAAGTCCCAGGTCCTCCCTGCATGGAGTTTGCATGTTTTCTCCATGTCTGTGTGGGTTTTCTTCCACAATCCAAATACATGCAGGTTAGGTGGGTTGGCAATGCTAGATTGACGCTGGTGTGTGTATGCATGGTGTTAATGTGTGTGTGAGTGTTTTCACCCTGCAATGGACTGGCGCCCTTGCTAGATGCTGTTTCTGCCTTGCACCCTGTGCTTGCTGGAATAGGTTCCAGCTCCCCATGACCCTAGTCAGGATTAGGTAGTCTTAGAAAGTGGTATGATAG
This sequence comes from Polypterus bichir lapradei, assembly GCA_026402145.1. Classification (NCBI taxonomy): domain Eukaryota; kingdom Metazoa; phylum Chordata; class Cladistia; order Polypteriformes; family Polypteridae; genus Polypterus; species Polypterus bichir. Next base: position 104,224,745 of record JANRMT010062814.1, on the reverse strand, counting down.
TATGTTAATAATTCTGTTTTTGTTTTGTTTTTATATATTTGTAATATTATGATTCTGTTTATTTTGTATTTCTGTTTATTGTTGTTTGTGTTCTGCCCTGCCTCCTGTGTGAAGAACCTAAGGAGGCAGGGCCACATAATTCGGCTGATGACATTCCAGCTCCAGCAAAATGTTTCATCAGCTTTGGCATAGGTAGCATTATGGTTTGTTTTGAACTGCTTTGGTTTTGGTCATTGGATTCTCTGGCTTTTGACCCACTGCTTTTGCTATGAGGTTCTGTTTATTGGATTGTTTTGCTGTTTTGCTACTTTTTGTTCCTGCTTTGCTTGTCCTGTTTATACATTTTAGATTCTTTTTTGAAAAAATCTTTCAATATAAGGATCTTAATTGCCTTGTTCTGTGTTGGATCAGAGGTTTCACGGTTTCCCTCTTCTCCATTTTTCTGGACACTTTTAGACTTTTGTCATTTAAAAGTCTCGCGCCCTTAGGGGTCTGTGTGTGCCAGAAACCATGCTTTTTAGAGTTTGGGCCAATTCATTTGGAGGTGAAGCCTTTAAAGTAGGCTCAGACCAGAAAAAAAGTCTGGTTTGGTCTTTTGTGTGGTTTTTTTAGACCTTCTCTCCCTTTTGTGCTTCTTTGTGGCAGATGTGAGGAAGCATGGTGGCACACTGTATAGTTCTCCTACCTCATGGATTTAGCATTATGGGTTTGAATCCTGTGCTCACTCTTCCATCAAAATGCTGACTGAAATTAATTATAGAATTTGCATATATTTAACCAATTTACATTCCTATTTTCCTGTTCCCAAGGTCGTAATGGCCTTACTTGTGAAAGAAGTAGACATGAAGGTCATTCTTCACAGCATCCCGCTTATCTTATAGACAGCTGCAAATAACAGAGCTACATACTGAAATGCTCTGTGCAGTTTTGCTACTTTCCATTTTTTATTAGCATACAAATAATGAAGACATAGCAAATAAAAGTATGCAAACTGACATTTACAACAATGATATTTTCACAATGATATAAATTCACTGGCACCATCTACAATGCAAAAATGTCAGGACATTAGTTGCATATTTAAGAATAAAATATTATATATTTTATTATTTCACCTGTATTGTAAATTGTTAAAGACTGAAGCTGTTGTTAATCTGTAATGTAATGTGTAAAAATATATGAAGAATGATATTCATGTTATTCAATAGTAACATTTTATTAGATATAAATCCCAAACATGTTCATTGATGAATAACTAAATAGTAGTGAATTATATTTGAATTAACATTGAATAAGAATTTCACAGTGTTTTGTACATGTGACAATAAGCTTAAGCTAAATTAAGCTAAGTACATTTTTTTATGAAACGATAGTGTAACAGAATTCTATAAACATATAAAATATCTTACATTGTGAAATATTTTTAAAACAAGCTTTACGCAACATGATTATTCCATGCTATTTTATATTACACTAGAAAATAATAGTGAAGTTTCGTTAACCTAAAATATTATCTTAATAAAAAAGAGAAATACAAACACTAGCTATATCACTAGGCCTACCCATGCTGTTCAAGTATTGTTCTTTTTCTGAGATAGTGTTTGTTTAGGTAAGATAATGTGTATGTTCTATTAGTTAGCATGAAGTTATGTATTTTAATACATTCTTGTCTATCATTGAAACAGAAATTGGTGACATGTTGCATGTTGCTTAGACTTACAAGTAATAATTTTAATGTGTTCTGCACCCATGATAATACTACTACTTACTACTATTACTACAACTAAAGAAATAAAAGAAACTCTAGCTTATGTCATGTACATGTGGTCTCTTAGAAGACACTTGCACAGCCCTAAATATCTACATAATATGGGGGAGTGAGACCCCAAAGATCAGCATTTACTTGGCTTTGTTCCAGGCTCAATTGCAGTCTCTAACATAGCTATCCTAAGCTTTGACATTTCACTCTGTTCAGATGATCTTAAAGTCAATCTTCATTGCATTTTTTGTTAGAATGTGACTTGCCTTGTTAAGCACTAAGTGTTCATTATGAAAGGAGCTATACAAAATAAAAATAGAGCAAAATAACATGTGATCTTGTAAAGAGGTGATACAAATAAAGCCACACACAGCAATAGCAGCAGAAAAGTCTTGAAAACGTTTAAACAGAATAAATGACGAGAGCAGCCATTCAGCCCAGTAAAACTCATCAATCCCATTCACCTTGTTTCTTCAAAATAACTTTATGTCTTGTTTTGAAGTTCTCTTAACTACTACTGTCCACCACACTTCTTGGTAACAAATTAAAAAAAAACTGTTAGAGGAACATTGAGAAGGATAGAAGGAGCAAGTGTGCGATGTCAAACACAAAAACACTAAAAGTTGAATTTGTTATAAATTAATATAGAAAATAATTGATAGATGAATCAATGGGAAGTAATCTTTATCCAGCAATTGTCAAACCCACAGAATCCATTTCAGAGTCTACCTCAGCATGATCAGGTACAGGGAAGAAAACAGCCCTGGACGAGATGTCTACTGGATATTAATGTGGGGTTTGGTAATTCAGATTACCCCAAGCATTATTTCTCTTACATTACTGAGATATTAATGCCTGTGGTGTATTATGCCTTTTTGCAATTACAAAAAATTTGAAACCATTTTAAGATTAAAACCAAAGTAATACAATACTACACCATTAATTTTGATAGCAACAAAGTTCTTTAAGCTTATAAATTAAGCTAACATATTACTTTCTCTTGCTTTACAGTAACTAACAAGTTTTAATGTTACCATTTCAATTAACCAATTAAATGTTTATTGAATACATTATTTTGAACATGGAATACCAGCTCAAAGCACTGCATTTATTCAACAGCAGCACATATTCATACAAAGAAGACTTCTGGCAAAAAAGGTTACTCAGTCGGGGACATAAAGTGAATCAAGAAGTAGGTTGTACCTTACAGTTTTGAGATATCACACCCATCTATTCATCCAGTGACCTTTATTTTGTTAATGACAGGATAGAAGGTCTTTTGGAAATACACTTTTGCTTTGTCCTGTATATAAAAGCATTAATGTTCTGTATTCTCTATTTATCTCTGTTTATAAAGTGCTCATTATAAAAGTTACTTCAATAGAAACAAATACGAAAATAAACGTACCAGAGTGGTTCTTCAGACTGATTCAATAAGGTAAGCATTTTGGTTGACCACATAAAGGTTCCAAAAAGAAGCTTAGTTTATTTAGATCTGTGACAGGCTCCATACAGTAAATAACAATAACTAGATGGTAACAGATTTGTGAAATACCAATAAGTCATGAGTTTAAAAGGACTCTCACTGCATATATTCAGTAACACAGGCTAGGTCCAGGTTTCCTAATCTGTTAATGTCCTGTAGTTCATACATACATTAAAGATTTTCATTTTTTCTACAAATCAGGAAGTTTTCCAAAGCACAAAGAATCAACTTCATATACAAAGAACAAATCCCAGAATGAAATGGTGCTTGGTCAAGCAATGGAGCAACAAGGAACCACAAAAACCCAGTTAAGAACCATATAGTGAAGATTTGCCAGTAGGGGCTTCCGGTTTGAGTCCTTTCCTAAATGGCAGCATAATTTATTAGCTCCGTAAATTTGCACGAATTCGGTGCCCCAGAGTGAGATATTAACAAATTTCTAAGTGCTGACAAAATTATGGAGGGGGCAACTATCGAGAAAAGGGGATGAGCAAGAAAAAACGCCACAAAAGACGATGATAACATCCCAAACGTACACGAACTGAATACCGCGAGCGGTGACGGAGCACATGAGGGAGAACAAATTAGCCTAGCAAAGATTCTTAACGAGATTAAGGACTTTCGACAGGACAGCCACAAACAACTTCAAGATATAAAAGAAGAATTGAATAAGTCTAATAAAAGAATTGAAGAGGCTGAAAATAGAATAGATGAGGCTGAGACCCGAATCCAAAACACAGAAGAAGTGCTGGAAGAGATGATACGGCTAACTGAGCAAATTGAAGCCAGGCTAAATGACCAAGAGGGCCGAGCCAGACGATCAAACATCAGGATCTATGGCGTACCTGAAAAAGCGGAGGCGAACTCTTCCGACTTCATTTCTTTTCTGGAGGATTTACTTAAATCGACTCTGGATCTGACCCCGCCGGTGGACCTCCAGATTGAACGGGCTCACAGAGCGCTCGCGCCTACTCCATCAGCCGAAGCCAAACCACGCTTGATAATCGTCAAGTTCCTCAACTACAGAACGAAAGAGTTGGTAATCAAAACGGCCTGGGAGAAGAAAGTGATCAAATGGAAAGGTAACAGGATTTTTATGATCATGACTACGCTCCCGATGTGCTGTGGAAACGGAGGAAATATCAAGGTGCAAAAAGGATGCTGAGGGAACACGGCATCAGATTTCAAACGCGATTCCCGGCCAGGTTAAGGGTGTTTTACACTGAAGGCACGGTTATCTACAACTCCGCGGAGGAGGCAACAACCGATATGGTGAAAAGAGGTCTCTCGGTGACCGCTCTCAACACACCTTCCATGTTCAGCGGCTGACATGGAGAAAGACTGGCAAGAAGAGTGGTACACCTGCTCGCGTACATCCATCCTACAAAGACAAACTTCTTGTATTCAGACGTTTACAAACAGAAGATAAGTGAGGGATAAGAAACACCTTTTCTTTGGGACAGAAATTGAAGGTACACCGATTTATTACACTGACTTTATTAGTTTCTACTAGTTTCTTAACTAAAGTTTTACTTCCCGACTTGAGAAGACATGCGTGTTAAGTGCAAATATTACCGAAGGAAGGAACGAACTGTTTTTACATCGATATGACTTTAAGTGCATGGACCCTTAGTACACCACAAGTACAAGAGGTTTTTCCCATGGAGCATGCTTATCATCCTTGCTCATTGAAGGGTCGATATGTTGCGACCCCTTGCTTGGAAGTTTTGACTTTATTTTTTATAGTTTCGCCTTTTTTAATTGAAAGTTCTGGTTGTTCTTTGTTTATCTGTTCATGTTTAATGCATACTCAGAAGGGGATGGTATTAGATGACTGTTATACAACTGTGAGTAGATTGAATCAAAAACACAAGAAAATATGTGGATTAAAAGAAAATGAGTAATTCCATAAAGGTAGCATCATATAATGTAAATGGGTTACTTAACCCTGTAAAAAGAAGCAAGATTCTAACTAAACTTAAA
>JANRMT010062814.1:104186416-104214517 GCA_026402145.1 Polypterus bichir lapradei | reverse complement strand
AATAAGAAATCAGGAAGGGGGCAAATAGTTTTTCACACCACTGTATACTTGTACCCCACCGCGAGAATTAAAATAAATGGTAATTTATCGAGGAGCTTTGCACTTGAGAGGGGTACCAGACAGGGGTGCCCTCTCTCTCCTCTGCTCTTCGCATTGTTTATTGAACCCCTGGGGCAATGGATCAGGCAAAATTCTAAAATAAAAGGTATTAACATCAAAAATGATGAACATAAAATAGCACTATTTGCGGATGACATACTGGTTTATCTAAAGGATCCAACTGAGTCATTGATTGAGTTAATGGAAACTTTAAAAACCTTTAGCTTTTTCTCAGGATTTAAATTAAATATTTTAAAAACTCAGGTACTGACCTTTAATTATAACCCCCCAAACAAAATTAAAAAAGATTACTCCTTAAAATGGGATCTAACATTTATTAAATACCTAGGAATAAATATCCCCAAGGATATAAACAATTTAGAAATGCTTAATTATGGTCCTATTAATAAAAAAATAAAACTTGACATTGCAAGATGGAATCTTTTACCATTTTTTAGCATGAGATCTAGATTGGATTCAGTCAAGCAAAACATACTTTCAAGATTACTCTCTCTATTTCAGTCTTTGCCTGTTCCCTTGCCCAAAAAACGATTCTCAGAATGGGATAAACTGATTTCCAGATTCATATGGCAAGGCAAGAAACCAAGGGTAAAATTTAAAACCCTTCAACTGAGTAAAGATAAAGGAGGGGTTGCTCTCCCATGTTTACAAAAATATTTTTGGGCAGCACAGTTAAGAATAATAGTTTGTTGGTGCAACCCAGAATATCAAGCAAGGTGAAAGGATATAGAGATTGGTTGGTTTGACAGGATCCCTATTCAAGCTAGCATCATAGATGATCATTTAATTAAAAATAAGAAAGAAAATCAATGGATTAAGGTAACACTTAAAAATTGGTTTGAGATTATTAAGGAGTATAATCTAAAGAATTCTGTTAATGTATTGAAATGGCCATCATATGATTCTGATTTTAAACCAAATACATTAGATATGCGTTTTAAAATATGGGCTAAGAAAGGGATCACTGCTTATTGCTCAATCATGGATAAAGGACAATTATTAGATTTTAATTCTCTAAAAGAAAAATTTAGTTTGGAATCCAAAGACTTTTACAGATACCTCCAGCTCCGACAACATTTCTGCCAGAAAATTAAAAAAGGGATCGATGAGGATCCAAATAAGAGTGCTCTAGTTAAAATATTCTCCTCAGCTTATAAGGCTGAACCAATGTTTAAGACTATTACAAAACTTTATAGAGCCTTGATGGATTTACAAGGAGATTCATCCTTGTACATTAAAGAAAGATGGGAGAAAGAAAGTGGGATTATCTTCTCAACCGAGGACTGGGAAAATATATGTATACAACAATGGGCAACTTCCCGTTCTCCATATTGGAGAGAATTCTGCTGGAGAAATACTATTAGGTTTTTCCTTACCCCAAAACAGAAAAATAATTTTCAAGGCAACTCAAATTGTTGGAGACATTGTGGCTCACAGGATGCAAACCATTTTCACATATTTTGGAGATGTCCTAAAATTAGAGGTTTTTGGAAAGATATACATAAGGTACTGGAAATTATTTTAAACATTACAATTGATTTCAGTTTTAAGGTACTTTATATGGGTATGGTGTCAATGGTTTCCTGGGAAGGGAAAAATAAATACATGTATAGAATAATTCTTGCTTCAAGTAAAAAAGCTATTACTAGATGCTGGTACAAACGTAATCTGCCACAAATACAGGATTGGATTGATGTTGTAAAAAATGTGTTTATAATGGAGAAAATTATTTTCAGTATGAATAACCAAATAGATCTGTTTGTTGATTTTTGGTCTAGGTGGATTGAGCATATAACCCCTATTGAACCAGATGTTTTTCTGTTATAGAACATGTGTTTTATGAATAGGTATTGTCTATACATCCCCTGTCTTCTGTAAATAGTTTTTTTTTTTTCTATAATTGAGAGATAACCCAAAAAGATATATTGATCTGTTTTATGCCATGAAGAGCTTTTTTGATAATATATAAGCTATATCTGTTGTAAACGTGATAAAAGTCATAAACAGATGTATTGGATTGTATCTCTTTTCAATAAAAACTTAAATAAAAGAGAAAAAAAAAAAGAACCATATAGTGCCATTAAAGAACCTGTATTTTTAAGAGTGTACCATACCATTTTCTCAGCCCACTTCTGAGCAGGGGTGCAGGGTGACTGGAGCCTATCCCAGCAAGCACAGAGAACAAGGCAGGAACAATCCCCAGGACAGGTGCCAGTCTATTGTAGGAAGACACACTAAAGCCAATTCAACATTGCCAACCCACCTAACATATATGTTTTTGAACTGCAAGAGGAAACTGGAGCACCTAGAGGAAACTAACGCGAGGATATGGGACATGAACCTTTGACACCTTACTGCAGAGCAGTAATGCTACCACTGTGCCGACCTGGCTAAATCCATTATTCCTAAAATAGGGAATAAGAGCAGAGAAACAGGATAAGGAATAGATCAGGTAAGCTTATTTGAGTTTTATGTGAGATACAATTAAATTTTCTATTTTAATGTATTTTTTATTATCAATTAACCTTTGAGCACCAATGTGTTCCATATTGATTGGATCTGCAAGTAACAATTTCACTGTACTCTGTACACATGACAATACTAAGACTACTGCTAACTATACTACTAATAAAACCTCAAGGACTCCAATACCTTCTGACTTTCATTCCAAGTTAAAGACTTATGTAACATCCTCAGAACTTCAATGGGTATAGAAAAGAAAATATTCACATTTTGTTACTTTACAGACTAAAATGATAACGTACATAAAAATACTTTTTTCAGCTTTATTTAGTCAATGCAATCTATAACATCCAGGTCAAAGATATAATAGCAACAGTTCAGAAAAATATTAATAAATAAAAAACAAGAATTACTGAGATTGATAAAGGATCACCACCACCCCCCCAAAACAATACTTGTAAACTCAATTAGTTGTACATAATCACCTTCTCCATTCCACACCTGTGATCAGTTGTAATCATTGTGATTAGTTTAGCATACCTGTAAAAACAGCTATTCCTAGAGAATTTCAGTGCTTGGTAGTGCAACTGAAAACAGAACAATTAACTATGTGAGGCAATGCACTTTCAAAAGATCTCAAGGATACAGTTGTGGACAGGCACAAGTCAGGAGATGGATACAAAAAAATTTCAAAAGCTTTATTAACCCCACCAATGGTCACCATCCAATTTGACAGAGCTTGAACAGTTCTGTAAAGACGACTGGGCAAATATTGCTTAGTCTAGATGTGCAAAGTTGGTGTAGAAGTATCCCAACAGACTCAAGGCTGCAATTAAAGCAAAACGTGGTTCCATAATGCACTGAAACACAGGGTGTGATCCTTTATCAACTCAAACTTTATCAGTTTTTATTTATTATTATTTTTCTGAACATCAGGTATTACATCTTTGACTTGGATATTGTAGGCTGCATTGAGTAAATAAAGATGAAAAAATTACTTTTTGTTTGTGCTTTTATTTCAGGCTGTAAAGCAATAAATTGTGAATATTTTCAAAGGGGTGATTCTTTTCTATACCCACTTTATTTCTTTAAATTCATGGTCGAGGGAGCCAGAACCTACCTTAGCAGCACTGGGTGCAATGCAGGAAGCAGCAAAGGCCAGGATTCCAGCAAATCACAGAGCCCATTCATGCACCCAGTGGGGCAAGAGGGGGCAATGCCCCCTTAAACAAACATCCTGCCCCCTTAAATCAAACTTTTAGAAGTTGATAAAGAAAATAATAGATTACGCACAAACTGAATATGGACAAGATTTACTACAGTAGCTGAAAAGTCCACTGAAAAAGGCACAAATGAGCTGATAGGTTTCACCTCTCGTTCGCTCTTTCAATCTTTAGCTCTGTTTGTGCGCAGCTCACACATCACTCCGCAGAGATCCCCCACTCACCCTCCCCCAGCTAAACATCCAATCACTGTCAGTATGCAAATGACCCGGTGTCAGGTTTCTCAGTAGGCAGGGCTGCGCAGCAGCAGAGGTTTTGAGGAAGCAGTAAATCTCTGTCGTGAAAATCATAGCGACCCATGAGATACAACAACTAAAAAATACATCTATATTTGCACAGTCGTTGGGGGACTAGTCCATTGTTCTCACTGTTTCAGTCTAGTAGAGAAGTGTTTCTTTCTCGATCCTACAAGCACCACTGTGAGCCTGTCTGCTGCATAGAGCCGACTGGAGGACCTGTGTCTGTCTGTCAGACCCCGACACAAAACCCCGCCCCAGCTTTCAACTCTGCACTCAACAGTTTTCTCGTTTCAAATACTGATGAAATCACAGCGATTTTAGTAAAGCTTATTCACTTTCCACCCCAGCTTCCAGAAGCTCACAAAGGGAAAGTTATTGCTGTGAGATGCTTCCTTTTTTCCAAGCTTTTAAAAAGTGTGGCGCTGCTCCTGCCTGTACCAATAGCAGTAGCAATGATGCTGCTGCTGGTACATCAGAGACAGCAGCTAGTATGCCTACTCCTGTGGCATCAACAAGCACTGCTTCTACTGTACCTCTGCCAACAATTGCTGCCCCAAAGCAACCTGCTCAGCTACCCAGTGACTTAAATGGCAATACACAATCCCAGCCAATACTGGGCAGTTACCCCAAACGTGTATTTGGTGGTACAACATTAAAGTCATTCAATCCTGCCTGGTACCACACACAACTATGACTGGAGTACTCTGTTTCCCCTGTCGGAAATATGGCAGCACTGTTAATGAGAGGGATGTAGTTTTTACCTTAACTGGTTTAACAACTGGAAAGCAGCACTTGATCGAGACAAGGGGCTACAGAGGCATGTGTCTGGCCACAACCATGTGCATGCTTCAACCATCTGGACTGAGCATAAAAGCAGAAAGGCCACAGGGGGGACTGTGGATTCAATGTTGGTTGGTAAAACACAACTTGAAAAAAACCATTACTATGTCAAGAGTATTGGTAGTGCTATAAGGTTTCTCTGTGTAAATGAGTTGGGGCTCTGTGGGACTGCAGAAACCTTGAGACATGATGCAGCGGGTAATGATGATGACATTGCTTCAGGTATTTTTCTAAAACTGATGGAATATACCTTAGAGAAGGATGAGAAGCTTGCAAGCATTGCTAAGGGTATCCCAAAAATGCAAAATACACATCTAAGGATATCCAAATGAAATTATCCAAACACTGGCTGACATGGTGCTTGGAGAGGTCAGGACAAAATATGAAAGTGCTGATTCTGCAGGGTTTTGCCTCAAAAGTGATGGGACCAGGGATAGGTGCAATGTGGAAAATTTGTCTGTGATAATAGGGTTTGTCAGAAATTCCATGCCAGAGGAGCATCTTATTGGGTTGCTTGACTTTCAACAACTTGATGCAGAATACATCACCTCTGAGATCCTGTTACACCTTTCTGATGCTGGCTACAGTGCTGACAGTATACTGAGCCAGTGTTATGATGGGGCTTCTGTGATGAGTGGGGTTAGAGGTGGTGTACAAGCTCTGCTCCAAAAGAGGCTTGACAGATATGTCCTATACATTCACTGCTACAACCACCAACTGCACTTAGTGGTTGTGCATGCCATACAGAGTGAGCCGTGTGCAAAAAGATTTTGTAGCCTATCTAGTTCACTCTACACTTTTTTTACCACCACTATGTACTCAATAAACACTATGCACCTTGTCCAAAAAGGCTGCTTGAGATCAGATGGACAAGTCACTATGAGGTGACAAGGTTCACTGTGGACAATCAAGAACAAATCCTTAGTATCCTATCTGAGATGACATAGGATGATGATGCTGCAGTTGACCTGTGCACCGAGGCATCAGGCCTGCTATGCCAAATTAAGAGGCATCACTTCTTTGAGATTGGAAAGTTCCCATTGTGGGTGCTTGGTGTCTTGAAACCAGCAAATGCAGTTGATCTGTGCAGTGCTTCTGAGGTTGTTAGTGCAGCACTGGACTCCTTAAAAAACATCTGTGAGGATGACTGTTGGGGAGTGTCATCTTCTGCTGAGGATGAGTCACATCCAACAAAGAGAAGGAGAACAATGAGCAAACAACGGGGTCAAAGTGTTGTGCTCTCAACTTTGGGCCATACAGACTCTGGCGACCCTACCATTTCCCCCCATCAGTCTCTGAAAAGATCCCTGCTCAACATCCTTGACAGGGCCATTTCAGAAATGGAAACTAGATTTTCACACAAGAATATTGACCTGATGAGAGCGATATCTAGTCTTGCACCCAAATCTAACGCATTTCCAGATCCCACCCTGTTGCACCCTCTGGCTGTGATGGCTGGCACTGTAGCACTGTAGCAGATGTTGTAAGTCTGAAAAATAAAGTTCTTGTGGCAAAACAGATGCTGCTCAAAAAATGTTCAAAGGAAACAGACCTGTCCACTGTGTGTAAACTCCTGCAGGAGTACAAGGAAGCCTTTCCTGAGTTGCATAAATTGTATGTAACAGCCCTGGTAATTGGTGTGTCTTCAGCATCGTGTGAAAGTTCCTTCTCCACTTTGTCACGGGTCCTAACCCCCTATCGTCACACCATGTTACATAAAAGAAAGAAGAATTTGGTGATCTTGGCCCATGAGAAGTCCATAACAAATAACTTGGATATGGATGAATTTGGAAGAGTTTTTGCAAAGGGACACAGGAGGCTGTTGTTGTAGAGTGGATTGAGAAGAAAGGAGAGTGCAGCTGTTCAGTTGCAAACAGAGAGTTTAGTTGCTTTAAAAACAAACAAGCTGAAAACAAGACAAAAAGAAAAAAGTTCAAATGTTCTGTTCTAAATCTGTTCTCATGTTCTACAAATTAGTTTGCGAATTGTAGGAAAAGACATGGTGAATTGTTTTTTTTTAAATTACTATGTCAACCCTTTTTAGTTTTGTAAATATTGACTATATTGAGAGGTCTTACTTCATTCTTACTTTATTTTGCAAATTTATTTGAGAATTAGGCCATCCAATTAAGATAAATTTTATGTTGTTAGTTGTAAAGATCTGGATGGATATTTTATTTTTTTTATTTTATTTTATTTTTTTTATTCTATTTTTCAGTTTTACTTTTCCAGACTTGGTGAATTGTTTTTTTTTTTTTTTTATAACTTGGCCTATCCTTTTTAGTTTTGTTAATATTGGCAATAGTGAGAAGTGTTATTGTTGGGTTCGAATATATTTGATATAGGCCATCCAATTAAGGTAAATGTCATGTTTTTAGTTGTTCTAATCTGATGAGGAATATTTTATTTTATTTTTTGTTGTTTTATTTGTCAGTTTTCCTCCTGAGGGATTGCCACCTTATCGTGGTCAGGGGGTTTGCGTGCCTCAGTGACCCTAAGAGCTACACCAGCAGAAACTTAGCCTTCAGGTGGGACACCCAAGTTGGACAGGTCTTAGGGTACAGGCCTGACTAAGTGCAATCCAATTACATGACAAAAACAGTTATCCAGAGCACCCCCACTCCTACCACCACCCCACCCCTTTCCTGCCTCTGTCGCCACCATGTGCCTCCTTCACATTTCTCTCTGCCCCCTCATATATGCCTGTCTAGAACCGGCCAAGGCACCTAGACTGACCAATTTGAAATTGCTGGTCAGCTAAACCCAAATGTCTTTGGGGATGTAAGAGGCAAGCCAGGGTACCTGCAGGAATATTCACGCAGACATAGGAATTTGTATAAACCACAAACTGACAACAACCAGACATGAAATTTAAACTCAGTGCACTGGGTTGGTGGAGGTGATAGCATTACCCAATGCCCCAGCCATCTTCACTAATGTCTTACTTACCTAAATTATTTGTATTTATGCATTCTTTTAAACACATTTAATGTAAACCTTCAAAAACTCCAATATTTTTTCACCTTTTCTCAAACTTAAAGACTTATTTATCTAAACTAATATTACTGGAGCATAGATAGATAGATAGATAGATAGATAGATAGATAGATAGATAGATAGATAGATATGTGTGTGTATTTCAATTTTTTCACTTAAATTCAGTTTCAAAATACATATGATGTAGTTTACAAGCGTTATACACCTTATTTATCAAAGAAATTTTTTTGAAATGTTGTTGAATTCATAGCACTACAACTTTTCAGTGTGATTTTACATATTTAAAGCCCGCTCTAAAGATTTTGCTCATTATTCAAAGAATAATAAAACAGGAATGTTAACACGGTCCCGTAATTCGACTCTCTTTTGCGCTTTATTTAGTCCTTCAGTTCAATTTGACCCTCAGAGGGCGCCGTTGTATCTAGGGTGACGCGTGTTTCTAAGAACGCGGTGTCCATGGAGACGTGAACATGGAGGCGGCGGCGCCCCGAACACCCGGACCTGTAGATGATTAGATACCCTCTATGTGAGTTTTTTGTGGGTATAGTTACTAAAGATTTTGCACGTTTTGTTGTTTGTCGGGAGGGTATGGTTATTATTATTATTATTATTATTATTATTATTAACGCATCAAACGACGATTAGTGGAACGTTGGCATTTTCGCGATATTGTCATTCCAAAATCAATTAAAAAAGACTGAGTACAAAGGATTGTTTCAAAATTGAGCGCAGTAACAGCTTTCAAGTTGAACACTTAAGAAAAATAAAAGGTAACGCATAAAGGAAACCTGTCAGTGAATTTAAAAGAGGCTTGTTTCAAGTTTTAAATTGTACGCTTCGTCACCATCTGTAAATGACATTTGGTGCACGTTTAGGTACGCATATTTCAAACTGTTGTTAAGCTACTTTGTTTATTTTGTGAAATTATGAAAACATACGACATCTTAATGATCTGCAGGTCCACACTAGTCTACTAAATTGCAGAGCACGTTCTTTGCATTTTTAGTTTGCAAAATAAATCACGTTTCTGCTCACAATGATTAAAACAATTAAGCTTTCCTACTTCCGAAGAACCACACACATCTCACAACACAAAACGCAACGTGAATATTCGCGGTGAATATTAAAATTTCTGTAACATCTTACAAAGAATTCAAAAACAGAGTGACCCGTGATTTATTCGACGTGGTAGGAGACTGTCTCCTGACACTACACAACTGTCTTCTGCCCAGCGTACTTCAGCTCATCTTTAACTCAGTTTCTGGAAGGATTGTGAACCCGATCCGCTTTGAGCGGCTATGAACGAATCCCGATCCTATCATTGTCTGTTTGGAATCTAAACATTCTCCCCTTATCTGCGTGGCTCTTTGTAGACCCAATGAGAATTCTTAACTGGCACGTCCGAGTCAGTTTGTAGCTGTGACTGGCGGGATGTCTAGTGCTGGGTCTTGCTTTAAACCCGATGCCATTGTAATGTTTATAGAAAATCTCTGAAATTAAACCTGTTCAGTAACAGATAGTATGACTATAGCTTGGAGATATGTTAAGTACAACTGTATGAAACTTATCCCATATCACCCAGTCTTTTTCAGAGTCGGCTTCGAGAACATCCTAACAGTTAAGATAGCGAATGTGACTATTTATCGTTCGCTGCACACTCACACCTAAGTCTGGTTTATACTAACTGCGTGAAGTCGTCGTGGAGACCGCATCGCAAAGCGCGTGCTCGGTGTGCGACCGAAACACATTTATATTTTCTGTGGCCCTTCCGATCGGCGCGTGGATACTCTTCTAATCAATAAGTGGATTTATTCGATCAGTGTCACATAGCTAATAATGTCACGGCAGAGAATATGAAACCTTGCTGATGGAAGAAAAGCCGCGCCTGCTATTACTGACTTTAAAAGGAGGAAAAGTCGAAAGTGGAATGTCAGACCAATTGACCAAGAGCAGTGAAGGAAAGGCGAGTGTAATATTCTCATGAGTGGGGGGGCTGACATGATGAGCAAATGCATTTCAAATGTTTTTGCATGTCCCCATTACATTTTCATGACCTGTTACGTCTTACTCAGCCCTTCGTTCACCACTCCACGTGCATGACCCACGTAACCCGATTCTCCTTGATATTAACCATTTTCAATTCACGGCCATCACGCCTCGTAGTTAACAACAATTTTTGCGCATTGGAGTGGCATGTCTGCAAATCTGACGTCATTTTCGCTTCGCAGCACTCGCGCTCAGCTCGGACGCGTCAAGTATAAACTAGGCTTTACACGAAACCAAAACTGCCAATGAATTCTTGGGATTTGAAAGGAAACCAAAGAATCTGGAAAAAAAACCCCGCAGACTCGGACAGGGCGAGAAAACTCAACCCGTGCAGGCAGCGACTGTCTGAGAGATTCAAACGCGAGACGGTAGATTTGTGAGGCCAAAATGCTTCCGCGTATTAACAGTTTTAAGAAGTATTTGTTGGATTAGCGAGAAGGTCTCTTGTTTCTATTATTTAATAAGGCGTTGCATTAAATTATAATAAACATTGGGCACTTAATGCCTTCATGTTTGATATACGCCTAATGTCTCCTTCCATAGTATACAGGTATATAGCATGATCTTTCGACATGCTGTTCCTATTTTTAAAAATGTAATTAAATAATGCAGTACCATTTGTTTAGGTTTTGAGTTGTATTGTGTATATTGTATATTTTGAACTCTTTTTCAAGTTAAAGTTTATTCTCCTGTGTGTATTGAACAATGAGATTCTTAGGTGCCAGTGCAGTATAGCATTTATGACTGACTGTTCAACACAACCTGTGGATAGAAGTTGTCCCTGTACCCGAATCGCCTGGTGCTTGTGTGAATGGTCCTGGATATTTTGTCAGAAGGGAGGAATAAAAAAAGCAACTGTGCATGATGGATAAGGTCTTTATTAAAGACTGTGTATGCCTTTCAAGGGCAGAGTGTTTTGTATGTGTCCTGAATATTTCAGTAAAATGCTCTGTACAGCCTTTATGATAATCAGCTGAGCAGTTGCCATACCAGGATGTAATGCAGTAGAGGTAAGACTCCACTTTGCACTTGCAGAAGTTTGTAAGAACAGACAGAGACGTCTGAATTTTCTGTGAAGTCTGAGGAAGTAAACGCTTTGGTGAGCCTTGGTGACAGGAGCTGGTATGTGCTTTGCTCACTCCAGTTCATTAGTGATTTAAAGCAAATGGCAATATGATTTCAGAGGAATAATAATGGAAGCTGTTTAATGGGTTTCCCCACAAGATGAATTCTTATAGAAGCAATCACAATATCACAATTTCTAAAAATAAGTATGTATTTTTATTTTCTTGTTATATTTGTTTTTCTCTTTACATTTCTACCTTCATGCCTACTTATATTTAATCTCTAGATAAGGCATTCTCTGTTGACTCTGTAGTAGAGTATTATTGCTAAGCTGAAGGTGGCAGAAAGCTATATGTGATCAGGTGTCAGTTGATCCTGCTAAGACAGCTGTTTTCTGTTCTTGCCCAGTATTGATAATAGCGTGTTAAGCACGGGAAAGGCACTATACAAATGAAATGTATTATATTAAAGCCAAGAGGAAGCAATCTGGGTTAGAACTGAACTGTCGGATTGTATGTAAAATCTCCTATAATGTATTTTTATTTTCCCTCATTTTATAAACACAGGACATAAAATTGCTACCCTAGAATGCATTGCCTACCGTCTCTGTGAAGTTTGAATATTCCTTCCTTGCTTCAATGTGTGTCAAAAAATGCTACTGGGGCTTCATTATACCAACGACAATATGTTTGCATGATGCCTCACTTGTGACTGTGACAGCCAAGTCAGAACTTTTCTTTCTTTTTAACATTTTTCTGTATAGTCAACTGATGTGTGTTCAGACCAAACTATGTCTGTATATTTATATATTTACTTATTTACATATTCACATTGGTTGATTTATTTAAAGAGCTTCTGTAAAAAGCCAGATTTCCCCTTGGGGACAAATAAAGTTCTATCTTCTTCTTCTCCTGATCTCCACAGCCTCCGTTTCCTTATGAAGTACCAGGACAGGCTGCTAGGTCGGTATAATCCTCTTAATTTTCCCAATGGCACTCTGTAGGTGTGTTTGTGAGTATTCTATAAGGTGGACTGTCACCCTCTCCATGACCCAGTTCTGCTCTGGAAGTCTTTGTTGTAAAGATTGGTACACTCTGACTTCATATAACAAAGACGTGGGTAAACTATTTGAAGACTTGTGCAGATCTGTAAATTTCTGAAATTATTATTGGTGACAAAACAGTGCAGTGTATAACATGTCATTTTCACAGCTCCAAGGACCAAATTTCAGTTTATTCTAGGTTTTCATCTATGTAAAGTTGGCATGCATTCAAAATGGGTTTTTGCACATTCCAAAGAAAGATGTTTTAGACTAATTGCTAAATTTAAACTGACCTTGTACTGCTAGTGGCGGTAGTAGTAGTAGTACTATAGATACATGTACAGACTACATTGATTCAGTGAAATTCTTAATTAAATGTTGCATTTAGCATGTTATTTGTATAACATAATATTGTAATTAATAGCAAACACAAATCAGCTTACCTGATATACACCATACTCCTGTTTCTGTGTTTCCATTGCCTTAAACCTTGTGGAAAAAAGTCTCAGTAAAAACTCACAATAACTAAAAATTAAGTAACCCAGTAGTGATATCATTTAGAGTAGCTTGAACAAAGTAAGCATGTTTTCATTAAATATATAATAGTCTGCCTATTGTTTTGGATACTGATTACATTTATATTTTAAAACATATTTTAAACAATAGCATCTCAAATTTTTATAACATGAAAAAACAAATCTAATGTCTAAGAAGAAAAGCTTCTTTGAAATTGTTCTAAATATCAACTTTTGGTCCCTGTCTATAGAAACTGCTTTGTGTGTGTGAGTTTGCCCTATGATGAATTGGCTCTCAATCCTGGATTGGTTTCTGTTATGCTTCTCATAATGCTGGGTTAAAGTTTGTCTGCCTTTGACCTTGTAATTGAGGATGTAGGATAAGACAATGGATGGATAGATTAACTTTATAATTACATGCAATGCCAAATTCATTCCTTTTTTAGTTTATCATACTGTATACACACTTTTGCATTTACTGTTGTATAGTAGTTAGTTCCAGAGCCCTAGGTTCAAATTTGACAATTCCTGTGTGTAGTTTGCATATCTTCCCCATGGTTTTTTGAGTCCTAACTAGTTACATATGAGTGAGTATGGGTGGGCATGTTATTGTGCCCTGAAAAGCACTGCCATGCCATTCAGGTTTGGTTCCTACCTTGCCCTTAATGCTTTTGGGATTGGCTTTAGCTTCTCAAAACCCTTCACTAAAATAAGTATTTTGGCACAGTAAACCTGTATTTGATTAAGTTACTTTGAGAATGTTAAGTTACCCTTTGTTATTTCAGTTACTTTTCTTTGTGTGTGTACTGAAACATTAGAGTGAGGTTAAGTTTGCAGCATGCCACCTATGATTTTGATATTGTACAAAGGAAATGTTTACTGCCAGTAGTTAAAAAGTTGTGGGTTGAAAGAAAACTGGTACCAGAGGATGAAACACTGTTGAAGAAATTAATACTGAGAGTCAGATTAACCAAAAACAGTAAACCAGAACCAAAGTTGAAAATTCAAAATGAAAGATTTCTTAACCAGGAATATTCAAACAACATAAACACAATTAGTTTTATTTGAATTGCAACCTTGGATAACCAGAATGTGTATGGCACTGACATTTATACCATCGTAATGGTGATGTCACATGATTCACACTTCTGGTCATCAATACATAGCAAAGTTGTAACAGTGTTTAAAATATACCAAGAAAAACAAAATGGCATTATAAAAAACACAAAATAATTTTAAATGTCCAAAAAAGAAAGCAAAACCAAATCTTAACAATAATTTAGGCTAATACATATTTACATTTTGGAGGTTCATACTGTTTTGAATATTAACTACGAGGGTACAACGATATTGAATAATAAGTCATTTTTCATATTGTTGTTATTTCTTTTCATATGTTTTTGGGGACATCATCAAGACGTTATTTTGGGCTACACATTTTCTCATGAGTCTTGTTGCGCTTTCAACAGCATTCATTGCCAGTCACGTTACTTGCAGTGACTTGGCAATTGATGTTGTACTTAATGTGGCTCTTTAGATCATTACAATACTACTGATATCCATGTTTTTAATTTATCAAACACATTCTACAATCTTTGTGAACAGCATTATTGATTTAGGGAGAGGTTTATCAGATAGTCAGCACTTCACTTTTTTGATGCTACCACCCACGAGTTTGGGTTGTGTTTTGTATTTTGGCGACTGCTGTTTTGCTTTTGTGATATTGATCTCATGCCTGCTAGAAAGCTCAGACTTAGAAGTGCCCCCATTGCTTATTTTACCAGTTCTAAACTTAATTCTCTTGTTCTCTTGGGAATGAATTTCCATCTATTCTCAACACATACATGCAGGAGGAAGGTTATTCTAATTTATTGCACATAGTACATGAAAAGAGATTTAGCCTATTACTATTTTATTAAAGTTTGTAATATTTTAAATTGGACTTGTCTCCTGTCAAGGGTTGTTTCCCATCTTGCACCTAGTGCTGCAGGGGACTAACTCAAGTTTCTCTCAACCCTGACTTAGTTTAAATGGTTCTGGGTGTATATTGGAGTGCAATAGAGGTACTGTGTAATGCACAACTGCCTCACAGCTCTTGAAACATACAGTGTGCTGTAGTGGTTAAGGGTTTGAATTTCAACCCAGAGGTTGTGGATTCAAATCTTGCTACTGCCACTGTGTGACAATGAGCAAGTCACTTAACCTGCCTGTGCTCTGACTGGAAAACCGAAAAGAAATGTAACCAAATGAATTACAAATGTTGTAAGTCACCTTGGATAAAGGCATCAGCCAAATATGTAAATGAAACAGGGGTTCATCCCTCAGGCCTGTTACTGCCTGTGTGAAGTTTGCATGTTCTTGACATGCGCATGTTTTCTTGTTATGCTACTTTGACTTACTACAGTATCTCAAAGGTGTGTAGGTTAGGTTGACTGGTAATCTTAAATTGAGCCAAAATAAATAAGTGTGCCCTTTGATGTGTGCTTTCCATAGATGCCATGTAGCTGATTCTGCCAGTATACACTTCTACCAATTGTGATCCTGAGTAGGTTTGAGAAATGATTGATGATGATAATATTAATACATTTTTTCATTATTATCATCTCAAAGAAATCCAGTTTCAGAAGTGTCAACCATAAGGTTTAACTTCCCTTAATAATTGGACTGCCCCTCCATGAAAGTAAATGCCTTGTTCATTCCATCCTCCGCCTGTTATTTACTGTCAACTCAGTTTAAATCAAAATTCCATCTTGCTCAATTTTCATTATATATACAACAACAAGGCCACAATTTTCTATGATAAAAGAGATACATGTTCTGGTAATGTGAGTTAAAATTTAATTGTTTACCAGTATTATTGAAATTCATTAAAAATCAGGATGCTAAATTCTGCATCTACAAGGAAAAGAAATGCCAATGTGAAAGTAATGCAAGGATTTCAAGAGTATGACACTAACTAAATATTGCGTTCAGGTGTCAGCTGTCCAATATTCTTTATTTCTTAAGTTCTACTTTATTCAATACAAATGCATGATTGGAAAATATCTGTTGAAGGTCCCATTTTATTATCAAACAAATAAATATTTATATTTCATCATGAGAGTTATAAATCATGACCAATACCTTAAGCAGCATGACCCTGTAAAATATTTATACTTTGCTGTTTAATCAATCAGGAAAGCCAGGCCCATTACTGCAATATGAACAGATTGGGTGATCTTTTAAACTAATCACCCATATGGGTTCAGTGTTTTGCAATGCCTGCAGTGTCACTTAAGTAAATGGGAAATGGAGAAATGAGCAGGGGTGTAATAAATTTCCATCTCACCTTCTAAACCATTGTTTGGACATATGAAAATAAGCCAAGTTTGGATAATAAACTTCATTTGGCATCTCTTACTGTTAAGAGGCAGGTCTTTCCGCTGTGTAAAACGAGCTATTTAATTAATTTAATCACAAGTCACCAGCTGCTTAATGATTTGACATATTCTCCACAAAGGTGCAGCCTAGTTTTGCTACTTGCATCTGTGGGTTTTGCCTGTCTGTGATCAACAGACTTTGTGTTGATCATGACATATGTTTGTTACCTGGCATTCAGATGATGATGCTGAAAGGATTTGCATAGGTTTTCTGAAGGCTGGCTGGAAATATTTGATTGAACATTTGGTTTGGTTTCACAGTTCATTGTGAAAAATTTTCAGTTCAGCTCAGTTAATTTTTTTTTGTTATGGAAGAGAAAAGTCTTGAGACTGCTTATACAGATTTACACCTGTAATATTGTAGCAGTAAAGTATAAAATGCTACAGTATTTACATATGCACACATACATTTCAAGGTGAGAAAACAGTAAAATCAAATAAATCCAAATTATATACACCAATATACATTCAGTGTCCATGTTATTAGGCATACCTATCTACTGCCAGATAAGACCTTCATTTTCCTACAGAAGAGATTGGTTTCTTTGAGGCATGGGTACAGCAATTTGATGTGTTTCTTTAACTTTTTTCATGTTATAACCCAATCTTGGCCTTCTGCAAGTCATCCCCTTCCTCCTTGGAGAATGGCCACCAGCAGTCATCCCCATCCCCCTTGGACAATTGCCACCAATAGTCATAATGGAACAATGTTGGTTGTGAGACACTTCGCAAACTGTACGTGACCGTTTCTCATTGAATACAATGGTTAGTCACTACCCTGCGTGACCCAAAAGGCAGAATGCACTACCATAATAATAGACCATAAAAATAAACTGAAGTTACTGTCATGTTCAAGGAAGTAACATGAGATGTTACATGATTTGTGACCTCACATACTATCCTGCTGAAAATTTCCATTTGAAAAAGGGTGGACTGTGGTTATACAGCACAAAGTGAGCAACAATGCTTAGGTACATCATAGTATTAAGATTATGCTGAAGTGACAGTTGATATTTAGAGAACTAGTGTGTGCCATAAAAAACATGCCCCACTCCAGTACAATACTAGTGTACCACTTAAAATAGCAGAATAGATGCATGGAATCATGCTGTTCAGAAAAATGTCTGAACTTGTCCTCTGCTTGTCTTTGCAGAAATCAAGGTTTGTTAGACCAAGAACATTTTTCAGCTTTCAGAAATCACATTTTGGTTATCAAATACCCACTGCAGCCTTATTTTGTTGTATTTTGCTGTTAGGAGTGGAGTTCACTGTTGTCTTTTGCTACTGTAGAGGATAGACTTCTAAATTTGACAGAGGCATCTTCCTACACATCACTGCTGTAAAAGGTGTTATTGATTGTCTATAGCCTTTCTGGCATTAATTTGACTTGCCTCATTGATAAGACATTTTTGTTCACAAAGCTGCCACTCACTGGATTTTTTTATGTTTATTACACCATTCATCGTAAGAAATATGCTTTAACAGGCCCTGCCTCTTGACAGCCCCCCAGCCTTGACTCTCTAAGAAGACAAGGAAAAACTCCCAAAAAAACCATTGTAGGGAAGAAATGGAAGAAACCTTGGGAAAGGCAGTTCAAAAAGAGACCCCTTTCCAAGTAGGTTGGGTGTGTAGAGGGTGTCAAAAAGTAGGGGGTCAATACAATACAATACACAGAATAGAACAAATCTTCAATACAGTATAAAAATAAAAAAATTACAAGTATGGAGCAGAATGTAATTGTAGATGATATCACATAATATGATTTGGATTTGTTTATAGTCCAGTTGTGTCACCAACAATCATAGCACAGTTCAAATTGCTTATGTCACAAATGTTGTCCATTCTAATGTTTTGTTAAATAACGACTAAACCACTTGATGTGTGCATACTATAAAATGGGGCTGCACCCACATGACTGGCTGTTTCCAGGAATTGGGCATTTGTGATAATTAACTGTTGTATTCTACATTTGCCAGGCATTTCAGTAGTTCACTCTCACCATTATCAGCTAGTATAAGGATCCCTAGAATTGATTTTTGAGTGAGACTTTAAGGTGTGTGTTTATAGAGGTTCCATTCATTTCACAGCGATAAGTAGCAGCAATCATGTTTCAGTTAGAAATAGAAAGATGGGGCTAACTGAAAGTACAAATTCATGTTAGTTGGAAATAAAATAAATATGGAAAGAAAATAAAAAATTGCAATGAAATTCTTCTTTTTTTATCCACAGAGCTACAATGCAGGCTGAAATATCTAGACCCCTCGTGAGCACAGATGCTTTCTTAAAGCCGGAATTCAAGAGGAGTAAACAGGTTTTTTATTTCATGATTCTGTTCAACTATAGTAATTCTGTAGTGTAATTTGGACTTGCTGTAGTTTAAACTGTTCATCACTGTCTTGTTTTAAGCTTTGGAAGAATAAGTGTGTGTTAACTACACTGCCTTTAAAAAGTATTCATATTCTTTGAAGTTTTAACTTTTTATTGTTATATAAAATTGAATCACGGTGGATTTAATTTCCTTTGTTACATTCATCAACAGAAAAGGACTCTTTTATGTCAAAATGAAAACAGATCTCTGCAAATTGATCTAAATTAATTGCAGATACTGTATAAAACACAAAATAATTGATTGCATAAGTATTCCCCTTCAGTATGACACATCCAAATCATCACTGGTGCAGCCAATTAGTTTTAGAAGCTCTGGGGAGATTACTTGTCTGCGGGTTCAGTTGATTGTGGTATAAATGCACCTGTGTCTGGAATGTCTCAGCTTATGGTGAGTCAGTATAGTGGCCTAACCTAAACAATGAAGACAGAAGTGCACACCAAGTATCTCAATTGAAAGGGTGACTGAAAAGCACAAATCAGGGAATGGAGATAAGTAAATATTCAAGTCATTGAATATCCCTTGGAGTCCAGTTAAATCAATCATTATGCAATGGAAAGAGCACAGCACAGCTGTAAATCTGCCTAGAGCAAGCCTTCCACAAAAACTGAGTGATTGTGCAAGACACATACCAGTGAGGGAGGCCACCACGTGACCTGTGTCAACTCTGAAGAAGTTACAAGCTACAGTGGTTCAGATTGGAGAGACTTGAAAAAGGCTGTTCACTTGTGATCCCTATGCATCTTAACTGAGCTTGAGTAGTTTTAAAGAAATAACATAAAAAAACTAAAGTGTCCATGTATGCAAGGCTGATAGAGAGACAAAAGCTGACCCGAAGGGGGTGAATATTTAGGTAATCAGTTATTTTTGTGTTTTATATTTGTAATTAATTAAAAACACTTTGCAGATATCTGTTTTAACTTTGAAAATAAAGAGTCCTTTTCTGTTGAAAAATGTTGGAAAAAAAACCAAACAAATTAAATCTACTGTGATTCAATGTTTTCTAACAATAAAATTTGAAATCTTCCTCGGGGAGTGGTGGAAACATTTTATAAACACTGTAAGCATGGGCCATTTGGAGACTTAGTAGGGCTTGTCTTACCAAACATCACAGACAGGTAGTAGATCAAAATCAGATGTATTTTGGGTGCAGTCACCTTGAGTGTGTAAAGTCATTTCACCCTTAGTACTAAAATTATTGAGGAGAGATATGTAACAGTGATCATTTTACCATCCTTCTAATACAATTAATGTCAAGTTTTATTTTAAAAATAGATTATTGGGTAATCTATGATCAAACAGTTTTGCCAATTGAGCGAGTCATTTAATTAACCTTAACATAAAAATTTCAAAAGCTGTAAATTTCTCTTTTATTTTATGTGGATGCATATTCCCATGCAAATCTTACCAGCAGCAACATTTATTTCTATAGCACAGTTTTGTTCAAAGAATGTAGCTCAAAATGCTTTACAAGATATCAAGAAAAGAAAATAACATAGTTAAGAATATGAATGAATATATTGCATTCCAAAATTAGCAAATAAGATTTAATCATGTTCACTTACATAACATAGATATACAAGTGACAGATAAAGTAAAGTCCTTACTATACTGTAGATTCTATTTTCAAGTCTCTGATGATAAGTCCAATACTGTGGTCAGGTGGCCAATGTAAGTAGTTTTAATAATATATTTTTTGTAGCAAATCCAGTACTCAAATGGCCTGAAGATGTCTGCTGCCATATATAGGCAGTGTCATAAATAATTTTTTTGTTTGTGTATTATTTATACTGTAATGTTTCATGCCTTCAGTAATGATTTCTTTTTGGAGAATCCTTGGGTACTGCTGATTTATCTTTGTGTCGAATGAGCGGTTGCTCATGGAGTCCCAAATGTGGCACATTACCTACATTTGGAGGGTACGTCAGTTGCGGCACTACAGCCATGTTGCACGATTTTCAGAGGGTGATCCAGCTCGCAGGATCCTCATTGTTGAGGACCCAAGTGGCTGGAACAAGCCAAGGGGACACCCACATAATACCTGGTTACGGCAGATAGAAGGTTGTTTCCATGGGGTGGGACTAGACTGCTGTCTGCCTGGAGGGTTGCCAACCAGGAACCCAAGCTATTTCGTCGTGTGGTGGGTGTGGCAACTCGCTGTACCAGTGCATGCTTTCCAACCTGACCTGACCTGACATGTCATTTTAAGAATCCATGTTGCAGTTCCTATTGCTGTTTTGTGAATAGTAGTGATCGTGTTGTTGATCTGTTGCTAGGCTGTTTGCCATCACATGACAGTCATTGATTGGTATGACTGGTATGACATGTGACCTCATTGCCAATCAGCTATTTACGATGGGAATGTGGGATGCTTCCTATCCTAGTGTTGGGGTAATTTAAAAGAATCACTGCATTGCATGACTATAAGTTTATTTTGTTAAGACTCCGTTCTTGTTAGTTTGGCTTCTGAATCTTTGCTAGAATTGCTCGAGTCTGTAACACTCTTGTTCTCAAATACTTGTGCACGAGGTTCGTTTGCTCTCTGGTTCCTGTTCCCAGCTCCTTCATTGACTTTAAAACTGCCTCTATATTTTAAATCTCCAGTTTCTTCTCCTAGTTCTTATTTTCTTACAATAATAATGTGCAGGCTAGCATTCTGTGCATAACAGGCTGGATGAAGTGACATAATATGTCATAGAACTTCTGTGTCACATGACTGACAAAGGGTGTTGCAAACCACAACAACATGGCTGCAGCCATGTAATAATCAACACAAAACTCTCAAAAACAAAATTTGAAAACATAAAATACATACCTAACCCCAGATCATAACATTAACATTTTTTATGTTCATGGAGCTGCCTAAACATGCCTCCATGTTAAGTATTCTACAGCCATTAAGGTGTCTCACATTTTATTCCCAATTTTAAAGAGGTGTCTAGGACTACACAAAGTATACTTATACTTGTTGTAATTAATGTTTAACCTAAATATGATCACTGTGACCATTAATTATGATCTCACTGGTTTGATGTTGATGGATTAAAAGCAGTATATAAGTCATTACTTGTTTTTTATGACATCTTTATTGGCAGCTAAGATTGTTGCAGATCCTGGAGATGCCTGAAAGGTGTGGAAGGCTTCCAAAGAGGATGAATTGTACCTGTGGCATTGAGGTAGCCAAGGAGTTGGTGTGGGAGAACTGGGAGCTGGGAAGAGAAATCACCAAACTCCTCAAACTGAAAAATGTTCAGTCTAAAAAGCAAATTCTAACATTTAGGTACGTGTTAAAGGTTTGCCAAAACTGTATCATTTTTGGACATTAATTGGATTGAATGTGTTTAGCCATGTCATATTTATGTTCTTTCTTTTCTTTGAATTAATCATAAAGCATTCATTTTAGTAAACATCCTGATCCATATAAAATTATTGACCTGTTGAGCTTGCATTTACTGTAGTACTCCTTAGTCATGGGCATCATGTCAAGCATCATCTTCCTGACCTGATGCACATTATCTTCTTTACCAGTGTTACTAGCTGAAGGAAGCTCTATTTTGAACTAAGTGTTCTATTTTAACAGCATTGATTCTGTCATGGAACCGTAAGGTCCTCCAAAGATAGATTATTAGAATAGTTAAATGGTCCTGACCCCAGAGGTAGACAGTTTTTATGATTATCTGATTCAGGCAAATCTTAAGGAAGAACAACAGCAGCATGAAGTGCATGAAATAAAGGCTTCAGTGTCTCTTAGTATCTGCACAACATTTTTTCATTTGAAAATGCTTACAGTAAAATTGCTTAACTTGCAAAAAGTCTTTTTAAGAGTGAATATGATAACATCTTTTAAATAGGAAGCTATTTACCTATAGCAGCTTTTGGGAATTTTAGGGTAGAATGCAAGCTCCGGGTTATTTTGCTCCTTTCAGCTTAAGGCCAGTTTGTAATTAAGCTTCTCTTAATTGTTTGTATAGCTCTCCATCTTCAAAATTCTTCACCACCATGTTTCCACAATCCATATCCTTGAATCCTGGTATGTCTTTTTGCCTCCCGGTTACTTTCCACCCAACAGAAAAGGTAAAGTGAAACTGAAATCTCCACATATTAGTCTGTCCCTTCTGGTGGTTTATAAATGACTTTGGTTCTGGTTCTGCTTTTTCTTTCTGCACAGTGCGAATACAATGACAGCATTTGGTTTGAACTGGGAGATTCCAGTTTTCAAGTCCTTCTTCGTGCAACACTTCCAGGATATGCCTTAGAAATGCCAGATGCTGTTCATCTTCCTACGTGTGGAGCCTGTGACAGCTCTGAAGCTACCTTTCAAATGAAAAACATCAGGTACCTTTTCATCCATCTTTTACTCATAAACTGGATTATATTACTTTTATTCAGAAATCTCAATAGATGTTATAGATCAAACAGATAAGCATAAAGAGTTGAGATGTAAGGTCTAGAATGTCCAATAAACTTTAGTTAGGTACTGTAAAAATGCATCTATTACTTATTTACTCTTATGTAGCAAGACCTTAACAAAGGATTCTTTTGGTCTTCATAACATTTACGAAACATCAGTAGATCTTTGGAAAGCACTTAGATGTTTCAAAATGTATCTCAATACATTTTATTGTTATACTTGAACAGAAACCTTTTTTTACACAATAATACACAATAATTTTGAAAACCACAGAACGTAACAGAAATGTTTACTGAAATAAAGCTATGGGTACTTGAGCCTCAGAGGTTCGCGTGGTGGTCATGTAATTTGCAAACAGTTACCTGTATAAGGGAAGAAAGAAATTCACTGGCCAGGGAAGATACTGTGACAAGGAGTGTTTCTGTGTGCCACCCTAACAAAGAGTGACAAATACAATGTTCTTATCAAAAATAATAATTTGTTAATGTTAATGATACAAAAGGGAAATAAATATTGGGAGAGTATAGTGAAACAGAAGAAAACCCTAGCTGCCACTTTGGATATATGGCTTGGGAGAGGTTCTTCCTCTTGCTCATAATTTAAATACTAAGATCCAAGCACCTAAAAATCAATTAGTTTTTGTGACCTCCAGAATCTCACCTTCTAAAGTTCAGCACACTCTAGATGCAGCATCTTCCTGCTGGTTAACGGTTTGTCCCAGCTCACCTCATGAGCATCTTGACAAGAGTCACCTGTTACTTGTGAGGTTATACATGGGACAAATGTCTAAAGCTGCCTCTGGGAACCCCAAGCCTCCTGCACCCTTGAGCCCACATAGCTGTATAAAGAACCAGGAAAACTTTATCTCTTTGTCACCACCTCCTCCCCATGATGGGTGGCAAGCATCCGTTTATGTCCTGTGGGAGTTCTAGGCTATCATCTGAAGGTCTTTGGAAATGCTATCCACACACTTCCAAATTGCCTGTATGACTATGTATGTAACAAATAAATAAAGAATTATTATTATAAATTGTAATTACAGAAACATTTCAAAAGAAAAATACAATTTATATTTCAGAGGTCATTATAAAATTGAATAAAATTTCATAGCACTTTATCAGTGATGACTTCTTATTTCCCAGTTTATCCTTGAGTATACATTCAGAATGCCCTTATGGGGCATATTACCATTGTGTTTCTGAAATAATGTCTTACCTAGCACAATGAGTAACATCAAAGAAGCACATGATTAAGGCAAAAAGCTTCACTATTGTTTTTTAATTACTGATTCTCTCCATAACCACCCATTGAACAGTTTCCTCACCAATCTTCACTCCTCATATATAGTGCCTATAAAAATTATTCATCCCTTGGAAGTTTTCATATTTTTGTTATACATCATTCAATCACAATGGATTTTATTTGGCTTTTTTGACACTGAGCAAGTGGTACAAATTAATTACACTATTAAACTCAAAATATTTGACCACAGAATTGTTTGCCACATTTAATATGAAAATCCTAAATCATCACTGGTGCAGCCAATCAGTTTGTTGTCACTCAATTAATTAAATGGAGATTGTCTGTCTGTACTCATGGGATTTCAGTTTATTTTAGTAGAAATACTCCCGTTTCTGGAAGGTTGACTTGTGGTGAGTCAATATCATGGCCTAATCAAAACAATGAAAACACTGAGTGATCATGAAAGAAAACACTAGTGAAGGATTAAACATAGAGACCTATGAAAACTCTAAAGGAATGGTAAGCTACAACAACTAAGACTGGGGAAACTATGAATTTAAATTGGCCTACTTGTGGTAGCAGTAGTAAAATTGTTACATCTACAGGGTACAGTGAATTTCTTACTTACATATCTCACCAACAAGTAACATATATATATATATATATACTCAGCAAAAAAAGAAACTTCCCTTTTTCAGGACTGTGTATTTCAACAATAATGTTTTAAAAATCCAAATAACTTTGCAGATCTTCATTGTAAATTGTTTAAACAATGTTTTCCATCCATGTTCAATTAACCATAATCAATTAATTAACATGCCCCTGTGGAATGGTCATTAAGACCTTAACAGATTACAAAAAGTAGGCATTTAAGGTCACAGTTCTAAAAACGCAGGACACTAAAGACACTTGTCTACCGACTGTGAAAAACACCCAAAGAAAGATGCCCAGGGTCCCTGCTCATCTGCGTGAACGTGCATTAGGCATGCTGCAGGGAGGCATGAGGACTGCTGATGTGGCTAGGGCAATAAATTGCCATGTCCACACTGTGAGACGCCTAAGACAGCGCTACAGGGAGATAGGAAGGACAGCTGATCATCCTCGCAGTGGAAGACCATGTTTAACAACACCTGCACAGGATCGGTACATCCGAATATCACACCTGCATGACAGGTACAAGATGGCCACAACAACTGCCCGAGTCACACCAGGAACACACAATCCCTCAATCAGTGCTCAGACTGTCTGCAATAGGCTGAGAGAGGCTGGACTGAGTGCTTGCAGGCCTGTTGTAAGACAGGTCCTTACCAGACATCACCAGCAACAACGCCGCCTATGGGCACAAACCCACCTTCGCTGGACCAGACAGGAGTGGCAAAAAGTGCGTGAGTTTCTGCATGACAGCAATGTCAGTGTTCTGCCATGGCCAGCGAAGAGCCCAGATCTCAATCCCATTGAGTACGTCTGGGACTTGTTGGATCGCAGGGTGAGGGCTAGGGCCATTCCCCCCAGAAATGTCCAGGAACTTGCAGGTGCATTGGTAGAAGAGTGGGGTAACATCTCACAGCAAGAACTGACAAATCTGGTCCAGTCCATGAGGAGGAGATGCACTGCAGTACTTCAAGCAGCTCGTGGCCACACCAGATACTGACTGGTACTTTTGATTTTGAACCTTATTTCATTCAGGGACAAAGTGTTGACTCTTTTAGTGTTCATACAAATATTTACACATTAAGTCTACTGAAAGTAAAAACAGTTGAAAGTCAGGGGACATTTCTTTTTTTGCTGAGTATATATACTAGCAGAATACCCGCGCTTCGCAGCGGAGAAGTAGTGTGTTAAAGAAGTTATGAAAAAGAAAAGGAAATATTTTAAAAATAACGTAACATGATTGTTAATGTAATTGTTTTGTCATTGATATGAGTGTTGTTGTCATATCTCTCTCTCTCTCTCTCTCTCTCTCTATATATATATATATATATATATATATATATATATACATAGCAAAATACCCGCGTTTGGCAGCAGAGAAGTAAAAAGAAAAGGAAACATTTTAATAATAACGTAACATGATTGACAATATAATTGTTTTGTCATTGTCATGAGTGTTGCTGGCATATATATATACACTCACACACACACACACACATATATAAACATATATATATACACATCATATATATATATATATATACATATATATATACATATACATATAAATATATACATACATATATACACATATATATACACACAAACACATATATATACACATATACATATCTACATATATACTGTATATACACATATATATATACAAATCTACATATATATCTACATATATATTAGGGGTGGGACTCGATTAAAAAAATTTATCCAATTAATTAGAGGCTGTGTAATAATTAATCTTGATTAATCGTATGTAATCGCACACGTAAATTTGCCCCAAATCGCAAATGTGCTTTTTTAATTTAAAAGGGTTTTAGTGGGTGACAGAATCAAATAATAGACATGGACATGAATATTGTAAACTCAAGCTCTTTTAATTTCTGAAAAAAAAAATGCTTTTAAACTGCATTTGAATTCAAAACAGAAACAAAAATATCATCCCTGGTTAAAATTGGGCAGACTTAAAAATAAAGTGGTAGTTTAAGTACTTTAAGTACATTTTCAGAATGGTATTGTCTTTAAATAATAATAACCAAAATTTCAACATAAAGTGCAGTTTTTCTTCTTAAAAAAATAAGTCAGAAACATAAAAGGTAATTTGACCAACTTAATCTTTAAACTCTGAGTAACCTTAGCCAAAATTATTTTGTACATTAGGCTAAAACAGTGTGCTCATTGAACATTTTGTAATTAGATGTAATTAGAATTACTAACGGTCACGGAAGTCCAATGATCCCCAGTAAGAGCCACAAAGTCCGATTTCTGTAATGCATCTAATTTTGCTTGCTTTTCACTGTGCACAAAACCATGCTTTTATCAAGGCTTTGCTCGGGTAGTTTTTTGAAATTAAATTTTCCTCCGATCAGTCGTAGGAACGCGCTTCATTCCGACTGTAACATTTGTGTAGCTGTGATGTGTGCATCAGTGTAATCGATGTACCAGGAAATCATGCATTGACAAAAGTTCCCCTTTGCTTGGAATTGAAAGTGTGATTAAATGCGTTATTTTTTGTTATGGAGTACATGCATCGAAGCTTCTCAGCTGTGCTTGTGCTAAGAATAGGAAAGATTTTAAAAATAACGTAACATGATTCTGCGTTAACCGCATATTTTGTCATATGTCTCAAACCAAGGAGATGCGAGGTTAAAATGAACCGAGAAGCGCGCGTACATACTCAGTACATCCCCTCTCAGGAATCGAACCTCGGATGTAGGCGACAGAGGCAAAGCCTCTACAATTGCGCCACGGTGTGTGGCTTATCTACAGTATTTGAGAGTATGTAGATCGAGGTATCTATGAAACCTGCCCAACTTTTGTAAGTAAGCTGTAAGGAACGAGCCTGCCAAATTTCAGCCTTCTACCTACACGGGAAGTTGGAGAATTAGTGATGAGTCAGTCAGTCAGTCAGTGAGTGAGTGAGTGAGTGAGTGAGTGAATGAGTGAGTCAGTGAGTGCTTTGCCGTTTATTAGTATATATATATATATATATATATATATATATATATATACAGTGGTGTGAAAAACTATTTGCCCCCGTCCTGATTTCTTATTCTTTTGCATGTTTGTCACACAAAATGTTTCTGATCATCAAACACATGTAACCATTCGTCAAATATAACACAAGTAAACACAAAATGCAGTTTTTAAATGATGGTTTTTATTATTTAGGGAGAAAAAAAATCCAAACCTACATGGCCCTGTGTGAAAAAGTAATTGCCCCCTTGTTAAAAAATAACCTAACTGTGGTGTATCACACCTGAGTTCAATTTCCGTAGCCACCCCCAGGCCTGATTACTGCCACACCTGTTTCAATCAAAAAATCACTTAAATAGGAGCTGCCTGACACAGAGAAGTAGACCAAAAG
>JANRMT010062814.1:104145921-104170625 GCA_026402145.1 Polypterus bichir lapradei | reverse complement strand
TATCTATCTATCTATCTATCTATCTATCTATCTATCTATCTATCTATCTATCTATCTATCTATCATTATAATTTCCATAAATGTAACAGTAAATTATGGATTAAGAAATTGAGATTAATGTAATATATAAAAGTGAATGTGTGCATGTTTGTGTTTTTGTCCAGTATGCAAATCCACACTGTTGAATCTCTCCAATAAATTTTGCACATCTTCCCATTAGTATAGGGAATGCTATTGATTATGGTTTGCTTGGAAATTAAGTTGGTGCCTCCAACTTGGGCAGTGCTGGGTACTCCTGCTAGTAAAAAACTAAACATTGTGGCTCCACTGGATAGGCATCTCCAACAGGATGAAGTTATGCTAAATCTATGGGTTTTTAATCTGGTTTAAAATTATGAGACAAAACAGTCCATTCCCAAGCACAATAAATATTTATTTCACCTAAAACTGTTTATCTAATTTCAGAAACATAAGATAGTTTATACCTCATTATTATTGAATCAAATTTGTCTTATAAACTTTAATTAGATTAACGAGGTAAAAAACTCATAGTATCCTAACTTTCACATGTTAACTGTAAAAGAAACTCTATTTAGAACAGGGCTATTACTGCCCTATTTTCTGGTTCCTTGTATATTATATACCTGTTGACAAGAAAAAAAAAAAATTTAAAGTATAAGTAAAACAATATAATTTTAATTCATCTCAATACAAAGTGCATGCTTTGCTGTTTTTTACACAGAAAGAAATTACCATACTTATGTGATAATATAAAACTGCATAAGGCAAATACAATACAACTAACAGTAAAACTGTGTGAGACCTAAACCAAAAAAAGCAAGCTAAATTGAAATCTCTGTGACCTTATTCCTGATTTTCTGACATCCACACCTGACCTTTGG
Organism: Polypterus bichir lapradei; assembly: GCA_026402145.1. Taxonomy (NCBI): domain Eukaryota; kingdom Metazoa; phylum Chordata; class Cladistia; order Polypteriformes; family Polypteridae; genus Polypterus; species Polypterus bichir. The sequence goes on along the minus strand of JANRMT010062814.1, from coordinate 104,169,723 downwards.
CTGACTGATGAGGTCTTCTTTTCCCTTTTTTATTTTGTTTGCTGCAATCTGTCACCTTTTTTTACCCAAGTTAGTCTTCACAGAAGAAAACACCTCAATCTCTTAAACTACTGAACTCATTAACAGAAAAATGTCCTTTCATAGCTTAAATATCATGCAATATACAATTTAAAGGAAATCAATGCAATATTATGCTGTCTTTACATTAAGGACTAGTTAACAGATTTAACGTATAAATAGAATAGAGTCAGACCACAAAATAAACTAATGATGAATTTAAATCATCAAGAAATTAATAAATCCTTTGTTGCTTTGGTAAATGAATACTAATTTATTATTTGAGTTTTGGGTAGCAGTATCTTATTGACTACCAGAGGATGCTACTATCACAGCAAGAGGTCATCCAAGACCCTGTAGGGAATAGCATAAGCCCCATCATAGAGTCTGAGACTCCTCAGGTCAATAGGGAGCAGTGTGTTGCAGCCTCACTAGGGTACAGAGAAGTATAACCAATCTGCCCCTCTCCAGTACACCTCTGTATTAAGTTTAACATGTTGGTGCAGTAGGGGGAGTTCTAAACATAGAACACCAGAGATAGATAATATCAGCTGGGCCCCCAGAATTGCTTATGGTAGGGTGCCCAGAAGAAGTGTGGGAGCAATGTGAAAAGGGCTCAATTCCTTTGGTCAAGTGAGTTTAGAGTTGGTCAATTAGAGTGGGAGCAGTTTAAAAGGGGCTCAGTTCCTTTGGTCAAGTGAGCTTAGAGTTGGTCAGCTTGCATCAATGGTTTGGCTGGCCAGAGGGAGGAAAGAGAGCCAGAATAGTGGAAGGCGAGGACGGTAAACAAGTGACAGAGTAGTTGTGGATTATTACTCTTTAGCTAGGCCCAGAAGTCAGATGTTTTTATAGTTTTCTTTTTAATTGTACTTTGTTGTCCCATTGTATTGTTTATTCAATCTTTTATTATTATTATAAAGCTTTTTTATTATTTTGTACTACTGTGTTTGTGTTTGGGGTTCAGGGACAGCTCAAGAGCACTCCTACAGTCCACAGGTAGTAAATATTAAATCTAAGACATACCTGCATTATACTGTATGTTTTTGTCTTTCTGCTCATTGCCAGTTAGTTTCTGTCTTGTGAGATGTCATGTCATATCCCTTATTTCCACAAAATGTGGGTGGTAAAGTCAACGTGTATCAACCACAGGAAAACAGTACACGAAGAGTCAACGCTTAATTTACTGATGTATTGCTTGTAGATACTGCCAACAACACAACATGGTTTGTTGATTTTATAACAATGACCTCTGCTTGTGTTGGACCTTGCACATTTTCTCCATCTCAATGTAGGGCTTTTCTCAGACTACTCCAGTTTTTTTTCACAACTCAATGGTAGGTTAATTGGCAACAAAATCAGCAATGTGTGAATTAGATTGTTGACCTTACAATGACTGGTTCATGCCTTGTACATCCAGGGCTGCCAGGATAAAGTTCCAGCCCTCATAATGGATGAATGAATCAATAAATGACTGATGAGACTTAGATGATTGCTGACCTCATTAGTTGTAGGTAAAATAAAAAGGTCCTTCTTTTAAAGATTATTCTTTTTGAATATGAGGCATAATATATTTAACAAGCATCCCTAACTTTCTTAAATAATAACAAGTGGTATCTGCAATGCTTCCTGACAGGTGAAAGCTGTCTTCAGAATTTCTCGAGCTCATCGGCCTGCATTGATGGATCCTGTTTTCTTCTGCAACAAACACCAAGCAGTTATTCAAGCTGATGGCAAAATAAAAATCCCAGTGCTGTTTTCTCCTCAGACGGTGGGGATCACCAATGTGGATTATTTTTATGTTGGAACCACAGGCAACACTAGCAAATCCATCCTCAAAGTGGTTGGCTCCAGCAAGGGTAATATTGTTGTATTGACTCTCTATACTTCTGTCATTTTTTTCTTCCAGACTTCATAAAGAGAATCAATTTTATAGTAGTTGTGGTTTAATGTCACTAATAAATCTTCTGTCTTGTGTAGGCCCTCTGGTCTCTCTTGAAAAATCATTAGTAGATTTTGGCTGTGTAAATCTTGGTAAATCCGCAATATGTACCTTGGAGCTAAAGAATTCCTCAGACGTCACGACTTACTACCAGTTCAATACAGATTGCAGCCACAGCGTATTTGTCATTGATCAGCCACAGGGTGTACTCGATGGACTAACTTCAAAAACCCTGAGTGTAACATTTCATCCAATGCAGCCAATTAACTACTATAGACGACTTGCCTGCCTTATTCAATATCAGGTATAAGAATCATTCAATCATTCAAACTTGGGAAATATTTTAGTGTGTCTTAAGCCGACTGGTGATTCTAAATATCCCCTTGTAATTGTGTGTGTGTGTGCGTGCATGTGCATGAGTGGGCTCTGCAATGGACTGGCATTACTCTGTTGCAGCTGCTGCTCCTAGGATAGCTCCCCTGTGACCCTTAATTGAATTTGGTGGTTGTGAGAATGTTGCTTTATGTCATTTAAGCGTAATCGCTTGTTTTTAATTGATGCATCTTGCTTCAGTAGTTTTCAAATAAGAAAAAAGGTAACGCTGTCAGGCAACAGAAAGCTATATTGTTACCTAGTTGCAGTTACAGAATAAATGATAGGTCAGCTTTTGGTTTGTTATGTCATGTCCGAGTGGTAAACCATTGGATACTTAAAGATCTATGAAGAACTTCTTGCTTATTTCACATATCATGCATAGACCTGCAAAGATTTCAGAATTAGAATTTTTGTATCCAGCAGTACTGTATGTGTCAAGTACAGGAATTTGTCTTGAAACTTTTGGAACCTGTTCAACAGAAAGAATTATTAATGTGCAAAAAATGAGCAACAGCATTACAGACATAAACATGAAATGGATCGAAAATCCACAGGCCCCTTGGCCTGATGAGATGTCATCCCCCATTTCTTCAGTTTTTGCTGCCTGCCATAACCAATGTACAGACATGTTGATTAAAAGTGTGTTATTCAGCCAGATGCTGTTGTTCAGAACATTAAGCACAGCTTAAAAAGTTTGTTATACTAGCAAAACAGATATTACATAATTTACACCAAAATGAATTTGTGTTGGAATTAATATTACATGAAGAGCTAGCAATTAAAGTAAAAACACAATAGCCTATATACACACTTTGTACCTTATAGTAAAACACAAAAAATAAAAACTAATAATAAAGTGCTCCATAATAACCTGAATTGGGAAATATTGTGATCATTGTCTGGCGGCCTTCTTTTCCCACAACTGATTACAAAATCAGTCATTCATTTGAACTGAGACTGTTCTTACTAAAGATGAACAAATGGTGCAGTGCTGGATTTTGGGGATGAGCAACGTACAATGCTGCAGCTCCTGATGCTAACAAGCTGTGCTCTAAACATCCAGCTTTACAGCTGGCAGTGAGATACACCGTCAAATTCCATAGAGCTACTAACAATATCATTATAGTCATCAGTATTCTCTCTGTTTAATATGATAACTTAACCAACCAACATAGGCCAGCACCTATCAGCAGCTCAACATATAGTAGAAAACACAAAAAGAAAGTCACCCAGAATGGCATTATTACCCAAAAACTAACCTCATAGGTGGCCTAAAATCCATATAATTTTATGTTGGTCCAGCTTTCCAGAATCAGTTAGTATAATTTTTATGATGGACTGCATGACCTTTGGTTCTCTGAGTCTAGGAAACAACAGGCCCGTTGAAGGGTCCATGTATGGACATGGGCATTCTGGATATTGTATGGGACACATAGACATTACAGTATGTACAAGATACAACTGCATTCATATTTTACAGTACAGTACATGTGTATGGAACAGTTAGACATTATAGTATATGCAATATGTATGTGTAAAGTCAAAAAAATGTGGGAAAGAACAGTCTGAGATGTAACGTGAAGCTATGTAAGCATGTCAGAAAGAAATGCCATTTACTAGGTGCAAGACATGCAGGATTGTGAGATAGTTTGGAAATGTACTTCAACTAGAATGGAAAGTTGTAGGGTCAACATTAGTGGAGCATCCTCCCTTGGTAAAGATGCCATTTAGATGTCTGTTGGTTTTGATTTTGAGCTCCTTGAGGTGTTTACTTGAGGGAAGTGTTTGAAACAAATGAAACATTTACAAATTAAAAATGTTAACAGTTTTTTTAAGGATTACATATATAAAATAGAACTCCTCCATGTTAGTAATTCCGAACAGTACCACTCTATGCAAAGCAGCATCTTGTACTCATTCTTTGTTGTGAACTTGCTTTTGTAGCAGTCTAGTAACACTGGCCTTCTCTTTCCTTTTTAGGACCCCCTTTACGTGAATATGATTGGCACATGTCATTCAGAGCAGAACAAACCAGGAATTCTAAAGCCCCAACACATCAATCTCTACCAGATAAACATGGCTCGGGGTTTGACTTACTATCCTCCAGATGTTCTTAGTACCATGCTGTCTGAGAAGAAGCTCACACTGGATCAAATGGGTGCTTTACTGCAGAAGCAGCAGAAGGCAGGCAGATACCAGGCTGAAAATATTGATAATGAAGGAGTCAGAAAGGTGGGAATGGCACATATTAGTAAGCCATTGGACATAGTGGATAACTTGGTACACTTTTCCCCTTTTTCCATCTGACCTTCCTACAATTACTAGCCGCCAGGTTAAAAGCCACAATTTTTGAGTTACTTCCATGGCTCTCTCTGAAATCACTTCCAGGGTCAGGGACATCAGATCACAGTACCCTTTGGTAATCCCTAGAAACACTGCACCTGTTAAGTTTTTCTTTAATAGGGCTGGTGCTTTTAAGAATTGAAGGCTTCTTAATCTCTTTCATAAGCAGTAGGATGCAAGTTTTCCCAAGTGGGCCTCATTAGATGACATAGTTTATTTTTTTCAGGCAGCTCGTGTGTAATTATATTAGTTTATTCAGTTACAAGAGTTCATTACCCTTTTTTAAATGCCATCTCTTGAGCATTCTTATGTTTCCTTTCACCTTTTTGCTTCTTCTTCCTGAGAAACGTGCAAATATACATACAGTACAAATAAGTAATTAAGAAACAGTAAGCAAGTTAAATAAATGGCATAGATGAATACTAAACTATGTTTTTACACACCTAGCAGTGGCACAGTTTTTTTCAGAATTGCTAAGCACACACCAGCTTCCTTTTTGCCAGGCTTAATTTAACCAGGAAGCTTGTTTAAACAGTATGAATTTGTTAGTTTTAAATGAAAGGCATACATTGTATTCTGCATAGAAAAATTGCTGGAATGAGAAAGCAAGCATGGTGTTTCCCCAAGACCAGGTTATTGGTGTACAGTGTAGTAATGTAGGCAGTGTGGCAGAGGTCTTGGACTTCTAACCACAAGGTTCTTGGTTCAGTCCACATCACTCAGTCTCAACTCAACAAATCACTGAACCTGCCTGTGCTCAAACCGAATAACTAAACACATGTACTATAATTAGTAACAAACCTTAAGAGAGGGGGAGTGAGACAGAAAGAACAGACATGACATTAGCACTTCATTACTCTCCCCTTTCTTGGTTTTGCTAAAATATATCCCAGTGACAAACTGTGAGGCTCTGATGCCACTCTGTTTATTAGGCCAAACTTAATTTTCAACCTGATATAATCAATAATTCTTTACATTTATATAGTGCTTTTCTCACTACTCAAAGCGCTCAGCAATTGCAGGTTAAGGGCCTTACTCAAGGGTCCAACAGAGCAGAGTCCCTTTTTGGCATTTATGGGATTCGAATCGGCAACCTTCCGATTGCCAGTGCAGATCCCTAGCCTCAGACCCACCACTCCGCTCAGTGGTATGGATGGTAGTCATAGAGGAGTCTGAAGGTGTGAATCAAAACAGAGTCATAGCCATAAATGTTGCCATCAAAGTACGTTTTCGCAAATATGTAGGCAAAAACGAACAGTCATATATGAGAATATAGGATAGAAAATTTCCTATAATGTTCAATTCAATTCAGTTAATTTTTATATAGTGATCTTCACTGAGCTCACAGATACTGTAGCTACAAATACAAATATTACATCCTACTACTATAACAAGTACAAATAAATACATAGACTGTTTGAATAGACTGGAAAACAAAGTAGTTTGAAACTGAATACAATAAATGAAGTGTATCAATATGTTTCATTAAGTGTCATTAATTGTTGAACTATGGCCACATGACAATGGAGAAGAAGAAAACAAAACCTCCAGTCAACAGCATCCCTGGAGAAAATAAACCTCTGGGATGTCCATGATAAGTTATAGCAACAAGTTAAAGACAGAGTCAGATACGGTCATAATCCTTTAAACCTGGGCCAACTGGCTGCCAACCCCCTCCTGAACACTCTACAGTAAAGGTCTCTTCTGGGCCGATTAATCTGGTGACAGAAGTCATTAATTCCAATGCTCTCCATATCTCATAAGACTTTTCTATGGGCAAGAAAACAACTTGGCAATAAAGCACTGGCACCAAGTGCCCAACAGGATACTGAGAAGGGGAACAGAACAGAACAGGGTTCTGTTGGGTTCTGTAGGTTGTCAGAAATGTTTCCAGAAGGGAAAAAAGAAAGTAATGGGTGGGATGGGTCAAATATATCTGTGACAATGGGCAGGAGCAGATTGTCTCTGGGAGCACAGTCCCACAGACATACTATAGTAATTCCACAGGTACAGCTCTAACATGGATTGAACCAGCCACGTTGTGATTTATAGTCTAACACCTTATTAGTTGATAAGGATTTGGTAGATGGTTGTTGTAGTTACTGTTTTTCACATCAAACCCAGCTTTGGCATGAAGATAGTTTGCTTTACCATTCTTAAGCCGGTACAGCCAAAATTAGAAAGAGCAGTATTTTACCAGCAGCAACCTTAGCACAATGGCAGAGTGTGACATCCTCACTATAGCTTTTTTTAACATCATGCCTACATTAGTTAAATAAAATCACTTGAGCCCAAGTGTTACAAAATGGCCATCAAGTGACGCTAATAATGGTTGCTTAAATTGCATGAAATTATGACTTCAATAAAAAAGTCATGCTACTCCGACTTGAACTTTAATGACTGAGTTGCACTTCTAATAAGTCTAATGGGCCTTAAGCTTTTGAAAGTGAGCTTTTAGTTTTCAGAAGTATTTACGAATGCTAATAGAAAAGTATCAAGGCAGGCAGATTTCTCATAAATGACAGAGCACTATATAAAGACCTTTTATAGCATGCGAAAAGGTACACAATGAAAACCTAAAGAAAGTAAGAATTATCGATCAAGTCCTCTTTGCTTCTAAATTTTAAAATATTATTAGGTTTAATGACAGATTTGAACATAAATGTATTCAACATAGACAGTTAGTACTGTTTTTTTTTTGTTTTTTGTGTCCCCCCCGGCCACTGGACCTTACTCTTATTCGATTTTAATTAATGTTGATTTATTTTGTTTTCTTATTGTGTCTTTTATTTTTCTATTCTTTATTATGTAAAGCACTTTGAGCTACTGTTTGTATGAAAATGTGCTATATAAATAAATGTTTTTGTTGTTGTTGGTGAAAATGGCAACAAAATGGAATTCAAATAGGAATTTAACTTAAAAAAAGAAGCAGAACAAGGAATGAAAACCATGCTCCTCAGGTACCACATTACCACTCCGGTCCTGTAAACAATTAACTTTTGCTTAACAACTGGATGCAGATATCAATAGATAGTATTCGCACTTGACAGCAGCTGACTATCTCTTGATTTTTAGTTCAGTTTCACTATTTTTCAAGTTTTTGTTCTGTGCATACAATTTTTTTCTGAATATGGCCATAGGACTAACTAACATTTACTCCTCATCCATTGCTGTTATTTCTGACATTGAACCTGTAATCCCTGCTTTGCTTTTTGCCTTTTTATTTCTACAATGTGCTGTTTTATTTCTAAAATGATGGTAGAGAGGCTCCCATTAAGTAGTTATTTAACTATAAAATAGTCCTTTTTTCAATTTTCCCTTCTACTGTCAAGGTAAGTCTAATTTTGGTATTTCTCTTGTACTATATCTGCTGGTGTTTGCACTAAAACTTTGCACTCCAAACTTAGAGGAATTAAAATAAAAACTATTTTACCACTGTATGACATTCTAGAGGGTGGTACGTCTCCTAAGACCCATGTTCAGATACAATCCCAAATATTGTCTATCCAGAGATGACAAATCATGGATTCACATAGATTTTCTCTTGCTATTCTAGTTTCCCTCCAATATCCCATGACATATGTGTTTAGTTAATTATCAAATCCAAATTGATCCAGTGTGAATAACCATACTGTATGTCTTTCAACTATAGTCCATTGCTGTCTTCTTTGAATGCTCCAGTTTTCATCTTACATCACCACGATGTGAAGGTTAAATAAATTGGCCTCATATCAAAGGCTCTGCAATGAGCTTGAGTCCCATCCATTGTTGATTCATGACTTCAGTGCTTCTGGGCACCCTATCTCAAGGGTTGAGTGAGGCCATGTAGGGTTTGGGTGGGAAGGGTTTCACTGTTGTCACATGTTGAGTGTTGTGGGATTCTTGTGTGAATTGGAGACAGGTAGGAGTGGCGTTGAAAAGATGAAATAGCGCCTAACTGGCTGGTTTAGTTGTTGTTAATGCTCCTGGAACCATCAGATACCAAATATAAGAATGCATGTCATAGAGATCACCTTTCATGTCTTTTTCTTATTCACTCCTGTTTTCTACAACAAACCTTTTTAAAGACACTATATAAACCTATGAACATATAAGTGGCACATTTGTTGATGTCACACACAATAAGAATCTGGGAAGGGATTGTAGAGAGAAGGCTTAGGGAGGAGACCACCATAGGGGAGTAGCACTTATGTTTTATGTCAGGGAGAGGAACGACTGATGCAGTCTTTGCATTGAGACAGCTCATAGAAAAGCATCAAGAAAAACAAAAAGGTTTGCACGCGGTGTTTATTGATTCGGAGATGGCTTATGATACAGTACCACGTCAGGAAGTCTGAAAGTCTGAAGGTCTTTACCTTTTTGATTTGGTTATGGATGTGCTGACTCGTGGGATAAAAGACCAATCCCCCATGCATGCTTTTTGCTGATGACATTGTGTTGTGTAGCTTTAGAAAGGAGGAAGTGGGACAAATGGAGAAAGGCTTCTAAAGATACAGGATTAAAGATAAATGCTGTAGGAAGTATACCTGAGGTTTAATGATGATTTAGGTTTGAGAAGTTCACCTGCAGGGAAAGCTATTGAAATGAGTGGATACATTTAAATGTCTAGAATCAGTGGTAGCCCAAGAAAGAGAATTAGATGCAGAGATAACCCACAGACTGCAGTGTGGATGGAACAATTGGAAGAAGGTTTTAGGAGTTTTGTGTGAATTAAGGCAAAGGTTAAAGGTAATTTTTTTCAGACAGTGGTAAGACCAGGAATGATATATGGAGCAGTAAATTGAGCGCAGGAGAAGAAGATAGACGTGGTAGAAATGAGAATGTTGAGATGGATTTGTGGAATTACAAAAAAAGGACAGAAGAAGAAATGAGAAAATCAGAAGTACAACAAAAGTGGGAGAGATATCGTAAGCAAGTACAGGAAAGCTGAAGTGGCATGGACATGTGATAAGGAGGGACAATGAATATATGGGCAAAGGAATGATGGGAATGGAAGTACAGGGAAAGAGAAAGCAAGGGATGGCAAAATGGATGGATAAAGTAAAAGAAAATCTGAAGGAAAAGAGCTTGACTGACAAGGAGGTGCAGGAAGGAGCTGTTTGGTAAAGGTTGATCAAGCACATCGACCCCACATCGAAGGGGGAAAAGATGAACAGGAAGAAAATTTGTAACCTCCCTCTTCTGCTTCCTTTTTCATTTCTTGCACCTTGTGTTATATTTTTTCCTATCTCTTCTTTAACTTGCCATTTTTCCACGCTAGTTTAATAATGCCACATTCTGCAATAACTTTACCTTGCTAGTGAAGATTTGTTTTTTGCGGGATGAATGTGCCTCCAGTTTTGAATTATGCATTTGCTTTCCCACTAATTTGAGATTTAACTGTGAGTAAAAATAAGAATTTTGTTTGTCTCCTCAACAGTGCTTTATAAACTAACCAACAGCTATACATGAGTAAAAGTAGAGATAATTTTCTTGGATTTGACTCAAGTAAAAGTTCCCAATGACATAACTACTTAAGTAGAATTTTAAATTATCTGATATTATGTGCACGTACACTAAGTATCAAAAATATATGTAAATGTGAAATCTCACTCCATTTTATATACAGTCAAAGTCTTGCACACACAAAATAATTCATGCTACCTTCTTTTTGGGTGTGAGTCGTAATACAATCACTGAAATACAAGTCAGTAGCTGCAGCTTGAAGTGGTGCCATTCAGCTCAAGTAGACATCTCGATAATTTTGTCCTAGTTCAGTGGAGAGGATGCTAATAGTAAAGGTGTATAGTCTTCCTCCGCTTTGAGAAAGAACAAATTAATTCCTGAAATTCCTTTCATAAAACTGAATTTTTGTAATACAAAGGCCTAATCTTTTAAATAGAAAACATCTTAAGCATTCCCTGGCCACAGAAAAGACATGGTCAATCGACACCAAACTACATAATTGGCAGAAATAGTTTAATAATAATATTAATTATAAAAGCAAACAATATATACTACCCTTAATTAAATAATGTTTAATAAAGTACATTACCAAGACTTTGTAATTTCTAGTTAGACACTTAAAGGATTGGCCTTTCAGTTTTTCTTGGGATTTTCCAACTAATTCACAATCTGTTTTGAAGCTGTGATGCCTAAGCTTATCTGAGAAGATATATAAGCAACACACATGACAACATGAGTAAATGATGCAGGTGAATGCATAAGTACACCTCATGGAAGCCTCTGAAGCTATCCCCACCCTGATCTGCAGAGTGCAGTGAAGACAGCAACCAAACACAGCAGCATTAGCTTGGAAATAACTGAAACTGGGATTGTACCAGCATCCAGCACGTTCATTCTGTGTGCTGCAGTGAGGTGTGTTTGGAATGACTACAAAGAAGAGCAGGTGTTGGTGCCAGTGCCACACATGTAAAAATGTTGGTGAAGTCTGTATTTTAGGTAATTGTGCATATTTACATAACCGAGTTACTTAACTTCTCTGTACTTGTAAACTGCCTCATAATGAGTATGGATGCTGGAGTGGCACTAGAAGATAAATGTTTTTTGGACTGCAGAGCATTACCAGGAAAAGTTTAAAAATGAAGTACAATGTGTAGAGTACTATTTCTGATGTAAGGTAAAAAATTTAAATTATAAAATCATTTTGGGATGACACTGACTTTCAGAGTATGCAGTGAGTACAGCAGTTAGCTCAACTATTTGAATATCTTCTGGAATGGTGCTGGTTGAGCGACTTGAGCCTCTGCTGCTGTGAATCATGCTTATTAATGCTTGCTGTCATGAGGTGTTGGATTGTAAATGACAGGCTCTTTGTGTTTTCTCTAGGATAAAGCTAATGACACTGTGGAGCAGCCTCCTCTCATTCTCCCTCTTGCAGAATACTTCAATGACACATTCAGCAGCACTAACTCTTCTCTCCCACCTCATGTCAGTATTGATGTCCAGGAATTTGTTTTCAGCAGTGCCACCCAGTCCTGCCCGTTCAGCATGACCAATCACACAATGGGCAAAGTAAGCATTGCTTGGGTCTGCACTGCCAACAGTGTGTTTACCATAAGCCCTCAGGCCTGTGATATCCCTCCTCTCAAGTCGACTGCCTTCCGTGTTACTTTTACACCAGACAGGACAAACGCCCTTTATGGAGCTGAACTCGAGTGCTTTGCTTCATACAAGGTTAGTTGCCATTGTTTTCTTAAGTGGTCTACATAGTGTTCAAATAATGTACATTATGCTGTGTAACTAGGAGCACACTTCCAATACAGATACTGTCTAATTTTATTTCTTTAACTCTAGTTCTGGCATGATGTAACACTCTAATGAGCGTGAATCATCAATTAAACAGTGGAAACATTATTCAAAAAAGTTTTGATATATTTTAGGAACTGGAAGAAGCTGATATATTTTTATACCAAAAGGAATATGGAACATGTGGTATGGTGACGCAGTGGTTTTGTGCTGCTGACTCTCAGTTCTTAAGTTTGAATCCTACCTAAAAAAATGGTCTGTGTGGAGTTTACCACTCCCCTGCTTATCTGGATAGGTTTTTGTCTGTATACTCTCATTTTCTTATTACATTCCAAAAATGTCCATGAATTTAAATTTGCTCTTTAAGCCTGAATGTATTTATTGGTTTGTACCCAATATTGCTAAAATTGTGCTCATTGTCCCTGAGCTGGATTAAAGGGGCCTGCTAATAGATGGATGGACTGCAGTTGAAATTCAATGTCCTTTGTTTTGTTTTTTTACATTTATTTATAGGTAATGAAAGACCATCGGCTGTTTGAGGACTGCACCTTGTGCCCTCCCTGGTGTCTTACCATCCGTCTGACTGGGCATAGTTTTCAACCTGGACTTACACATTTCATCCCAAAATACACTCTGCAGTCTCCACGTATGGTGAGAAAGTGCATTGATCTCTTTTGTTAGACTTATTGAGTAAGTACTTCATCTGTACTGTATATGTTTTTAAATGCAAAGAGAAACTTTTGATTCCTTTGTATCTTTGTTGGGCCAAAGCGTGAATACTTATCATTACACTGGCTAGAACATCTATACTCTATATTTATGGTAATAATGACCATATAAACTGAGAATTAAATATGCTCAACTATATTCTAAAAACACTGTTTTTTATTTAAATAATCAGAAAGTGCAACTTCTTGCATCTTCTTGTTTTTTACATATTGCACAGATTCTTACTTGCATGTCTCCCACAGACTAATGGTAATAGTACTACACCAACAACAATGAACATGAAATGTTATGCTCAGACAACATAACTTGTGAGACTGCATCAAGCATATTGTGTGCAATAATCCTCACCACACTAAAAGAAAGACAGCAGCACTTGAAGCTGTGCAGAGGAGATTAACCAAGCGCATTTCAGGACTTAAATTATGTTATACTCTGACAGGCTCATAGAATTAAGCCTGTTTTGTCTCAAACAGAAGAGACAGCATGTGGACCTGATCAACATATTTAAAATTTTTCAAAGGCATTGATCAAGCAGATCCAGCAGAATACTTTCCACTTAAAGGTGAATCACGTTCTCAAGGACACCACTGGAAATTAAGGGGAAGTGCATTTACAAATAAAGCCAGGTAGCACTTCTTTGTGCAAAGAATTGTGGGAATCTGGAACAAATTACTGTGTCATGTAGTTAAAGCAGAAACATTGATGACCTCTAAGAAATATCTTTGATGAGATATTAGGATAGTTTGTACCAGTTGATTCTAGGGTTCGCATGGATTAGGTGTTGGGCAAGGTCATGGGGTTCAGTGGCTCTGGGGCATCTATTGGTGAAGAAATATTCACTGATCTTGACTTTGCTGACGATGCTGTGATCTTCACAGAGTCAATGGAGGCTCTGATCGGGGTACTCTAGAGACTGAGCAAGGAGTCTGAGCGTTTGGGTTTGCGAATGTCCTGGATAAAAAACAATATCTAGGCCTTTAACAACCTCTTGGGCACAGCCGAGATAGTGTCGACCTTCTTGAGAGGTTTACTTACCTTGTCTTTGGTGACTCTTACTATGAAGTCAGTAGACGGGTTGGGATATCCCATTATCTATGCAAATGGACGAAGATCCAAGACTTTAGAGTCCTGGTACTTCCTGCCTTGTTATATGGTTGCGAGACATGGACACTATCCAGTGACCTGTGATGAAGACTGGACTCCTTCGGTACTGTGACTGTTCAGAGAATCCTTGGGTACCTCTGGTTTGACTTTGTGTTGAATGAGTGGTTGCTCACAGAGTCCCAGACGAGGCAGACTACCTGCATTGTGAGGGAGTGTCAGTTACGGCACTACGGCCACGTGACACGATTCCCCAAGGAATCCTACTTCTTAGGTTGAAATCACATGCAAACATTCCCATTACTGCTTAACACTGGGAACATGTGTGACCTGTGTAAGTGAGGGCTATCCCTTTGCTTCATGGCACTGGAGAGTAGTAGTAGCGTTAGCTGTTGTCACATGTACAGAGTGAGATGAAATTCTTACTTTGATGAGCAGCCAACATATACCACTCTCCAGGGAGGGATGGATGTATTTACTAGTGTTAATTATTTAATAATGCTACCTTGTAGCATTAAAGAGGAACAAGGTTGTTTTATGTCAGCTAAGAATGTAAAAGAAAAGTAAATTAAATAAAATGAAAATGTGTGCACATTGACATCTATAACTTTTCTTTTGTTTGTATGGTGTTTTCAGGTGTTCTTGCCCGTGTTCCAAGGGGAGACAGCATATCAGTCTTTACTCTTCCAAAATATTGGAGACCTGCCCATTACCTACAAACTGGACACAGAGCTATGCCCTGACATCACAGTGAAGCCATCTGTTGGTATTATTCCTGCTGGAGCGCGCCAGTTTTTCATGCTCAAGACGGTTCCACAAACAGGCAGAATTCATAAACAGATCTTGCCCATCCTGCTCAATGCCTCAGAAAAATACATTCAGGTACATTTGAGAAGTTCACCTAAACTGAGTCTGGTAGCGTTACCTCCATGGAATGCTACCAGAGCTATTTTTACTGTCTGAATGTATCTAGCTTTTTAGGTAAGAAGTATATACTTCCATCCATTCCTGTAGTTTGGTAGTCATTAGATTGCATTAAAAAAAATCCTGTGGGAGGGAATGACTAGGAGACGATACATGATCTTCACGTTAAGATCACAGAAGACACTTAAAAGACTCACGAGACTAAAGAGATTGGCCACTGAGTGTCTGGCGGGGACCTTAAACATGAGACTTTGTGCCAAGAGATTGACTCAGGAACGCGACGACATAGAACATGAGATTCTTGCAAGACACGCCCTACTTACAACCAATATCAAATAAGACCAGGAAGAGAAAAACCATCAATCATGTAAATGCTTTGAGCACACACAGATCCAGGGCTTTCAGCACATATAAACCGTATAAGGACAATACGTTTTAAATGAAACGTTGATGAATAAACTTAGAAGAAAGAGCAGTAGAGAAAAGAGACTCAAAAGTGTTGGAGAGACAGAAAAGAAAAATAATAATCTAGGTGCAAATTCAGAAAATAAGGAAAGTAATTATCAGCCCAGAACAAGTGGAATTAAAAGAAAAACACGTCCAATCTGGATGTTGGCACTATACACATGCAGAGCAGGTTAGAGATTATGAAAGCAGTGGAATTCGAAAGGCTCAAAAAAAAGAAAGGTTGGCGCGATACACATGTGGAGAAAGTTAAAGAATATGAAAGTAAGAAAATTAGAAAGTATAAAAAAAAAAAGTAAAGATCGCAGTAGTGCAAACAAACAAAAATTATTACTCAAAAAAGGGAAAATAATCACCACGGACCAGGTGTCATTGAAGAAAAAGCAGGATAAAGCACGGACAAAGAAGTTTTCTTGGATTTCTATATGAATCAGAAAGATCACGCACGCATATATAATAAACCAACATGTGACGAGTTATCAGCGATAATAGTTTCGAAAGATGGAAATATTAAAAACAGAGTAGATATTTGTGTTTATGCGAAAGCAGAACATGAATTGACATTTCTGTCTAATAATTCACCACATTCCGATCCATTACTCTTTCCCTTGCTTTTCCCAGATGGAGAAACAGGATGGTCATACAATATGAAACACACCAATTCAGAAAAACGAATAACACCAAAACAATATTTCGAGGCAAAATTAGCAATACGTTCCAATGTATTTAACCCATTTCTGTCATCTCAACATCTAACGCAACATTACATTATTAATGTGTATCTAAAAGTCGAAGCTAATCGTCTTTTCTTTATTAAATCGAATCAAGCAAAACTTAGAACGGAACATATGCAAGACCTCATTGATCACATTCAAAATTCAAATATCAATAGTTCAGACAAATTCAAAATAGGTAAAGCAGTAATATTACCATCATCATATCAAGGTAGTCCAAGAGCATTGCAACAGTTATATCATGATGTAATGGCAATATCCAGAACTATCGGTAGGCCAGATTTATTTATTACAATGACGTGCAATCCACAATTGCCAGAAAACCGGAGATTCATGAAAACAATGCCACCAGCTACATCGGCTCTGGATTTTCCGACTTTTGTAAGTAGATTGTTTTATCAGAAAGTCTTAATTTTATTGAAAGAACTCAAAAGGGTGTATAGTCAAATCCAAGCATACATTTACACGATTGAATTTCAAAAACAGGGTTTACCTCACATGCATTTATTGGTTACTTTACCAAAAAAATTAACAACTGCTGATGATGTAGACAGTTTTGACTGTGCCGAAATTCCAAACAGAGAAACCAATCCTGAATTATAATACAAAGTCATTAAACACATGTCTCACGGACCTCATTTAAAAGATTCAGGATGTTGGGACTCGAAAGAAAAAAAGTGTTTAAAAAATTTACAAAAGCTTTCATTCAAACAACAGATATGACTAAGGCTGGCTTTCCAGATTATCGCCGAAGAGATAATCATCATGAACAACATACTTATCATGGAAAGAAAGATGGAAAAATTGTGATGATCGATAATTCAATGATTGTACCATATAACCCGAATTTGCTAAAAAGATTTGATTGTCATATTAATATTGAGTATTGTGCATTAGTGATGAGTATTAAGTGCATCTACAAGTACATTCATAAAGGGCACGATAGAGTATGCATAACTTTATCGAAAGAACAAGCACAGGACGAAGTTCAAGCATACTTAGATACTCGATACGTCAGTGCAATTGAAAGCGGGTGACATTTAATGGAATTACCAATGCACGGTTGAAGTCATTCTGTAGAATTATTACCGATTCATTTACCAGGACAGAATATGGTTCAATTTAAAGAAGGCGAAGAAGCAGATGCTTTACAAGTAGCAAAAACAAAAAAAATAAATTATTGGCTTATTTCGAACTAAATAAAAAAGACGTAAATGCAAAGGTATATACGTATGCTTAAATTCCTCAACATTACACGTGGCAAAAACAAAAAGGAATATGGCATCCAAGAAAAATGAATTGCAAAAGTGTTGCACGATTAAATATTGTATCACCAAAAGATAGCGAACGCTTTCATTTAAAATTGTTGTTACGAGAATCGAAAGGAGCAATGTCGTATAGAGATGTTCTAACTATAGATGGAAATACGTACGGTACCTTTCATGAAGCGGCTCAAGCAGCTGGATTATGTAAATTGGACGACTATATGTATGAAATGATGACTGATGCCACGTCTGTAATGATGCCTGACAAACTAAGACACTTCTTTGTATACTTAATTATGACAGGGGAAGTTGATGATTTGACTTTTCGGATAATGGTCCTTTGAACGGCTCTTTCAATCATCAAAGAATTGTTAGAAGCAGAAGATTTAACAATGCAACAATTTGGACTTTCACAAGAAATTAACGAATCAGAGGTAAAGAAAGAGATAAAAGCAGATGAAGATGTAACAGTGGAAGACCATAGAAAAATATATCAGGCAATGTACTCACAAGTAAACAATGATCAAAGATCGATTTTTGACACAATTCAAAAAAAGTGTCCTCAGAGAAATTAAACAGTGATTATTCTTAATAGATGGACCAGGCGGAACGGGGAAAACATTTTTGTATAAATGTTTACTCCATTATTGCAAACAGCTATTCAAAAACATTAAATCAATAGCATGGACAGGTATAGCAGCAATTCTTCTTCCATATGGTAAAACAGCTCACAAAACGTTTAACTTACCTTTAAAAATCACAGATGAAAAT
Source organism: Polypterus bichir lapradei (assembly GCA_026402145.1). Taxonomy (NCBI): domain Eukaryota; kingdom Metazoa; phylum Chordata; class Cladistia; order Polypteriformes; family Polypteridae; genus Polypterus; species Polypterus bichir. The sequence continues at coordinate 104,151,772 of JANRMT010062814.1, read as the reverse complement.
GTTACATTGAACTGGGGGTTGGTGAGCAAAGCGAGCAGGGGGCATAGCCCCCTAGTATGTATATAAATTGTATATCAAGGGTAGTAGGTATCAACTAAGAAAGGATTTTTCAGTATATCAATATTTACAGGTAAAAATGACTCCTGCAATAGAAAAACTGTACATAGCTCATAATATTTCATTTCTTTTCACCCGTTCTTTTCTGCACAGTCCTTAATTCTCTTCTGTATTGGACTTAACTTCTTCATGAAAAGTTCTTCCCTTGGTTCTCTACATTAGCCACTTGTGTGTCTTCTTTTCTCTACCCATGAAGAGGCCGCTACAGTACATTTACAGAAAGAAAACAAAACTAAAATAAAAAATGTTTACACAGGTAGTGCTCCCTGTAGTTGTCATTGCTGTTTGTAATAAGATAAAGTAAAACATGATTCAGTGTTAAAACTTTATTGTCTGGCTATGGCTTTCCAGGTAAAGCCATATTAAAAAAAGAAAAAAAAAAAACAAATTACAAAAACCAGAGCTTTAACATCAAACTAATGAAAATCACAAAAATAAATGCTTAAGTGACTGACAAACATGTGAAAACCATAAACATCTAATAATAATAATAATACTATAGTAGTGCAGGTACAGGCGAACATGTGATTGGCAATAAATCCGAAAACAATTGGAATGTGACTTTGCCTAATGTATGCAATGTTCACTTATTTGTTTGTTTTCTATTGTAAGGGGTAACCTAGTAGAAAAGGGGTTTACAAGCATTAAAGGATAGTGGGGGACAGGGAAAATGCAAAACAAACAGGTTATTAGTATTAACGAAAATTATAACAAAACTGACTAAAAAGTATTTTGTTACTCTTAATAATAACAAAATGAAAAGTCAAGTAAAACATGAAAACTAAACTGAAATTAAGGCTGATAACTCAAAAACCAACTGTAAATAAAATTATGTAAAACATGTACATTTAATGTAAATAAAATACACTTACAGCCTACTGTTCAATGTTCCTGCTGTGCTGTGAGCAACCTTGTACATTTCAGCACATTTTTCAGTAGCATACAGAAAAGAAACAAAGAAACCCAAATTGACTTACTTATACAAATATTTGTCCACTTTTTCAAGAAACACTGGGTTTAAGGCATGAAATAGCCATTGAGAAGGTGGCAGTCCATCATAGAATATTCATATTTTGCATGGGCAGCAATCAGGCATACAATAAAACTCATTTTGTTGGATCCATGTATCACAGTTACTTTGAGTACAGTGTAGAATGGTGCCAGGTCAGAAACAGAAGTAGAAGAAACAGGGTGTGATACAGAAAGAGACTTTATAGGACCCCTGCAATAACAGAAAAAGTTACAGCATGAATAAAACACATAAAGATAATAGCAGAAAGAATACCGCTCTTGGGGCAGTAGTGAGTATGTTTATAGTGGGTACTCCAAAAGTCTCCTCTACTCTAGGGGGACAGGAGTAGGCAAGTAGGAAGCAAGGGTCTTTTGCACTCTGCTATTAACTATTATGAACAAAGCTCCTATTCATTGCCTACTGTTTTAAGGCTAAATTAAGGCACTCTGAATGATATATATAGCCTCCTTATCTTGAGAAGCTAGTTGAACATGAAGTCAAAAAGTAAGCTGAATTACTGGTAGGGTGAAGAGTGGCCAAAGAGTGGAGAGCAAAGTACGGGAGGAGAAGAAGATGTGTTTAATTACTGTGAGATGTGTAGGATGGTGCAGTGAAGCAATATGATTCTTTGCTTTCTGTTAAATGCTGTTGAGTTATTACCAGCCCTTTTTTTCTTTTCATTTATATTAAAATACCCTTGACATTTTATATATATGAACATATATTTATACACACACTTGCAGGCTAATTGCACATTTTTACCATTTCCATCATACTGTATGTAATTACTGAACATTTGTCCAAAAATAAAACCCTACCATGTAATTACACAAACCACCCTTGTTCCAGTCTAATTCTTGTGAAATTGTCCTCTCATTTCCCTTAAAGGACATTATCTACTGTTCACTCTGTTTGCGATCAAGCGTTTATTGCAATCACATGAAAAAGGATGGTAGCCGTACAAAATTCAGATTAATTACGGTAAATGCGTTTTCCCGTAACAAAGCAACCAGCTGTGATTAAATATTTCAAACATCTCTAAATTGCTAGTTTTGAAAGAAAAAGGCATTCCTGGGAGTTTCTAAGAGATTGTGTAGTGCTTTTTTTGGAAATTCTTACGGGAATGATAATTATATCATGTTTTTCTGATATTCATGTTAAAATCGATAGGCTTTGGGTGTTTTCTCTTGCTACTATAAAATTTACCTAGACAATATTACAGCATGGTTTTAATCCACTTATTTCATGATCTACATGATTTCCACTTCATAGTCTTGTAATGTAGATGTAATTGTTAGCCTGGTTCTTTATGCACCTTATTTTGTATCACTGCTTCACCATATTTTTATGTATTATTTGTGGTGAACTTTTAGTACAGGATATGCACTTTTTAAACTAAGAAGCAAGCTTAACAATATAAACTCAAATGACAAACCAATAAGTCCCTCCATATTAATAACTGAAAAGTATATTCGTGTTCTAAAAAATTAATGATAAAATTATAAACTTACCCTTATGCTTACTTTAGGAGGTTACCCTATTGAGTGCAGCTGAGAAGCCAAAGATTGCTCTGGAAGGGGACGGGATGCTATTCTTTAAGCCGACATGTCTGTACGGCTTGTCTCAGCGCTCATATATCATTAAGAACATGAATCGAATGCCTATGAACTTTGAGTGGAAAATTTACAGTGATGACTCTCAAGTTTTGTCTGTTACCCCAACTAGTGGAATCATTCAGCCCAATGAATGCTTGGTAAGTGATGTCTGATTTGTATACTGTAAGTGTCCCCTTAATTCTTTATATTCATCTACTCTCGAATTCTCTTAGTCTAATTCAGGATTTTGGTGGCCTACATTTTTTCAGTCCATACTGGGTGCATGGAAGAAACCAAGGCCCCTTCACTCACACCTTGCTATTTCAGACTTGTTAATTTAACAAACACCACTATTTGTGAGATGTCAAAAAAAAAACAGAACGTCCACATTCAATGCCAGATTAAGACCTTCTTCAGGTCCCCAGATGATTTAATGAATACAGCCCACCCTTAACCATCTATTTTAGCACACAGATACTAAGATCATTTCATTGATTGGAGTGGGGTGAGGTTGTTGGGGTGGATCAAAAAGCACCTTGTAGTCAAGGGCCCCTGGGCATGCACCCAGAACATCCTTATGATAGATACGCCTCAGCCACAGTAAACCCCCATAACACAGGGGGAACATGGAAACTCCATATAGTGGAAGATTCAGATATTGAATTTTAGATCTGAAAGGTATCAGCACTAATCCATTCACTTTCATGCCAATGCAATGTAATTCCAGCCATTGCATAGTTATTGACTATTGTTTAGGGCATCTTAGCAGTTACCTTGGAATGGCAGTCTGAGGAAGTTTGTGAATATTGCTTTCTCTGGGTTATTCACAACTCTTTTATTGTGCTAAATAAAATGAAGAACGTTTAGTGAATAGATGGTCTCATATACGTAAAAGCTGAGATTCATAAAGTTCAGAGCTCTCGTTCATGCTGGAGAACATGCTTCATCCACTGTGTTAGGAATTACTTTTTTATTATGTGCTTAGCTGTGATATATGGGTGAACAGTCAACACGTGGATAGTAAAAAAAAAAATCAATATTAATGAGGGTTTTAGCTAAAAAGCAAAAAATGGCTCATAAAGATGACTCATTAGGTAATATATAATTAGGTACACAGTACATTTTAAAACATGCTTCCACTTATTTTATATAATGCTGCATTTTCACAAGATAATAGATTCATGCTGACTGTTTTGTTTATGAGTCTAATAAAACTGAAAAGTAGAGCCTTGCACACTAGTACTGTTTACCTTTTAAAGAGTAATAATGACATCTAGATGAATGGTACAGTTGATGGCAAACTGAAATAAAATATTTCACAAATTAATTTTTACTCATATATCATTTGGTTTGACAACATTATCAACTTTCTAGATGTTAAGAGTGAAGTATCCTTTTTGATGTGCTTTGTGTTTTAGTATCATTGCTGTGTTATTATTACTGTCCTGAAAAATAGGAGCAAATGTCTCAGAGCTAAACCCTCTGCTCAGCATGAAAGTCTTACAAATGTAATGAGTAATGCCTGTAATATGGCAATGTAATGAAGGCAAAATAGACTTTCAGTTACTGGAGAGCTTCAGTTCATCTAGCACCAAGATAATTTCACATACTATAAAAAAATTATTTTTTCCTGATAAGAATTTACATTGAGCATATGACAGAAAAAGTGGAAAAGAATTGCAAAATAGACAAAGTTGACAGTTATTATAAACATTTCAGTAATAATTAAACTACAGATGGAAGCATGTTGGTTACTTCTTTGCCCATTATCTGGTGGCCCTTAACGCCGAAACACCACTGATGACTTCCTGGCACAGGGAACACATAGTCAATGCAGATAGAAAATTGCTACTGAAAACCCTAGCTCCTTTGCTGGGTTCCCATCAGTCCTTTATATAGTCTTCGACCTGTAAGTGCTTCTGTCCTTTCGATCACGTGACTGGCTAGCACTTCCGGGTCTAATGAAGAACTGGCTTTTTTCTTAAGCCCGGAAGTACTTTGGGGCTTTCGTCCTCGTGACTACCTCATACTTCTGGGCTATGGGGAAAGGATGGCAGCCATGGCACCCAACAGGCCTGAGAAGCCGAACGTCAAGTCCCAGGATGCTTTGCAGGAATCCAGGACACTGCTACACTCCAGGGGGACTGATATCTAGCGTTTTGGGGGAGACAGTGTCCAAAAATATCTTACTTCCCCCATTCTTCCCTCCTTTGAGCATCTCAGCCAGGTTGAGCTGCTGGCCATCCCTCACAATATATAATGCTAAGGTCTGTCTGTCTGTCACACGATTACTTCTGCTGGGGCTAGAACTTTGATCTTGGTTTTCACTGAAAGCTTATTACCAAATATGTCCTGGTAATTCAAAAAAATTTAGGTAACGACAACATCGGCAAAATGACTTGTGGTCTTGGGTTTATAATAGTAAAAGTAATTGCAAAAGCAAGTGACATGGGATAAAGAAAACGAGAAGCAGCAACATCTGCAGAGCATCAATCAAATCACAGAAGTCAATTATGTCGAAGATCGACAAACATGGAGAAATACATGTTGACAATCAAGATTGTCAAATATGTGTTCAGAATTCATACTCAAGAGTGGGATCTTGTGTGTGTAAACTACTGGTCATAAAGGACAACAAAATGGTCCAAAAAACAAGTGATAACTACCTATAAGGGCAGAAAGTAAAAGGGGAGCAGTGACATTTGCTGAGCATCAAACACATCACAGAAAGTGAATAAGTGATGAAAGATTATAGACAAACAAGAATTAATACTGAATATAGTCTGAGATGTTCTGGAAATGCAAAAAACATTTGTTACAGCAACCTCATGGCCAGAAACGTTTATTGTGATAAAAGCATGGTCCCCACAAGCTCATCTTTTGAAAATTCCCCAGATCACGGTATATATGTGCATTTTCAGAATTCAGATTTAATAATATGTATTGTGTTTATTAATCATCAAATATCAAACTTTATTAAACACTAGCAAAATACCCGCGCTTCGCAGCGGAGAAGTAGTGTGTTAAAGAAGCAATGAAAAAGAAAAGGAAACATTTTGAAAATAACGTAACATGATTGTCAATGTAATTGTTTTGTCACTGTTGTAAGTGATGAGTGTTGCTGTCA
>JANRMT010062814.1:104118954-104145168 GCA_026402145.1 Polypterus bichir lapradei | reverse complement strand
TTTTTTTTTAACACTGTCTTCCTTTAGCGGGACATTCACTTTTTCCACCGTGTGCTTTGTTTCTGCAGTAGCTGCACTTATTACATACTTATCTTGTATGTATCAGACGCTTCATATTTTTTTGCTGCCTTTTCAATTGTGTAATTCGGTTTTTGTTCAGCGCTCTTTGGAACCGTTGCTTTTTGTCTGTGCACTGCGTCAGTTCACGTGAGCCGCTCGGTGTACATGCATCGAAGTTTCCCAGCTGTGCTGGTGCCATGTCGTGCTATGTCCATGGCTGTATCTAATGTTACCTAAGTCCCGGCACTTAAAACTTTCTCTCGCAGTTTCGCTGAGTTTGTGCCAAACACCACCCTGACCATCTCATCTTCCTCTGCATAAGCACAGTCCTTCACCCGTGAATATTTACCCGTGGCAGTGTTTCTATTGGATTGCCGCTGACGGACGGCCTTATATGGGCAGGCACTAAATTACAAACGCTAGCGGCAGCCTGTCTATGAACTTAATTTAAAGTTTAGGTTTACATCGTGCTTTGTTTCCTTAGTAGCAGAACTCATGAATATGGTTGTATATGTCACTCGCTCGCTTCTTATTGTTTCGCTGCCTTCTCAATTATATAATGCATGTTTTCTTCAGCGCTTTTTGGGCCTCTTCCTGGTTTTCTACCTACTGCGTGATTACGTGGGAGGCGTGATGATGTCACACGAAACTCCGCCCCCACGGGTTTCACGCTCATCTCCATTACAGTAAATGGAGAAAAACAGCTTCCAGTTATGACCATTACGTGTAGAATTTCGAAATGAAACCTGCCCAACTTTTGTAAGGAAGCTGTAAGGAATAAGCCTGCCAAATTTCAGCCTTCTACCTACACGGGAAGTTGGAGAATTAGTGATGAGTCAGTCAGTCAGTCAGTGAGTCAGTGAGTGAGTGAGTGAGGGCTTTGCCGTTTATTAGTATAGATAAATAAAGCATGGCGAAGAGACCTGTGATAGTGTGTTTACGGCAAAGTAATTGCAAAACCAAATGATAACCACCATAATGGCAGAAAGAAAAAGTACTACCATCTGCTGTTGCAGGAAGCAATCTAGAATATAGCACAACTGAATAGAAGACAAACACAATGGTTCCTGAGCACATAAGACAAAGTCCAGGATATTACTGACAATTTAGAAGATTGTCAAATAATAGAAATTTCTGACCATATAAAAGCATTGCTTTTACATCCTTGCATTAGTGCTTCTTAGAAGACCTCTATTTGGCAAAGTTATATCAGCGATGTGATCATTGTCAACATGTATTATTTCATGGTGAAAACAAAAGAGTGTGTTTCCAAAATAGAAATGTTCAGCTTGCTCTGAATGAACCACCACAAATAATAAAATACACAGTGACTTCTAGAAGAACTGAAAAAATATTTTGAAAACGTAAGAAGTATCAACAGCTCCTTAACTTAGTTTTTACTTGCATTTTCTTTCAGGACTGTGGGTCTCTGTGTTTCACTAGTAAGAAAAATGTATTTATTTAAATGGGCAGCAGGGTGCCACAGCTCATGGAAACTGACTGCTTTATCTTGTGTGAAGTTTACACATTCTCTTGATGTTCATGTGAGTTATTTTTGAAAATCATGTAGGTTAGGTTTTTTAGGCAAGTCTAAATTAGACATGTATGGATAGGATGGTATTGTGCATTTAAATGCTTAATATAAAAAAATAAAATTAAGGCATTTAACATTCATTTTCATTATTTGATTTTTTGTTTCTCGAGACTTACAGAAATTCTAGTGTTTCAGTGAATGTGCCATTTTATGAGCCTCTCTTCCATCTGATAATGTTAAGAAAGGCTCCAGGCCTTCAGACCCTAGGTTTATTAACAGAATTTGAAGTCATATTTGTTGAATGTATAAAACAGAAATATATGATGAGAAACTTTTTTTTAATTCCTTTTCTTCTTTTCCTTTACACCTTTCCTTCTTTCTATATGTGTTGATCTACAAATCTCTTAGACAAGCTTACCTGCAGGTTTTCAATGTTACTTTTATTTTCTTCATATGTTATTTTTAAGAGTTCATGTTCTCGAAATCACGAGTGGAAGGTATGTAAATGGAAAAACTTACTATATGTTTCCTTCCATTGTAATCCTGCAGTGCAGAAGGCTACTGGTTATACTTTCTGGTTGATATTTTAAATTCCCTAGAAAACAGACAGCTGTTCATAGAGTAAGGTGTAAATATGGATGGAGCATTTGGATAAAGTTCCCTTTGGCTATACTATGTTGCTAGAATTTTGAAAAGCTGTCCATAATAAAAATGTTATGTGAAGTGCTTCTTCTTACTGGAGTATTTTAGACATATGTTTGATGATATACTTTGATATTATGGTTGATTGGCCTTGTGATGTAACTAGAAAGGAGGATGCGTCAAACAAACCACAACTAACCAATCCACTAAAGCCAGTGGCACCTAATTGCAAGCTTCTGTCTTTTAAAGTTCCTAAATTATAAATGTGTAATTTTTTTCGTTGTTGTTGTCATTTCAGTGACAAACAACCACTTTTAATGACTTACAGTTCTAAGTAGAAGTCTTTAAAGGGTTGTAAATTTCCGGATTCTGAAACCCACTACATAATCAGCTATCATCCACATTAGCATTAAGACGCCACACCCATCAATCTGTCCAGTAATAAATTACTATCACTTATGATTGTTTTTAGGAGGAGGGAAATGATACCCTAGATCTTCTTTTCTTTGCTGCTCTATTGATATTCATCATACAGTCAGTATCTTAGTCCTCCTCCTTTATTTACAGAAATCTTACAATACAGCCACATCTGGTGTCCATATTGTGCAGAAATACTGAAACTGCCAGAAAGCAAATAGAGCAAAATGGATGTATGTGCTAGTGTGATGATATATTTTGTTGCAGGCTCAGGTCTGGTCCTTCTTACCACTAGAGGAGATGAGATATACACTCACAGCCAATCTGCTCTTTTGGAGAGTAAGTGAAAAACCCAACGCCCAAGCAATCAAAAAAACCCGCCTGACCTTAAAAATATTTGGTGAAGGTTGCAAAGGTGTTATTACGGTGAGTGGTGCAGTTCTTTCATTTATTCTACTTATATCTTTCATGCAGTGAGTCCTGTTAAAGTGTTCATGATGTCTGAGGATGACTAAGAGCCACCTTTCATTGTCTCTCCCTGACAACTTTTGTTTTATATTCTGTAAACGTTATGTTGTTTTGGGGACGTGTTTGCACTTACATTTCCGAAGATGAATGTACCAGCATCCCAAGTGATCTCTGTGCTCTTTCTTTAAAGAAATGTTAAGCATGTAAACCAAGTAAGAATTAACAGCATATGGTCAGTGCCCACCCTTAGGTAACTGCAGCTAATCGTGGCTCACTGAATGTTATTTTATTGTAAGGTGCAGTAAGCCTCATGGGCTCATTTTTTTCAATGTGATATTCATTTATTCAATATTTTGATGCCTTGAGAAAGAATGGCTGGGGACCAAGCCTTTCAGTACATAATTTTTAAGTAAAATTAACTCATGTAATAATTACATTTGGATTAGAACATGTACAAAACTGAACATTTTACTTTTAAGGTTTACCTTAGAAAAGCCAGTGTCTTAACAATTGCTAATGAGTTTTTTGGTTGGTGCTGTCTTACTTATGTGTTGACAGGAAGGTTCCAGTCAGACCCATGTGAAAACTTACACAAATTTTGTTTGAACATTTAATGGGCCTTCCCCATCCTTCTTCACCAGAGCCTTACAACAGATTCATTCATCTGTCCAGTTTTCTGTCCCATTCATTCCAATTCAGGGTGATGAGGAGTCTGTGATGGCAGACTGACTGGATTAGACAGCTCCACCTTATGTGCCAGACCACAACAGGATACCTGATACCTTCACCCATAAATACTGATATGTTTTGGGGCTGTGTATGAAAAGCCAGAGTACCCCCTGAGGAAAAAAAAAAATCGCTTAGGTAAGAAGTACATACAGTCTCAACACAGACAATGACCGGGTTGGGATTTGATCCCAACAGCCTGGTTCTGTGATTGAGCAGGGCTGAAAACTTCACATCCATGCCAATTGCTGCAGATTGACATATCCAAAAACACTACCATGCACTGCTTGTACAGCAATAAACAACACTCACTGACACAATTGATATGCTGCATATTCTCTGTGAATAATGCTCAGCATTTAAAAACATTCAATTTTTTATGGTTTATGGTTTTCTGTGTGTCCAGTAAAAATCTCACATTTCTGTGATCAGCTGTGTTTTTCACACACCCATTGTAACTATCCCACAGCTCTGTAAAAAGTACATATAACTTTAATAATTTCTGAATCTTTGCCCTTTTTAATGAATTATATCAGAAACAATTGTGCTGCCAATCAAGTATTCCACCTGCCAGTTGCCTTTTGACTTTAGGCATTATTGTGGCATTTCTCTTTCCTTATGTTTGTTTTGCAGGTTCTGTTCTGTCTTGGTGTGTCCATAGCAGACTGGGCACTGGAATATTTTTACATGGTAGACAAAAATGAACTGTTTGCTAAAATGTGATGACATGACCCTGAGAGGGTGCATAGCCAAAACTGCATCAACAAATACATTGCTCTTGAGTAGCATCTCAACACACAAAGATCTCTTGCAATGACGTTGTGAACTCGGAATAGCCCATATCTGGCACAGATTAAGGAAAGGTACACTAAGTGGCCACAATATTAGGTACACCTATTTAGTGCCATGGAAGTTCCATTTCTCCCACTAAAACAAACTGAATTCTTTGGTTCATTGGTTAAGCAAGGTGCTAGAAGCAATCCTTAAGGATTTTGCTAAATGTCAACTCAATCACCGCATGTAAATGTGATCCTGCAAATTTTTTGGCCACACATACATTGCATAAACCTCCTACAACACCTGATCCCAAAGGGTTTCTATTATATTGACATCATTGTTATCATGTTCATAGACAATTTAAAAAGATGTGTACTTTGTGACATGGTACATAATCAGCAAATATTACTTTGAGATCACCAGCAGCCTCTACCATTAAAAGAAGGAAGTATGAATCCATGAATTTATGCTGTTTACACCAAATTCTGACCCAGTCACCTGCGTGTCACAAAAGAAATCAAAATTTGTTAGACCAAGTAAAAATGTTTTCATTTGTCCAGTTTTGCGTATTGTGAAGTTTCGTCTACTTCTTCTTAGTTGTTCTTAACATGGTCATATGCTGCTGTAGCCAATCTACTGTATGGTCCAATGTGTTGTGAATTAAAACATATCCTTTTACACACTAATGTTGTAAAGTGCTGGTATTTGAGTGTTTCCCACCTTTCTATTTGCCTGAACAAATCTACCCAGTCTACCATTATAGAGAATTTATCATCTTCAATTTTGTTTATATTTTTTTTTTACTGCTCCATCCTTTGTTAATTGTCATGATGAGGTGCATGGAATTCCCAGAAGGGTAGCTGTTTTTGAGACACTGGAACCCTAACATCTGATACCAACAGTCCTACCACGGTCAAACTCATTTAAATCACGCCTCTTTTCTATTCTAATATTTGGTCAAACAACAACAAGTAACCAACTTGACCATGTCTGCATTCAGCTAAGTTGCAATTACACGATTGGTTGTTTGCAGAAGCAGGATGTTTGTGTTATCGAAGAGGTGTACCTAATACATTGACCACTGTGTGTATATTACCTATTAATAGATAAAACGGAACCCAAGTGAGCAAGTAAGACAAACTTTTGAGACTTATTTCATTTTCTTCAATGACATATTTATTGTTACCTGTGTAAAAAAAGGAAACAATAAGAATTGATCTGGCACTTTCACAAAATATGTAAATCTCAGAAATATTTGCTGTTATCTAAATGAAGATCTCAACTCAAGAGACAAGAGGCATGACTGTCATGATTTAATCTTAATATTTTGATCTTCTTAAGTATCATAATTCAGTCTAAAATCTTTATTTTCTGTTGGTTATTTCTCCAGTTATCAATTACATTATCACTCCATGCGCTCCATGTGGCTAAATGTACATGTGTGTGCATGCATGCATGGTGGCCATTTTATTTATGGTTGAGCCACATGCCTTGTTATTGTCTGAACTTTGTTTTAGATGGTTGACTTTTTGTTTAGTTTGAGAAAACTAGTTTCTCTGGCAATTTCTTTTCAAGGCTACTTTTGACATTTGGGTTTAACTTCATTTTGTTTACTACTTTTAGCTCATCTAGTCATTTTGTTTTGGTTGCTGATTCCTACTTTATTCTGGACTGTTCATGCTTTGCCTACAAAATATCCCTGCCATACTCTAGTAATAATATTGACCTATTTAATCCACTTTTAAGGAAAAATTGAATTAAAAAAAGGTATTCCTAAAGACTCTAGGGAAAAGTTGCTGATATGCAACAGTCTTTAAATGTTTTGAAAAAATGCATTTTTCTTATTGATTTGTGTAGTCTAATTTTTATTGTACAGCAACCAATGGTGCTTGCAATAGAATTTTGGTGTACAGATATGAACTGTGTTATTATGTCTTTCAATTAATAAAAGTGTCTCATTTCTATTCCAAACATCTTTCTTTATGGAGCTAGGCAGAGCAGCCAGTGATAGACCTGTGCGATGTGCTCGTTGGTGACTGTCAGTCTTGTGATCTTGTGCTTCTGAACAAAGACTCCTGTTCTTTGGATTTTGTCCTTGAAGTCGATCAGGAAATTTCTGGTCCATGTGACCCAGAAGAAGTCAATAATGATCCTACAGGTATTTTATGCACTTGAAAATGCACTGTAAATAAAGCAACACTTAATGTATAATTAATTTAGAATCATAAGAAAACCAAGCTGATCAGTCCATTCCAAGTATTTCCACTATTTTCCTGCTTTTGATAGAAATAATTCTTATGTATAACATAAAGCAAGGAGAAAACAGGAGCCAAATATTCCAAAAGTTCTAAAGCTTACAAAATTTATGGTGATCTTTCATGTAGTTTTTGGGCTCCTACTCCCTGAAATTATACCTCCGGGTGTATTCTCAAAATCTTAATTCACTCATTAATTCTACAAACTCACTTTGTCCGTGAAAAGGGTGCAAAAACCTAATGCTCTGGGAGTAAGGATAAGAGCAGCATTGGATGGCATGCCAGTCCATTGTATTGCACACTAACATGCCACATTCACACCCACATACACTCCTATGGCCAAATTTGTTGACAATCAACCACATTTTCATGTAATTTTGGACATGTTAAGAAACTGGAACACCCAAAAAAATAATGCTGAATTGATTCAGCAGCTTTATTGCACTACTCTTTGAACATCTTTCTTTAAAGAAAAACAGTGAATAGTCAATCTTAGATAACATTTGGGATATTTATAGCAGTAATCTAATACAGCTATGATTCTTCAATTTAAAAGCCTTATCAATGGACCTATCACTATTTTATCATTTAATTTACATTTATTTAATTTTTTATCTAAGTACTGTAACATATATTGTACGGTATGTAAAGAAAAATATGCATCAAGAGCGTTTTAAAGCTTATAAAGGTTGGATAGCTTTAGATCTGCTGTAGAGATCTATATGAAATGTTATGTTTTATGCAGGTTTAATAAAAGTAGATGATCATTTTATAATGATAATCCTGAAACAATATCTTCCAAAATGACTTTTGATCAAAAAGAAACATCTACTCCAGATTGTAACATTTAATTATTTTTTATTTGGTGAAGTCCTTGACCTAGAAGTTTCAAAGGGAACAATTCCTGCAAGGTCAAAAATTATTATTAGAGCAACTGGCAGGCCATCCAGAAGACTGAACTACTCCTGGTCCATCCGCTATCACATACTGGCCCCTAGAGGTAAGACTTGGAATTTTGAATTACTTGATATCTCATGTTTTTCTGTAACCCCCATCTTTATAGCAATGCTAAGCAAATTTTCTCTTTACAATTCTAGAATGAAAATTAATTATATAACAGAGTCCTTGGCTGAGGTCTAAATTCTTTGTAAACACCTCTTCTTTTGCCTTTATTTCTGCCTTGGCCTTATTTTATACACTGTTCTGTACTTTTATTCTGTAGCTCATTGTGTTACTTTGTCTATAAGTATTGTACTGTACCCAGTTTTGTATTTTACTCCATTTTACTATTCTCAGTATGTATAGCTAAACTTTGTGTGAAATCTGTCAGGTATATTTTCAAGTATTTGAGCTTCACTGAGGTATTTAATTTACTCTACAACAGAGAAATATTAACCTCTTCCAAGAAAAAGCCATTTTCCCATACCTTATACAGGTGCTGAGAAAGGAATCTTCAAAGATAGGCTAATTTCTTGTTCTTGCCATTACAAAAATGGGTAGAACTTCGAGGCAGTGTTTGTGCATTGTGTTCTTCATGACAAATTGTAAAAAGTGGAATCAAAGTCCTCGAGACTTTAAAACTTTAGTGGTGCTTGAGTATGGCTGTATTTTTATTAGTGGATAAAATGTTTCCAAGATGGGCAAGAGTCAGTCAAAAATTATATACATTCAGGGTTACCATCAAACTCATGCAGTGATAAAGGAAAAAAAAATATTTTAAATGATTTGACAATTTACCAACTGCTGATGAAGTAGTAATCTCCTTTGGCTCTGGTCAGGTAATTTTGATCAAGGACTGTTGCACATATCAAGCATCTGCAAAATGTGTTCAGACTGATAAACAAAGGTTTCATCATCAAGAAATGTGTTTAAGGATCTGCAAAGACTGGGCATCAACCCTAATTTCATCATCTGCTCCAAACAAATCAAAATGAAGCTGAAAGTAAGGACATTTGGTAAGACATCAGGAATAACATACAGACAGAGCTGTATGAGTACTTTTATCACAGCTGAAGAATGTCAACATTGTTTCCAAAAATGTCACCAAAGTGGTGACAAATTAATATCATCTGGGGGAGGTAACTTTTAAAACAACAGCATTTGATTATGATGTCTGTACATTGTAATGTAAATGCTATGTCTTAAGACTTTCTGATCACTCCTCACATTATTTAACTAAAATGTTCTGTCGGTCCATACATATAATGTATATTTCCTGGCTCTCCAGACATAGCCTACTTTCTGTAATTGCTCTGTCTCAGTGTACCTAAAGACTATTTTCAGATTTGTCAGTCAGCATTATGTATTTTAGAATTTGTGTATTTCCAGCCAAGTGGATCAGTGATATTGCACAACAATAGTCCCCAGATAAAGGCCCTGTCACACGATTTTTCCATTGATTTTCAATCACAGACTTCATTTACATAATCTTAACAAGCTGGAGGTGGCTCCTGTGAAACCTGATTGCATAGTTTGACATACCCAGTATCTCAGTCTGACCAGTCTGCAACTTGCCCCCAAAAAATTAGACTACAGGTGAGCTCTGTGTGTGAGAGTTAAATGCTCAGCTGGAGTAAAATGAATATAATGTAGCCATATGGAATACTGCGGAACTTATGGACTTGACAAACAGAAGAGAGGCTTATTTGACTGATATCTGAAATTTTAACTACCATGACAAAATGGAAAAAGAGAGAAAATGGGCCTGCTGAACTTGCCATACCTGGAGAGTGTTCATACAGAACAGGCTGTGGCAGGCAGACACTCGCATTACTTTGGAAATGTGAAACTATGCTGGAAAGTCAACACAGAATTTGCCATACCCAGGAAGTATGGTAGTATTTAAATGGGACAAGCAACCATTGAGTTTGTGAGTACAATGTGTGTAGAGGTCTGTCTGTCAATTCTTGAACCCACTTAATTTAGTTCAAGGCTATGGTGGCACCTGGGAAAGACAGGAGGAATCTGAAGAGAGTGTCAGTCAATGAATAGAAAGGTTTGTGAATTAATAAGCCAGGTTAATCTACAGACTGTAAAAGTAGCTAAAATGATGAGCGGAAAAAGTAACATCCTGCTGCATAATTTTAAAAAATGAATCCTTTATGGTTAGCATCTCAAAGCCTTTTTTGAGGTAAACAGTTGATTTTTTTCTATTTTCAGCCCCAGCACATGTGCTGGAAAAAAGTATGCCACTGTGCCAGATTAAAGCCAGGGGAGTGTACCCAATGATAACTGTCACTGATGCACGCAGTTCTGGTAGTAGCAAGGGAATTAGCAAACGGCATCTGTGGAAGCTCTTTTCATTGGATACACTCAACTCCTATCTGCAGCGAGATCCCACACCTTCAGAGCTTATATACAGAGTTCCCACCAGACACAGGTATGGCTTTGGCTTCTTATATTCACATGTTTTTATGAAAGATAATGTCAAAGTAACATCCTGATTGTTGGTAGTCTGATCATACAGTAAACACTGGTAAAGGTTATACAAGCTAAGCACAAATAATTTACCTGCATTAGTTACTGCCGCAGGGAGCATTTAACACAGACATTCTATTGTAAATATAAATATATATATATATATATATTCTCGTATATATATATATATATATATATTCATTTTTTCTCCTTGATTCTCAGATGTATGCTTCATAATGTGCTTTGCCCAACTGTAGCCATGACAGCAAATGAGTAAATGGGGCTTCTGTGCTATAGTTTAGAATTATTTTTAACTAATTTTTCCAAATTATTCATTCATAGCTAAGGTTTTTCACTTTTCTTTGCAGTATCCGACGCTGTCCTTCTGTGTTCACTCCAACTGTACTGAACTTTAACTTTGGTGCTGCACCCCTTGGTTCAGAGCCTTCCTCTGTACTGCTAATGTTTGAAAACAAGGAAACAATTCCAGTTAAATGGTATGTGCCAAACTCTTCCCATTTTATTGATTAGATCATCAACTCTGTGATGACACTGAAAGAGCCCTGACACTGAAAGAGCTATTCTAAAGAGTTGAGATGAATGCTTAAGTCTTACTCGTATTAAGGCCCAGCAAAATGTCTGTTAAGGGCTTGTAATATAGAAATAACTGATTAACAGATCTGTTTCGGTAGCCTTTCAAAAATGTAACACCAGTGATAATGTTGGTTCTTTCGATTTAGTTCATTTTTACACATTTTCATACAAAGGTGGCTTGGGAGGGTTAAGAAGGCAAGGGTCCAAAAGCTTCACAAAACAAGTTGTTAAAAAATCAGAAACAATGTTTTGCATGTAATTTGCTTAATTGAATGTGCACCATAGAGGAAAGAAAGGCACCTGCGCACTGCAATAGAGAAAAAAGGGTATTCACACCTATATAGTGAGATATCCTGACATAACATTGCTTTATTATAACACTCTGCCTTCTTTGACAGAGTAGGATTCTGCACAGAAATTAAATAATGAGAATAATTATGGAAGCTGACCCAGTCCATATGCAGGAGTTATGTACCACATCACAGAATAAAAACAACTTACTTCAATTGTGCACACAGGCAAACATGGTGTTGATGCTAAGAACAGCACAGAGAGGTTACTATGTGCAGATTCACATAAGCTCACCACTTAGCCAATCACTAAATGAAAAATAGATGTGATCTCACCTGTTTAGCTGACTTGATGTGCTAACTTGTATTTCATCCACAGAAATATTTACTGTGACATGCATGAACAAAATGAGTTATCAATAATTGTCTGTGTGCTTCCGTTTTGGATTCTGCGTAACATAAAAAAATATTTTAAGCCACCTTAATCTAGTTCTTGCTTTAAGAGAGTCAGGTCCTAAATCAGCACACTCAAGTCCAAGGGAAGAACTAACCCTGGATGGAGAACGTGTCCATCACTGGGTGATTTAATTGCACCAAAATGAAACAGGTAGCGCACAGTGTCTTCAGCAAGGCATGACTTTTGAAAAGTGTTTGCTATTCTCTCACTATCTGTCACACTATGTTTTGGTGCAAAATACTGATGGAGAATCCTTCCCCCATATTGATTCCTTTGATTAAATAACAGCCTGTACTTTGTTATTCTCAGAATGCATTGCATCTTCACCCTCATCTTGGAAATTAATGTATTGAAAAGTCCTGCCTTGCGCCCTGTGGTGGCCGTGATTGGCTCCAGTAGACCCCCGTGACCCTGTGTTAGGATATAGTGGGTTGGATAATGATTGACTGACTTACTGATTGAAAAGTTATTGGTTGTGTTCTCTCAGTTCACCAAGTAAACCTCCCAAAGTACATGCACAAATTTCAATGTATGTATATATATATATATATATATATATATATATATATATATATATATATATATATATACCACCTGTGGATAGTGCCAACAATGATTTAGCAAAGGATAAAAAGGCAGAAAACACCTGAGAATTTTGTTGGATGATGTAGTGGGGGTCTGGGGGTCAGTCAGGGCTGTAGAAGAAACAGTATTGTCCTGAAAGTGAATACCATAAGTATGTAATGACACTTACTGTACTCTTTCCACCTATCATCTGGTAAATCATAAAAAAGAAGTGTGACCTATTGTTATTTAGATTTCTTTAATTTTTTTGTTTTAATTAAATTTGATTTTAATTAAAGTCTGATCACATCCCTGACCTGAAGTGATTTTGAAATGAGAATGCCAGAATGCCTTACCACCTCTAACATTATACAAATATTGTAACTTTAAATAGTACTACAGGCTTTCATTTTTCACATAAACAGGAAATCTGTGTTTTTCACATGGGAAATTGAAAATGAAATATTCCTCGTAAATGTCAAGTTCTACAATTTCAGCAAGAAAAATGTTACACATAATGAAGCCATGAATGGTAATTAAAACAGATGTATGCATGCACATCTGGGGTGCACAGACCCCATTAGAGTTCTGTTAAAAAGGCATGGGAACTAGCCATGAAATCAAAGCACATAAAATACCTTAAGTTCCTCATGGTATATAGGGCTACCCTCAGGACATGTTACAAGTACTGCCATATGCACTATAGCAATATGGTCCTCTCGCCATACACTCATGACCTACCACAGCTAGGATAAGACACTTCTTGCTAAGGTGAGACACTTTCATACACCTCTATAAATCATTTTTCTGAAACATGGTTTGAAACAAAGGTAGAAGTAAATATATAGCAGTAGTTCACACTGTGGTAGGTATGTAAAAGGTCAACACACACAAAAAAAAGTCTAGGGATATGGGGACAAATATTTGTGTCCCACAAATGTACCGGTGTTGTGAGTATCATCCAAGCTGCAGAAAGCTTCTTTACAGATTAGTAAATCTGTCTTCTCATTTTCATTTCGTCCATTGTCACCTAGCATCCAATGCATCCTAAAGCATAATCTGTAAATAATTAATGTTTCTATATTCAAAGAAAATTCTTACTAAATTTGCATTTTGCTAAACTTTACAAAGTTCTAAAGGAATAGCACAGTGTAAAAATTAGGACTGTGGGGTGATTTACAGCTTTGACACCTTACAGTGGTTCAACCACAATTTGATATTTTTTTTTCTGTAGTTTGTGTGAGCCCTGCTTCCATTTATCTGCTTTGCAACAATAGAACAATTATGATGAAAAGAGGCAATCCAGCTCACTTTGACTTATAATTGTATATTCACCCAACTCTTGTAAAGTAACATCATATCACCTTTTGAATGTCCCCTATGTACTACTATCTACCACACTGCTTAATACCATATCCTATATATTGATGGTTCTCTGTGCTTAAGAAAACCTTTATAATGTCTGTTTGAAATTTACCCTTAACCTGTACCATATCTGTCCCTGTGTTCTTGAAGAACTCATGTCGAAGTAACAGGGAATTCTCTGTAACACAATTTTAAATGCCATCAACTGAAAAGGTTCAAATCCTTAAATTTTCCTCGTAGGTCATACCTCTCACTCTGAGAATCACCCTAGTCACTGATTCTCACACAGTGCTGTATCATTTTTTGTAATTTGAAAATCAAAACAGTGCACAGTACTCCATCTGTGGCTTTACAAGGGCTTTTAATGGTCCTTATTCATAACTTCTTTTGACTTGCACTTTACATATCACCCTATATAAAACAGTTTAACAATCTATTAGCCTTTTTGATGGCTTCTGTCGACTGTCTGAGTCCACTGCAGTTCTTAAATCCTTTTCTCAAGGTGCTCTTTCCAGCTTTAGACCATCCATTGTGTACTTTTTACTTCCTATACAGCTTCTGGTAACTCTAAACCTCTACTAAAACTTAAAAGGATGTAGTCAGGTGATTTGGTTACTCAGAATTAACCTGGTGTGATTGTGTGTGGGTATGTATGGAGTGGCAATCAACCATCCTGTACATTGTCATGGTTTAAATGGCCAAGCACCTGATACCTTAAGACAGTAAAGTATGAGATTATGGGTTCACTGCCACTAACTCACTGTGTGGCTTTGAGCAAGTCATCTAACTTACCAGCTCTCCAATAATAAAAATAAAATACCCATATTTATTATAGTGCTCTAGAAAGGAACTATTAAAATAAAGTCAAATTATGATTGGCGTAGATTGACATTCATTGTGTCATTAAGGGAGACACCTATGGTAACATGAAAATCCTCTGGTGTATGGTTAGAAAAAGGTTAAGAAATTCCCCCTAAGCATAGCCGTAGTTGCATAGAATAAAATTTGCCACTCCTGGGGCCTGTAAGTTTTTTCTTATTCAGTTTTGAAGCACATCAACTAAATAAACCACAAGAATTTTGAAGCCAAAGTAATTAGCCATTGCAGAAGATCTTTTACAGTTTTCTCTAGTCCAGTTATGTTCCAGATTAAATTCAAGCAGTATAATCTTCATTTTTTGTCCTAGGACGTTTCTGTTTCCAGCAGACCAGCAAATTGAACTGGAATATTGGGCTGAGACTGGCGAGTTTGATCCTGCTGAACTCAATGCGATGAGTATTCAGGAAAACAAGCTGTTTACTGTTTCGCCCAAATCGGGCTTTCTTTTTCCAGGGCAACAGAAGTCCATGCAGCTTAGCTACAGGTAACTCATTAAAACAGTAAGAAATATTAATGAATCACAAGATTATCCTATTAACACTGCTCCTGCTCTTGTATTAATCTGTGTATTGTTAATATGCTATGACCAGGAAAAAAGTATTTTCATCAAGAAAAACTGATCCTTCTTCACCATAAGAATGAGTCAAGTGACTATTAATTTGCTGCTACTGTTGTGTACATTCTTAATGTACACAGGCTATGCAGTTGTCTCCTATATTTTTGCATCCAGACTTACTCCACACATGGCACCTAATTCCTTTTTCATAAAATAAGCTTTTGTGTATATGAAGCTGTAAGCGGTATGCATTTTTTTGGGAGCCCCATCCATTTTACCCCTCTTCTCTGTGCAGGTTGAGGGGCAGCCCATGGTCATGGTGCTCCAAAAGTCACCTAGAATGCTTGTGCCAAGAAATGGTCCTGTCCACAAAGTGTCCCTCCCTCCAGCTAACTACTGGTCACCCATAAAAAACACATAAATACATACAGAATTGCATATATAAAGAATGTAGAGTATATGTTAGAAAAATAACTCAGGATCAAAGGAGCTTAGCAGAAAGTTAGTAGGCCCCATATAGGTCTCACTTAACTTTCCACCAAAATCAGCCTTAAGATGGGTTCTTTAGGTATTCCGATAATAGTCTTCCTTCAGATGCACAATTCTTCTCTGTTACATTATTTTTTTTTTTTTGGTAGCATCACTCTGTCAAGTCAATTTACATTCCCAAATAGTTATTTGGAGTTACAGTTCTGTGCTTCCCCACAGGGACATTTTCAGCTTTACTTTGGTGAGCCTAGTGGTTTGTGGGGCTGGTTGTTCAATGATCCTCAGGGTAATAACTCTTTAATTATGAGCCTGTCAGCTCTCTTGTAGAAATTCTCACTTTAAAACGTTGGAGGAAACTATTTGAAGTCTTTTCTGTAAAGCATTTTGCATTTTTTTTTTTGTTAATCTGATTTCTCGAGCAGAACTGTGGTTAGCAATGATGAGTGCAATTTTCATATGTATTAATTTCCTTTAAAATACTTACTTTCATATTTTTATTGGTACATAATGAACAAATTTGAATAAGAATTCTGATCTTTTGCTTACGTATATAGTAGCATTATGGCATAATGGGTACCACTATAGCAAAGGTTATTTCGCAGGTGCTGTCTTTGTGTAGTTTGCATGTTATCTCTGTGTCTCAGGGCACTTCAACAACCCAGAAATGTGTATGTTTCATTAATTTGAGAGTCATATTTGCCTCAACAGATAAAGGATTAGGTGTGTATGTGAATGTGCACTGTGACAAATAAGCATCCCATCCAGAAATTGACTTCTGTTTATAGGAACCAAAAAAACAAATTCTGTTGAATGACTGTGAATGCTATTCTTTTTTCCTTAGGCACGATTTTTTGGGCATAACCCGGCTGCCAGTTTTGTTGAAGCTGTCACATGGACGTGAAATATTGGTAAGAAAAAGCTTTGTGCTTCTGATTTGCTCAATTTTCAATGACTTAGTACTGTACAGTAGTGTATGCACCTGTACTATTATATATACTGCAGATCCCTGGGTCTATTGTATTATGAAAATGGTCACAAACTGATTTTAACATTATTTTCTTCAATCTGCCAAATTTATTTAAATATACACAATTAATAATTACAATAGAAATACTTCAAAACTGTCAGTCACCTAGAAGCATGCATGAGCAACCTAGTGAGGTTGTTGTTTTTTATATACAGTAGCTACATTAGCACACTTAGCAGCAAGTTATGTTCAAAGTCTCTAAAAGCTGCCCAGTCTCTTTCTGAATTGTGCATAGATGTGATGCATCGGTATTGCCTTAGCTGTTTTGTCTACACAAATAGTGCTGTTATAGACTGAGTAGTTATTTCCATGAAAAGGCCAGATGTACGTAATAACGTGGCATATAGACATTTATGTAGTTTGTGTTAGTATTTTGAATTTGGAGGTGACGCAGTAGAGCTCACTAATATAAGGAAAGGAGTCACACTCTGATTCACTAATACAAATGGCACTGTCCTACACAATATGCTTTTTGAGCATTGTAATTCATGAGCAGTGCTCATAATTTTCAGTTCGTGGGTGGAATCTAAATGCTTCTACTAAATGGAGGATAATGTTTTAAATATAAAGTGGAAAAATGTTACTGTAGACTGGATGTTGAAATGATAAGTGATGATGATGATAATGAAACTTCTTCAGCTATGCTTAGATATATGTACTTTATATAAACTGTATTTATGCACAGACACTAGTCCTTTGTTTCTCAGAAATATATATATATATATATATAAACGAACTACATGCCGTGGTGCAGCGTAAAGGGACTTCGTCTCTGACGCTGATGTCCGAGGTTCGATCCCAGCAAGGGGAGCAGTGAGCGTGTATGCCTGATGAGTCCAAATAAGGGCGAAACACATGTTGCGCACTTTTTGCATTATTTGACAGTAAAACTATGTAATAATATATATATACTCAGCAAAAAAAGAAACGTCCCCTGACTTTCAACTGTTTTTACTTTCAGTAGACTTAATGTATAAATATTTGTATGAACACTAAAAGAGTCAACACCATAAGACATAAACTAAAAATGTTTCACAATGTGTCCCTGAATGAAGGGAGGCTCAAAATCAAAAGTACCAGTCAGTATCTGGTGTGGCCACCAGCTGCTTGAAGTACTGCAGTGCATCTCCTCCTCATGGACTGGACCAGATTTGTCAGTTCTTGCTGTGAGATGTTACCCCACTCTTCCACCAAGGCACCTGCAAGTTCCTGGACATTTCTGGGGGGAATGGCCCTAGCCCTCACCCTGCGATCCAACAGGTCCCAGACGTGCTCAATGGGATTGAGATCTGGGCTCTTCGCTGGCCATGGCAGAACACTGACATTGCTGTCATGCAGAAACTCACGCACTTTTTGCCACTCCTGTCTGGTCCAGCGAAGGTGGGTTTGTGCCCATAGGCGGCGTTGTTGCTGGTGATGTCTGGTAAGGACCTGCCTTACAACAGGCCTGCAAGCCCTCAGTCCAGCCTCTCTCAGCCTATTGCGGACAGTCTGAGCACTGATGGAGGGATTGTGTGTTCCTGGTGTGACTCGCGCAGTTGTTGTGGCCATCCTGTTCCTGTCACGCAGGTGTGATATTCGGATGTACCGATCCTGTGCAGGTGTTGTTACACGTGGTCTTCCACTGCGAGGATGATCAGCTGTCCTTCCTGTCTCCCTGTAGTGCTGTCTTAGGCGTCTCACAGTGTGGACATGGCAATTTATTGCCCTAGCCACATCAGCAGTCCTCATGCCTCCCTGCAGCATGCCTAATGCACGTTCACGCAGATGAGCAGGGACCCAGGGCATCTTTCTTTGGGTGTTTTTCACAGTCGGTAGACAAGTCTCTTTAGTGTCCTGCGTTTTTAGAACTGTGACCTTAAATGCTTACTTTCTGTAAGCTGTTAAGGTCTTAACGACCATTCCACAGGTGCATGTTAATTAATTGATTATGGTTAATTGAACATGCATGGAAAACATTGTTTAAACAATTTACAATGAAGATCTGTAAAGTTATTTGGATTTTTAAAACATTATTGTTGAAATACACAGTCCTGAAAAAGGGACGTTTCTTTTTTTCCTGAGTATATATATATATATTTATATATAGCATATGTTTATTTATTTATTTTTTACTTTTTCAAATTGTTCTGTTTGTCCGTAGCTGAATTTTATTGGGGTGACAATCGAAAAAGACAGGCACTATGTTTACTTCACCTCCAACAAGCACACCTTTGCTCCAGTAGCTATCGGGAGTTTTAGTCCCCCAAAACAGGTGAGTGGCAATTTGTGTTTTTGATTGTGTGTAAAAAAATGAAACTACTCACTCCTGCTGAAAAGAATCTGAGCAAAGGGGCATTACATATCCATTTGTACTTATGAACACATCTGGACCATCTACATATAAGGCAGAATTGTCACTGGCCTTTAATTTTCAATGACTTGTAGCAGCAGATCTGGGTGAATCGGGGTCTGTGCATTTCCTTGCCACTCCAACCACCAGTGGGTTTTTCCACAAATACATTTTGTTCATAAAGTGTTCCAGTTAAAAAAGAGCGGCAGCAAAATCATTTGAGAACAGTTACTCAAAGTTTTCATTGGTGCTGGGATTTTTTTTAACTTTGAGAAAAACCAAAAAAGCCAGTTTTCCAGACTGAAAATCACCACAGGAATTTGTTGATGCCAGCTTGCATTCTTTTAAGTGGTTAAAACACATTGATAGACCAATTTCATAACTTTGTTTTGTTTTGTGTTTATTTTTATGTCGAAGTAGTGTTTTGTTAAATGGACATTAGTCATAAAAAGACGTGCTGTCTTCCCGTCTTTTGAATCAACAATAGTCCTTTCTGTTTTCCTTTTAATGGTCATCACGTCTATCTAAATTCTTCGCCATCTGTTTACAAGATGTAGTTTTGTGGTCTTCCTAACTGAGGGCAGGCACCCTTTGGGTACTGGGTTCAAATCAAAAGATTTCTCTCTCTGGCTAACATCACGGCCTTGGGCAAGCCACGGGAAGAATGATTATATGAGGGACCTAACTGGAAATAAAACGTCTGTATCTCATTTAGGCTATTCTTGGTACGGCAAACATTTGATATACTAGGGATTTTCGGAAAGTTCACAGAACGCAATATTTAGAACTACCACAGACATAAGTGTGCATTTTTGTTTTTTGATGTAACGCATTTGTCTCATCAGTTTGAATTATATAATTCACTACCTACCTCAAAATATGCATTGGAGTAGCCTAATTTTAATTATTAGCATGGCAAAATTGTGGTGACAGATGTGATGAGTATGGGGCTATGATTTCAAAGCATATCCAGGAAGGGTGCAGGGTTAGTTTTAGACATCCTAAATAAGTAGATAAGCAATGGGAAAATGATATGGCTGAAATGTTTTAGAACATGCTAAAAAAATTTCTGTTATCTCTTATTTACTTTATGCATCATACCAAATTCCAGTTTTGTATATATAAACAAAATAATTTTCATCTCCCTAGATCTATGAACTTTTCAATGGAGGCGCTGCCCCTGTAAATTACTACATAGACCTAGAACCCCTGCGTGTTATGGAAGAAGAAAACTTCAATCACCCTATCTTCAAGTGCCTCAATCCCAGTGGACAGATCCCTCCTGGTAGGGCAGTTCACATTGAATGGATCTTCTCTCCCTTGGAGGCTAAAATGTATGAGGTAGGAGGAAGAAGTGGGAAGAGAGTGTGATTTCTTTTATGCACACAATATCCAGATAGTATCGACATCACCATTCTTCCATCTGTTTGTCCATTCTTGAACGAACTTGAATTGATTTAGGGTTGCAAAGGGCTAGAAAGTACTCTGACAGCATGTGGCACAGGGCAGAAACCATCCCTGGACAGTAAATGCATTTTTAAACAATATACTGTCATTTTCTTCTTGCTTTTCAAGCATTGAAAGAATGTTTTTTCCTACTCAGATTAACTATAATATATGTTATATATGTATCTCCTTTGTGTATCCATCGCCTGATGTGCTTAGCCACTGCAGTGGAAAATTGCAGGTTGTGGAAAGCTCTCATTCGCAATGCTTGCAATGCCATGCAATCATAAAGACAGTTGCCAGCATTCTGCATAAACAGAACAGATGGGACACAAAGAGCAATACTGTTGACAGAAAATATTTAGTCACATGATATAAATTGACAGTAACGCATAGTCAGTGCAGTTAACATTATGCTTCAAGAGACATTGTACATAAACGTTGGATTCTGGGTAACGTTTTACTACGCAACCACAAAAAGGCTCCACTGGTAAAATTATCATGTAGGTGGATGAGGAAGATTATGTAGTAGTGTAAAGCAAATGATGAATCTGTTCAAATGATGATTTTGAAAACTGTATCACAATTTCCTTTGCCATTTCTCCAATAGGTTGATGTACCTGTGCATATCCTTGGTGGAGAATCGGCTCTTATATCGTTCTGTGGCGTGGGATACAATAGAAAGCTGCTTGGAGAAAGCGCACCTGACAGAACTACAAGTGCTTTATTTTCAGTGCCACCAGTGCAGAAGGTGCCACTGCCAGACCAGGTGAAGTAGTACATCCCCAGTTTAAATACAATGTTGACATGTCCTAACTTGTATTCACTTCTTAATTGTGTTTGCTTTATACAGAGATAAAAATGCCTTTAAAATAATAAATAACCCTATATACTGTAAACATTTGGATACTTTGCTTGAGTTACTAATGAACTTCTGTACATACAAAACATTTTGTGAAACCACTTAATTCAATCCCAGGGTCATGCACTGTAGCTTAGAGTTCAACATGGTAGCAGCCTATCACACCCCATACTCATGCCAGGCCTGTTTAGAGAGACCAATAAAAACTTTTCTTATTTGTTTAAAGAGATGGATGCAACAATAAGCTCTTTTGGTCAGATATTTTTAAGACCTGCTTCCATGCTTGCCCCTGTTGAATGGAAAATGACATATTTAGAGTGTGGTTTTAAAATGTCTTGCTATAGTTTGTCTTGTTGATAAATGTGTCAGTACAGAGTAAACTTTTCCTTCCTGATGTATGATATCCCCAGTTTTGGCAAGTAAAATATAACCATATTCTCAACTCAGGAAGCATGCATCACTGTATCAATGAAACGAGTGATTTACATTTGGGCACTTCCACAGAAAAGCCAACAGAATATGAATTCAAGGGCTTCAGAAACTGTCCAGGAAAGACTGGAGGAACTGAACCTTTTCAGTCTTAGCAAATAGAACATATAAACAAAGGCAAAGTCAATAACATTGCAAACATTTATGTTATAATAGTGCACTGTATCAATGTGGATTTAAATATCATCTCAAAATACTGGGGGAATACAGGAGCTGGAATGCACTGGCTAAAATAGCCACAAACAGGGATGAACTTCTAAAATAAGCATTACGAATTAGTGTCTTAGTTTTGATAGAGGTATGTTGTTGAAACCAAATCACTTTCATGTTTTCATTGGGCAAATATTTTGTGTCTAATAATCATTCACTTGTTTTCTGTTCACAGTGAGTCCGGAATGAGGTCACTTTAATGTTTGTAGGATTCAAGTACGGCTGTAGGCTGCAGTGGTCCTTGATTGTCCTACATTTGCATAGGTTCTACCTGCTCAGTATAGTTTCCACTGTTATTTACTAATTGATTTTCTGTTGATTTTTATATGTTAGTTCGCCCAACAATAATTTATGTGTGTTGTTTGCTTATAATGCATGGCTCACCTGATATTTCCAAATCTGAGCATTCATTGTTGACCTCACCTTTAAATATTTTGGAAAAATTATAAAGCATCATTTTGATAGAGTAAAATGGTGACACCTAATTAAAAACTGACAGCTCTCTGTTTCTTTTTATCTCACAGGTAGTTTTCCTCTCAGAAGAACAAGTGTCAATTGGAGACATTCCTGTCTATTCCAAAACCACTCGGATATTCTTTTTGTACAATACATCCGAGAAGGAAAAAATGCACTTCACTTGGCATAATACATCAGAAATGAGCAAGGTAAGATTGATTAATTACATTTTCAATTATTCAAGTGCCTAATTTTTATGCTTAATTAATTTATTACATCTCATAATATAGATTAGTATTTGATATGCTTTAAGGTTGCCTTTAAAATGTAATGTTATTGTTTACTTTACAATACACCATTGATAAAAGAATTTAATTGCTGTTTTTCAAGTCTGCCTTATACATTCAATCTTCATTATTTATTTACATTCACCAGTGATGTCTATAAAAGTTTCATAATGTAAAGTACATACATAACTGACAAGAGGAGGGAGTTGCTTGTGTAAATGAGGGATACTTAAAGCAGATGCTTCTTCACCAGTGTAGTCACTGAGATAATTAACATCTCATAAAACTTAAGGGCATGCGCAAAAATAATGGTGTAGTTGTTCATTATGTTGATGACCATGGCTTGAAGAATGACTCTCAGTGACTCTGAGAAAGAGCTTTTTGTCAAGGCTCATTTGGCTGGACGTCTGCAATGGACTGGCAATGCATTTAGGGTTGTTTACTTTTTTGCACCCAGTGCTGTCGGGATAGACTTCACACCACCATATGCCTTAATTGGTTTAAGTGAGTTTGAGAATGTATGTATGTATTGTATTCATTTGGTTGGATCTTCAGTGAGTAAGGTAATTTTGGAATAGAAGTTGGGTAAAAAACATTATCAGGTTGGAAAACTTGTGTGTGAAAGCAGAAACTCCTGTGGTTGTGGTGACCACATTCAGGATGAAATGGACAATAGACAAAAACTTTTAACCATATAACTTTAAATGTTAATCTAGGGTACAAGCAGCAATGTTAGTAAGGACAGCCCTTTGAGAACTTCACAGAGAGGGGAGGTCAGTTTGAGCAACATAAACCTCATGTGATACCTAAAAATGCAATTTTTTTGGGTACACCTCAGGCAAAGAACAAAAATAGTGGTCTAATTAGCTCTGAGAAAAAGTAATCTATTCAGAGGCATCAAGCTACACCATATTCTTATATGTAATATACCTAAAGAAGTCTGCAGGCCCAAGGCCTAGTTTTCCCTCAATGATACGTCCTGGTGGCTCTGGTGTAATGGGGAATGAAGTTTACAAGCTATATATAATTCCAATCATTCAATAAAAAGCAAAGTAAATGACAATAAATACAATACATTTCTGAAGAATGCAATGCATTTCTAAATGGTTTAATTCATCCTTGGTAAAGCACTGCTATTCTGAAACACTGCTTTGAATAACTGACATTGATGTTGACTGTATATAATGACTAGCCCATTTATTGCATTTCAAAACAACAGGACGCTTTTGGAAGATTCTGCAGTAGTGCTTATAACATCTCTTTATATTACGACCATCAAAACACAAAATGATAATTTCTACTCAGAATTGTCATATTCCTCCAATATAGATACTTGTTGAACTTACGCCAAAGGGCATTGAAGCTGTGCTGGCTCATGGTGTCCCAATATTGCATTAAGACAGTTTACATAAATATTTCCTTTCTTTATCAGCTGTTACTTACACCTTAAGTAAAACAGTGGTTTTACAATAGAAATTTACAAACAGATGTACATGAGAAGACTATCTTCTATTTTGTGTTGTTAATGCATTTCCAGGAAGAATTAGTAGGGGCTACTAAATGCTAATTACTTATGTCCAGATCAGTATTTTTAACTATGTAAGGAACATAGCCAAACTTTTAAAATAAATGTCTCTTTGAGTATTCCTTTTCTCCTCCTACATTCCAAAGTCAGGCAAGCTAGATTAATTGGTGGCTAATTTGACCTAGAATAGGTGTGTGTGGGTGTGAGTATGCCTAGTGATTGGCTGTCATGTTGTCCAGAGCTGGTCTCTGCTTGTGTCCACTGCCACCAGGATATGAACTGCGCTGAAAAAAATGAATAAATCATTAAATTTTGTAACTTGCAATGTTAAAGGTCTCAGTCATTAATTCAGACAGAAATGTGCTGTCATATCTTAGCATACTGAAGTAAAAAAGCCTTCCTGCAGGAGACCCATTTAGATATTAAAGTTCAAATCTAGGCTGAAAAGAAGCCAGGTATTTTACTCCAGGTATGACAAGAAGACTAGAGGTATTATATAAATAATACCATTTGTCATTTTTGAGGTAATTTTAAGTAGGTAGGAGAAAGGATGAAACTAAATGAATCGATATAGACCAAATTGGGATGAGACACTGTTAATTGTGAAAGTTTTCTTTTTAATCCCTATTTATAACACTCACAGGTACATAATTACAGTACACTTTAATAGTTTATTGTTACATTAGAGAGATATCTCCTAGTGGAATCATATGGTCTAAGATGGCCTTGATGATTTCCTGGCTTATTAAGGACCACAACTTGTATAACCAATGGAGATTTCTTTACCTGTCAACAAGATTATGGCATAGTGACTATGTAGAAAGGAAGTTCAGAATGTAAATGCAGAAATCAGATGAAATTAAAGTCAGTGAGCATAAACCAAACATAAAAATCAAGTAATTTATTTTAGGAACATAGTATCCATTGTGATATTCTAAATTTGAAATCACACAGCTGGACAGACCAGTGAGCCTTTCTGAAATTCAGGATGCAATCACATCTTTATGGAGCTAGGGAAAGCCACAGGCTAAGATAGATGCCCTAGATGCCCAGCAAAATTTTACAAAAAGATGTTGAATTAATGAAGTGCTTTCCCAGTTATGTTTGTGGGAACAAAAAAGTACCCTTTCTGTCTAAAACTGTATGTCAGTACCACAGATCCCACTAGATTGCATGTTCTATAGACCAATTTCACTACTGAGCAACGATGTCAAGAGTCTGCCGGAGAATCGAGAAAGTTCAAACCCTGTGAAATTCGCAGCTGAACTTTTTTCTAAAATAATCGGGGACGACTTTAAAGCAGAATCTGAGATAGCAGCGGCTTACCGCGTACGCGGACCAAACACCGTCAGACCCCGACCAAGATCTTTTATAGTTCGTTTTGAACGATTATCATTTAAGCTAGAGGTGATGGCACTCCTCAGAAACAAGGAAGGTATTATATTTGAAAATAACCACATTCTTATCTTCCCTGACTTCTCTCCAGCAACAGCTACTAAACGCGCATCCTTCTATAATATTAAACAGCGGCTACGGCAAGCCAGTGTGAAATACAGCCTCCTGTATCCGGCAAAACTGAAAGTGGAATGGCAGGGTCAATTCTATGTCTTCGCTAGCAAGGAAGATGCAGAAAAAGAATTAAGAAAGCTGATCCCGGGACTATTCTGATACATAATAGTGAGTCATGGTGGTTAAAACGATGAAGGAAAGATTAATAATCTTTTGTCTGATCTATTCGTTTTAAAATACGGGTTTTTATCAGCATATATTCTCATTATTACTTAGTATTACTAGGGCGCTATATGTTTATGTTTTATTGTGCTTAATTATTTATCTATTTATTTATTTTTCTCTTTTTCTTTTCTAATTATCTCATCTCTACCCTAAACGAGACTGTTCAATATCATACCCTAGGTTTACTGTTATTGCTATTACTGCATTAAGACTGGTTATGCTTCTTCTGGACACATTTTTAATACCATCCCCTGGGTTTATTATCTGGGTGTATCATCTTAATGCACTAAAATTGCTGAAGACTATATATATATTTTAAGTGTAAAACTCCTTTTTTTTTTTTTTTTTTTTTTTTT
>JANRMT010062814.1:104054025-104096326 GCA_026402145.1 Polypterus bichir lapradei | reverse complement strand
TGAGTGAGTGAGTGAGTGAGTGAGTGAGTGAGTGAGTGAGTGAGTGAGTGAGTGAGTGAGGGCTTTGCCTTTTATTAGTATAGATTATACATCCAGAAGCCTCCATTCACATGAATAATACAAACCTTGAATAAATTGCTTTAAATGATGGAAAGGATGTCCTCTGTCATCTATGCTATTTGCTATTACTGTTTCAATTCTTTCACTATCAGTATTCATACATAAGTAGATTTGGGGGAGTCATAAGAAAAAAGACTTGAACAGAAAGTATCTCTTTATGCAGATGATTAGATAATTTATGTTATGAAAACATTGTCATCATTACCAAGTTTATTAAGTATACTGGAGGAATTCCATATGTTTTTGGGTTTATGGTTTGCTTGAGTGAGAACACATTATTCCCAGTAAATATTATTTATCATCAACTTGTATCTATTTAAATTTCAGTTACAACATTTAATATATTTTGGAATTACAATTTAAACAAAATTAAAAGGTCTGTTTAAAAACTAATTTTTATAACTTATAGATATTTATTGACAGTCATTTATTTGCCTTATATTAGCTAAAAGAATTAAGATTGTCAAAATGAACATCCTATCAACATTTTTATATATATTATATATTTCTGAATATATTGATACATCTTTTTTAAAATTAGACACTATTGTAATCTGGTTTATTTGGAATGTCTATATCTTACTTTTTACCTTTTTTCAAATGGATTTTTTTTGTTTTTCTGTTTTTGTGGGTACAGGCAGTGAGCATCATGCCTTCAAGTGGAGAACTGGCACCTGGAGAGAGTTGTCTTTGCATTCTAACTTTATTTGCATCAGGAAGCCCCAGCTTCTACCTCTTGGAATTCATTTGTCAGGTGAGGCCCTAAATGCCTAAATGCATTGTCAGTGGTAGCCATGTCAGGATCTTTCTGGTCATGCTGTCAAGAAAAACCAGGTCATATATTAATTTAGATATTAGGTAACATTTATAAAGCAACTATTTACAGCCTATAAGTGTTTTATTAATTATGTCACTAACAATATAACTGTACAACTGTACCATTAAAAGTAATAAGACTCTTAGAATGTGCTACTGTAAATTTTCATTGTTTAATATCATGTTAAAAGTCTTCTAATATTTTTTTTTATAAAATGCAGACTGTTAATTGCTGCTTATAATGAATACCTAAACAAAAGTGTTGCCAAAACCCAAATACCTAGAAAGTTTTTTTTTCATGTGATATTTACACATACCAGGTGTAAAATTACATAAAATTAAGGAATCCTGTTATCTTTTTTCTTTCCTTTTTCTTTTTTAATGGCCCAGGTGACATCCAAGCATGCACTGGCACAGTACAAGCGTGAACTTCTGGAATGGGAGAAAGAAAAGGACAGGCAGTTTACTGAATTTTCTATTACAGACAAAAACCTTAAAACGTCATCCCCTAGTAAGGTATGAAAGAGTTGTTGGTGTGTATGACATTCTTGATAGCAACATCTCTAAAGAAATACAACATGTTAAGAAATTATGTCTGGAGTAGGTACAATTTTTTTAATGAAAGCCATTCACAACAATTAAAAAAGGGTATATCTACCCTGTAGTTCCATCCCACTAGCCACTCTTTCAATGCCCTGCAGTTTAAGTGCAACATCAGGAGCAGTACAGAACCAACACTGAAAGACCTGGCATTGTGGTATTATACCTGATATTATATATCATTGTGTCGCAAAACATTTGTCATGTGGCACACTAAATAGAAACTAAATTTGAAGTAGTCTACTAAAACAACTCAATAAGTGCTTTTTAGAAATTAATAACACAAACAACTACAAACATATTTATAATATGTAGTACCCTTGTTTAGCTAACACCAATCGAAAGTACTTCACAATACACGATATAGTACAATTATACTGGTTCATTGCTACATAATGAGGTTCAAACTACTCTGAGTTTTAAGGTCCAGTATTTTTGCTGCTAGGCCGCAAAGCCTGATTATTGTTCTTGCTAAACTAAAACCTTAAAGTAATTTATCCATTTCCTGATCCCATCCAATCTTGTTCAGAGTTATGGTGAAGCCAGAGCTGATTCCACTAGTGTTGGGGTCAATGGGAAATGCACACAATGGACTTGATTCCAGCCCATACCTTAAGGCACATTCACTCACACAGAAAGGCAATTGAGAATAATCTATCAACTTAACTTGAATATATTTGGGAGAATAACTTGAGTACAACAAAAACACACACAAAGACACAGGGAACATCCACAGAGACAATGTGAAGGCCAAAATTCAAACTCTGTCTCCTACAGTAGTGCTAACCACTGCCTGCTGGCCAGCAATGTTATTGTAACATTATTGTTAAGTAATCATATCATTTATATATCTGAATAATGTTATTCTTCCTGTGAACATAAATGCTCAAAAGTAGTGTACTTTGAGTTTCTATAAAAATATAGGAATTAAAAAAAAAACTTGAATTTTAGATTTCACATTGGAACAAAGAGCTACTCCCTTACAGCTCCAATGGAATGGTTTATACACTCAACCTGGTCACCGTGTGGAGTTTTTTAGGCTCATCAGGGTCTCAATTTATTCTAATTTTTTCCAAAGATAAGTGTGGTAGTCTAATTGGTCATTGTAAATTTCTTTAATGTGACTATGTGCATGTGTTGTGCCTGTATGTGCCATTGGTTTTTGCCTTGTACTTGATGATAAGTGCAGCTCATCGCAACCAAAAATGGAAGAGCAGACACAGGAGAGGAGAGGTGGATGGAGTACTAGTAAACTGAACTTTACTCGTGTTTAAAATAACATCATTTTATGTAATTTATTTTGTCAAATCAATGTGAATATCTTTAAACTGCCCTAATAGGAGTCTCTTTCTAAAGTTACATTATAATGTGTTCAGAAACATTCAGAAAGAAGGGCTCTGGAGTAGTGAGGAAATCAAAATGTTCACTTTAGGTATCTAGTCCAATGCTTAAACACTACTGTGCAATAATAATAAAAGAAATCACAGGTCCGTTCCAAAAAGCAGCTTCTACTTTTGGAGCTAAAATGGGCATCACAGTAATGATCAAATTAAGTCTTTATCTACTTTTTAGTGCAAATTTTTATTAAAACCTTTAATAAATCCAACCTTATATTGTTGATTCTGGTTGTCCTAGTTATGGACCAGCATGTCTCCATATTATTTAGAGTGGCAGGTAGTGTAGCTGTTATGATTGACACCAAATTTCTGCAACCCTTTTGCCTAAAGTGAATGTATAGATGCATGATATTTGTCTGCCTACCAGAACAAAGAGTACAATTTTGTTGCCATTTTCATTATTATAATGATGTCCCTGTCACATTAGTTAATTTTGAATCCAACCAATAACTGTTCTTCATGCCTATATGTGTTTGTTTATTAATGAATTACAGAGGCATAGTGGCAACGACACTGCATTTTAGAACCACAAGATTGATGATTCAATTTCTGCCGTCAACACACTGTGTGATCCCAATCAAATTAGTTTTCCTGTATGTGTCCCTGTTGAAAAAAATATATTTAAACAATTTTACACAGCCCTGATCTGATGATCTTATTAGTCACCACTACCCAATATTTTACACTGTTCTTATAGGTCACTTTTCTTTCACTTTTTTTACTCTTATTCGTTGCTCGGCTAGTGTCCCTTTTAAAATAATTTTGCAAAAGGGTAGCAGGCCTTTTTTAAGAATTCACAGCTTGATGGTTCTAATTCTTCTGAAAGCATTTACAAAAATAAATCATCGACCAAAAAAGGCACACACTTTTTTTGCACGAGTGTCTTTAATTAAATGTCATGTTGACAGAATTCTTGAGGTAACAACACATAAAGGGTTTAGTCAGTATTTAATGATTTCCTTACAAAGGAAAAGGTCATTAAGAGGAAATGAATCCATTTCATGTTCTCTCTATTTTAAGGACAATGACAATGTTTGATGTCCATCTTGTACTTCTGTTTTCCCTTAAACAGGATGCTTTAGATGTTCTTCAGAAAGTAGGAGGGAACATTAGAAAATACAAGGTATGATCCATGTATATATTGATTACAAGAGGCATGTAAATACTGTAAATTCATGATAATTTCCCTTGCAGTATAATTGTTACTTTTTATTTTTATACTCTGAAGTTCTAAAATATGTCTCTGCAGCTAGTCTCAATGGCCTATACAAAGCAGATTTCTTACTCTCTGAAAACCAGTCCTGTTCAAGGTGATGTCTTTCTTACTTTGGGTAGACTCTTCCCCCAATATCCAGAACTTCAGATATCCAGAGGTCACACAAAACGTTGCGCAGAAGACAGAGAGATGCAGGAATGCTGTGGAAGAAGCCAGAGGCTCCAGACCCCTTCCCTCTTCACCTGGCTGTTTTAGCACGTTCTCATAGCCTTGAAGAATTTGAAGCTAACTTTCCCTCTGAACTTCAGAAACACTACATATACAGGTGGGAACCAAGAAAAGGAAAGTAGATCTAAAATAAACTGGCTGGCGCAGATATGGGAAGGGTAAGAAATGTAATAGTAGATTACAGGGCAAGCTAACTGATTCGTATGTAAGGATTAAACTTAGAATGACTAAACATTTTGTGTAAAAGCAAAATATGAAGGTTAGTAACAGGTGCACACAAGGTGATGTCTGAGAATAACAGGCTTGAGGGATTCTTAGTGATGAGTGAGAGGTGAAGTAAGAGAACTGAATGAAGTCTTAAGGTCAGTGGGCTAAAGGAGTGACTCAAGCAAAGAATACAAGACACAGAACTCACTGACAAAGCCAGGATGTGAAACACTTAAATCTAATGCTAAAATCTACTGGATACTCATGATTAACTTGGTGTTGATTGAGGGATCTGTGGTGGGCTGGCACCCTGCCTGGGTATTTGTTCCTGCCTTGCGTCCTGTGTTGGCTGGGATTGGCTCCAGCAGACTCCCGTGACCCTGTGTTAGGATTCAATGGGTTGGATAATGGATGGATGGCTGGATGGATGATTGAGGGATAGTCATTTAGAGGCTTGAAGTGTTTATTGTTTTATTGAGACATTCACTTTAACTGTGTGACATCTAAGACATAATTAAGCATTCAGTTAGTCAAAGTTGGATGGCTCACTGCAAAACAGCAGTTTATATACTACATGTTTAATCCATCTTTATTAAAAGCAGAAACTACTCCAAGATGTGACTTGTATATTGGGTTGGTTATACCATAATTCATATTACAGCAATTTGCCAATTTAATGTCTGTGTGAGTCCAGAAAGGTATAATTTATGTTGCGGTCAGCAGAAGGAGGATGGAACAAGCAATGGCATTGGTTTCTACATTTTTAAAGCTCTTGCTCCACACTGAGTCCAATTAATTGTGTTATTCTGTCAAAAGCTACAATAAATTAAAAGAAAGAAAATGTATTCTAATTCTAGAGTTGTTAAACAATGTATCAGACTACACAACCACGTAACACTTTGAACCTTAAGTTAATTTCCTTGCTGCCGTAACTTCTAACAGGAGCTTACCTGATCTTCTTGTGGTCTTGAGAGATAACCTCTGAGCCTCAGCCTTTCTTGTAGGTCTAAATACAAGAGTCAGGCTGTTAGATAACTTTGAGTAGCCTGGTGTTTGACAACAACATACTAATGCTTAATAGATGGGTTAAAAAAAACGTGAGCTTAATAATAGTAATAATAATACATTTTATTTATAAAGCTTCTAGAAGATAAAGGAAATATGAATTGAGTGGATATTTTACTATATGCAAGTTATTGTAAGGATCCTTCACTATATTTTCCAATTATTTTTTTTTTAACTATCAAGATTTATTTGTCAAACTAGCATTTTCCATTATAGGGCCACAGCAGCACAGATCCTATCCTAGTAATATTGTTAACATGGCAGTAATCATGTCTGTATGAAACACTGGCCCATTGCTAGGTATACTCATGTACAGATCCACACTCACTCACATTCTGCCAATTCAGGGTTATCAATTAACCTGACACATGTATCTTCAGGATTTGGGAGGAAAGGAGAGTAGACACAGTGAGAGCATGCATACTTCGCACAAACATTGAGCAGGTTTGGAATTAAACCAAGGCCCATGGAATTGTGAGTACTCCGCATATGATCAGAGCACTGGAATTCTTATTCATATTTTAATGTATTTTTAACAATAAAAATACTGAAGCAAATATTTATAAGTAAATAAATATAAAAGGAACTTTCTTTCATTAAATGCATTATCATTAAGGTAGATAATAGAAACTGTGTTAGTACGTTAAATAATGTGCAATATGTAGTGCAACAAGTAAAACAATAAAATTTAACAGACCAGTTATTAATGGATAGGAGTCACATAATAAAAATCTGCCAGCTGTTCAAAAATTGCTAAAGATTTTTGGGTTTGATGTAAAATAACACAGATGACTTTACCAACTTGAATAGTCACACAATGATGCCACTAATCACGACAAGTATTTTATATTGTAATAAAACTTTTAAGCTCAAGAATATTTTTCTCCTCAGCCCTGTCTTTCTTTAGAACCTCAGAGAGAATGGCTTTTTCTGCCTAAATCAGTATACCCTCTACTATGTGTCCAGCTCAAGATATCATACTGACTGTAAATAAAGATTTTGGAGTGATCTGTAGTTTTCAGTGATTGAAATAAATGTGCAGTACTTTTGGTTTTACAGATTGTTGCTTTGCTCTTTTGAAAGTGCATGATTTTAGAGAGAACTATTCTAATTCAAATGACTCAGTTTGCAATTAAAAATACTCTTTGTATTAGTAGTACTAATATTATTACATAAAAAGTGTACAGTGAAATACAAAACTTCATTTTATTTAATAGCAAACATATGTCAGCTAACCTGATGTACCCCTTACTCCTTTATCCATGCCAATGGCTTAGTTATGCTCCTAGTTCCTATGACCCTATGCAAAAAATATGATGAAAACTTCAGTATTGGTAGTTATTCAATCATGGCTGTCTGTCAATCCGATGATGACACTGTCCATCCATTTGTCCATCTCCACCACTCCCCTTCCTGTGTGTATGCTGGTAGGAGAGCAGGTCAAGTTGGGGAAGGCAGACCCATGAGCACAATGGGCAAGAGAATTGCTCACAAGGGACAATGGGTTGGGTTCAATGTCTTGCCATTCTCTTCTCCTCTTGTTGATGGGTCTATCATTGTTCAAAGTGATGGACTCCTTCAATTATTGTCCATCTCCAAAGCACGTGGTCTCCAGCAGGTGTCTCAAGCTGCAAATGTGGAATGGAACAGGCCTTGAGAGTATGCTTCTGGTAGTCCTTTCATTGTTTCTTCGGTCT
This sequence comes from Polypterus bichir lapradei, assembly GCA_026402145.1. Lineage (NCBI taxonomy): Eukaryota > Metazoa > Chordata > Cladistia > Polypteriformes > Polypteridae > Polypterus > Polypterus bichir. Next base: position 104,088,980 of record JANRMT010062814.1, on the reverse strand, counting down.
GTCTTGAGGTTTAGATCCTTTAGCGAGTTCACCATACAGTACGATCCGGGGAAGCTGAGACTCATCCATGCAGATAACTGGCCCGGTCCATTGGAAGACACGGCTGAGCAGCATGGCCTCAGTACTAGTTGTTGAGCAGCATTCCAGAATTTTAGTGTGTGGATCCCTGTCCTCCCAAGTGTGCCAGGATCTTCTGGAGGCAGTGGATGTGGAATAGATCATTGATCATCAGTGAACCACTCCACCATGTTAAGGCACTGACTCATTGAAGGGATTGGTAGCTATTATGGAAGCTAAAACTGTTGGTGTGAATGAAATAGAGAAATCATAATATTATTTATAAAAATATAAGCAAATAATTAAACAAATAAATAATCTGTTATTCTCTTTGCCCAAGTGCTTTCCTCAAAAACAAATTTAATTAAACCTGAATGTCACAATTTTTTACCTGACTCCTAGAAAGAGGGTTTTCTGACAAAAATAAGTGAATTCATCAATTGACTTTTCTTATTCATGTCTAGGTGACAATAAAATATAAGACAATTAGTGACAATAACATATTGTAAAATTAATGTTTGTATGTTTAATTTAAAAATCAATGAACTATTTGTCATTAGAATTCTCCTATATTGAAGGAGGAAAACTGTAATATGTCAAAACATTGCCCGTCTAATACTGTATGTTCACAGCAAAATTGGCAGTATTACATTACCTCTTATAGTGCCTAAGTAAAGTGTGTACAATAGAAGAGTGTCACCATCTATACACTTAAAGCACTAATTTAACACAGGTGATTTAATTCTGTTTAATCACACCCAAGAGATTTATTACTTTCTTTGATGATACTTGTCACTTCTGGGATGGTTCACCTAAAGAAGCCTTTTGTTTTAAATCTGCATTTTTATAGTGTTTTTGTTTGTTTTAGATCTGTATATTTTGATCGTTTTATATGCCTATATTAAAAAAGTTCTATCCATTATCCAACCCGCTATATTCTAACTACAGGGTCACAGGGGTCTGCTGGAGCCAATCCCAGCTAACACAGGGCGCAAGGCAGGAAACAAACCCCGTGTAGGGCGCCAGCCCCCCGCAGTGTTAATAAAGTTCTCAAAGAAAATTGTATATATAACTGCTTCGTTTTTCTGTCCTTCATCTCAACAGTATCTTATATATAAAGCTCAATGTGTGTGTGATTGTTCTTTATGCAGCTAATTCCTAAATTTTGCACACATATCATCAGGAAGAAACTGTAGACTATTTTGGAACCCAGCATTTTGACTTGGGATACCTTAGGGTTCTTTTTCTTGTTTACTACAGTGTGTTTTAAAGATAGTGCCAACTAGTAGCTCAGTTATGCGACTGAGGTCCAGAGCAAGTGAGCAACACCAGAACAGACTGAAGCCAGACTAGCAGACAAAAGGACAAGAGCTTAATATTACTTATCAGGCCAATGTTGGGTGCTGCTACTAGTTTATATAAATTTTTGCTTGTTGTTTGAGTGCAATTCGTATAGATGAGTCTCTCTTCTACTGATTGATGAGTATCTGTTTTTGAAATGATTTTCTTGCAGGTCAACCAGTGCAAAGCAGGAGTCAAACTCCATGGAGTCCACATCATCAGAGGGACAATACAACAGCATTGCAAGTAACAGTACTGACCGAGAAATTATTTCAGATGTACTCATGCTTATGATAAGGTATTTCTTTTAAAAATTACAAGTAATATCACCTGTTGTATTAATATAGCAGAAAAATTGAAACAATTGATAAAATTGTGTTTATCATAAATAGACAAACACTAATTATATCCATATGAACCCTTTCCTAGAAAGATGAACAGCTTTTCACCCTGGTGATGTCCAGCACATAACACAATCAGTGCATACCCTCTGTACTTTAATACCGATTATTTCTTTTGACCATGCTTAGAATATCAAATTCAGTGTTCAGCAAGTTTTTGATAATCAGCAAAACCACTTGAATAATTCATCCATTCTTTTCTTGAACTCTCTTAGTTTGCAAGTTCATTGAGAGTCATACCCTTTCTTTATATACACCACTCTGGAAGGGACAGCAGTCCACCACACATTATATACACACACACTCAATCACTTACTCATTTGTTTGTCAATTTAAAGTCACAAGTTAACCTTATCTAAATATCTTTAGTATATGGGAGGAACCTAGATATTTTCAAGCATGGAGAGAAGGTACATAACCTCACAAAACTGTAACCAGTTTGGTATTTAATTATCATTTCCAAGAGCAGTAAGCCAGCAGCACTAACCACTATGCCACCATGCCATTGGACAATTAAATAATCAAAGTCTAAACCAGGATTAAAAGTCACCAAGTTGATATGATAACAATCTACACAATTTATGAGGACTTTCAAACCTTATCTTGAGATAAAAAGATCAGCACATTGGTTTTGGAAATATGCTGTTTGATTACAAAATTAGTGGCTGCTCACAAGGTACATTACTAAGTGCCAAACTCTGTGAACTTAGTTGGCAGTGTTCTTATAAGACATAAGATAGTTAAGTGCCAGTTAATCACTTCTTAGTAAATCATCTTTAGTTTATTCAGAGTCACAGCAATGTACAAAAAGTACCTATTTCATGAATGGGAGGTGAGAGGACATCAGTCTGTAATAATGCAGTTACTCAGGCCAGCATACACCTATAAAGTGGCAAATAAAATTGAATCACATTGTTCAACTGGAATCGTGTTACCTCAAGAGCAGTGGGACAACACAACAAAACAGACATATTAATAGGTTTGAAGCAATTCAGAAACAAGCAGAACAAATTTTTCTGATAAAAACATCAACACAAATGTGAATAAATATAAATTAAATTACTACTTTTCTGTGTTAAAATCCACATAAAAATTTCAAAGGCAACACAAATTAATAATTTTAGAAATTACATTCGCAACACATCAGTAAGGGCCAAGGTCTTGAAACTCAGCATACATCACTGAAAATCATGAGGTTATTATTCATGTTGTGATGAGATTTACTCTTGAGGTAAATACTCCTGTTTCTGTATGAGTGAAATCTACCCACTTCACTGACAAGAAACCCCACTTTATTTTGTTGTCTTTCCCCAGAAGTGTAAGTAAATGAGGTAAAATCTGAAAAGCCATACGGTGAAGCACCTTGACATACAAAAGGACAGCATGGTGGCACAGTGGTAGCATTTCAATAAATTACTTACCGTAATTGACTCATTTTATGTTTGAAATTCTATACTGGTTGGTTATCTGATTTCACATCTCTATATATAATCTTCATTTGGATCTTGATCTTTGTTTGTCCGCAAATAAATTAGAAGAAGAAGCACTAGATGGCAGTAGAGAGACAGCTAAAATATAGGCATTGCATTAAGAATCTCCTTCAAGCTTATACTACTGAAGACTGTGGTATGCCAGTCACACCTCAAAACACAGACATTCAAACTAAACAAATTGTGCTTTAAATTAACTAAAGAGATCTTCATTTAGATCTTGATCTTTGTTTGTCCGCGAATTCCACGCATGCGTAGACCACCTTCCAGTTTAGTACATTGTTGTTAATCACGGATGTCAACAATGTGCCGGAATAACGAAAGGGGTGGTGGACAGTGTTACGCTGGTTAGCTCCTGAGGCCTGGTTAGAGAATGAGATTGCCGAAGATAAAAGGTACGTGCCTACGTAACATATGAATGAAAGAAAGACAGTGGGTAAAATGAATGACAACGTAACAGCACGTTCCGGAAATTATTATTGTTACGTTGTAGCCGGCGAGTGCTGCGCATCTCACAGTTGTATCGTGGCTTGCTCAGATGTCAGTGAAGTGATCCCTATTTATGCTTTAAAGAGCCTGGATACCTATGTATCCCCCTTTTATAACCATTGCTCCGTGTATATTGCCTTAGTCTTTGGATTGCCACAAAGCAACCTGCGAGATTGGAGAAAGGTTGAGAAGAGATCGTGAGAGAAAACGACAGCGTCGTGAAAACGAGATGGACTGTGAATGGACAGAAGCAGAAATGCTCCTACACCACCACATAATTACGATTCGAACAGTGATTCTGAGTAGGCCGTTCCTATCGAATCAATATCCAAGGGTTTTCTTTTGTAATTTTGTTTCCCTTATAAAAAATCATAATGCTTTGTGACGAAGGGCCTAGTTCACGACTGGCAGCCGCATTTAAACAGGGAGCCCTTCACAGACAACTTTAACACGTGGAACGTAGTTGGGCACACGTGGCTAGTTTAGTATATTGTCTTATGACAGTTTTCTGTGAATGGCACCAGTTTATTGTACTCTTATTTTATTAAATGAACTGAATTTCAATGAGTTATTTTTCCACTTCATACCACACAGACTCCACTTTATTCCCTGAGAGGGAACGCATGTGGAGCTTCCATGTTTTCTTTATGTTCTAGGGCCTCAGCTTTTCCCTCATAGCCCTTAGACATGAATTTGTTCAAGATTTATTCTTACTAGAGGCTTGTGATCAGCTTTGACCCCAAGGGACACTATAATAGTAAATTTGCTTCAGAAATAGAATTGAATTGATCTTAAAGCAGAAGACTTTCTGTCTTGTCCTGCAAAAAAACTGTTCCTCTTGCCTTTCACTTGCAGTTTATCTGTTTCTGACTAGAAGTAGATTTTTTTGGTGTAATTTTCAAATGGAAACTTTATTAAAAATAAATCATAAACAGAACTGTGCAGCATACATTATGGTATTATGTGCAGAATTCTTTAGAATATATGTGAGTCTAGAGAGGACAGATATCTTGTGTATTTTAGCCTGGATCAATCAGCCACTCAGACATATTGATAATCATTGTTCAGATGCTTTAGTTTGTTTGTCTTTCAACAGTAATAAAGTTTATATAGTAAACTATCCATATTACATGCCACAAACAGATACGAAGGATGTACATAATAATCAGAAAATGTCGCTCATGAACATTTTAATATCCATTTTTGATGACTTAAATGTTATTCTTCATCTTATGTCTTTTTAAAGGTCTTGATGGTGATCGTAACCTTGCAAAGACACAGCATGTGTCCATTGCTATAAGGCAGAATATTTATAGAATTTGTTAGAATATTCTTATATTAATTTCAGAGTATTGACACAGAAAAATGTTTTATGCAGAGCTACACAGAGAGAAGTATAAATTTCTCGATTTTCTTATAGAAAATTTATTAAATTTCCAAAACTATATTAAGGTTTCATGACAAAACGTGAAGTTAGCTTTAACACATTTGAAACAAATGCATCATTCTTTAAGTTTTTTTGCCTTTCTTGACAAACAGGAGTCTGCTGGATGACCCTCCATTTCAACAGTCACTCGCAGAAACTCTTTCAGAGCCAGTGCCATACTTTTGCCAGATGCAAAGTGAGGATAGTTACAGGACCTTAACTAACCAGGAAGGTGCAAATGCTGACTATGATGAAAGTATGTCCACCCATAGTGATAGGAGTGTCCAGTCTGTCACTTCTAACAAAGACCCCAAGCTTCCCATCATGGATCGCCAAAGTGCTGAGATGCAGAGGCAGGAGTTCATACATCAAGAACAACAACTGGAGCTAAAAGAGAATATTAAAAGGTAAGAAAGACTAAACTAAAACCAGTGGTGTCTAGACTCAAGGATGAAATCATTTTTGATAATATTTCCAGTGAGTTATATTTTTAAAAGGGATTTGATAAAACCGAATAATAGCTCAAAGTTGTGCTGAAGCATGAGTCCTGAGAGCTGCAATTGTGACATGGATGCTGCTGGCTGAAAGTTTTTGCAAAAAATTCTGGTATGGGCTGAGTATAGAAAACATTCATGATGTTTGACATGAGTCTTCAAATCCAAAGGACCAAGCAAGGCTGACATTTTCAGAGTGCCTTGGGGTCAAAGGTGTCATAAGGAGTTAGGGCATTTCATACATTTATGAATCAAATGTATGGAATATTGGTTTAAAAATAAAACTGTTCATTAGGAAACTCAAATTGACTACATTTGGGAAAAGCAGAACATTATGCAAACAAAATATATATCATTGTGGAGTTGGCTTGCATGATTGATTCCTTGATTTTTTTACTTACTGAATAACACATTATCAGGCTGGTCATAAAGCATATAGCTGTGGTGCTCCTCAGTGTGAAAGTCTTTATTTTGAGGCATTGTATGTGTGGAATTTGCATGTTCTTCCACTTATATTGGTTTACTCCAGATATGGTTACAACTTAAAGATGTGTAGGATAGGTTGATTATTAAATTATTCCACTGTAACTGAGTGCCTGAGTGTGCCCTGTAAGCAAATGGTGCCTTATCCATGAATGATGTCTGTCTTGTTTAGCCTAAGTATTCCTATATTGACATAACCAAGTTCAGAAAATTAAGAACTTGAATTTAAATATGCATGTTTGATTTCCCTCCTTAGGCTGCCAGAATTTTGCAACCTGCTTGAAGAGATTTTCTTGAATACACTACAAAACATCATGAGAGAAGCCAACAGTGGAGAACTGGTTCTAACTTCAAGGCCAAGGGTGATTGCCTTGCCACCAGGCACCCCAAAGTGAGCTTTTAGGAATATAATCTATTCAATCACATGCTATGTAGAAAAATCCTTCCTCAAAATTTAGAAGATTGTTTAACTCATATGTATTGTTGTGATTAGTTTTCTAAAGGCAAATTAATGCATTACATATAATTTTAAAAAGTATGTACAGATATCATAAAATAACTATGTCTACATTTTTAAATATCTCTAGTATACCAGCCTACTGTAACTCTCAAGTGGAAAAGTTCAAATTTACTGTCACGTGAATACACTGGGCAGACATAAGATGGATGGATATTTCAAGTTATCTGAATATCACTTCAAGTGTCCATGCCCTTTTTTTGAATTCAACTTCATGTTTATTTTACAATATCCAGAAACAAATTTATAATATTTGCAAGTAACTGAAGATTTTTAGGAAATGTTAAAGGCTTGTTCAAAGTATCAGACAGCACACATTTGGAAATTTCATTTGCTTTGAGATATCTAAAACATATTTTAGAATCTGTGGGTGGCACAATGACAGAGTTGTTTTATTTCTTCTTTTCTCAGTTGCATCAACCAGAGTTTCACTAAAGGGTAATTCACTATGTGATGTTTGCATGTCCTTCCCGTGTTTTTCTAGAGTTTCTTCAGGTAGCAGGTATTCATGTTTTTCCCCTAATCCAAAGACAGGTTTGTAAAAATAACAGATGAGTCTAACTGAGCCTAATGGATGATAAGTTCTTATGATGGAGTGCCATCCAGTGCTGTGGTGTCTAATGATGCCATCTGTACGCTCTGGTTCTTTGCAACCCTATATTGGAGAAAGGATTCCTAGAAAATGGATTGATTAATAACATCTTTCTGTGCAGTTTTAGCATCTCTAAAGCATTTTAGATATCTTAACATCATTACCTGTACTAAAACAAAAATCTCTGCAAATTGCATAGTCTCCCAACTTGCATAGTCAGTTCTTCTGGATATATCTCCCACATCTTAAAGATTTCCAGATATCTGTCAGTGTGTGTCTTATGATAGTCAAAAATGTGTTGATGGATAGAAGTAATTTAATATGATTAATTGTGAAATATTTTGAAAAAGAATGGAAGTCCAATTCCATATAAGAATGTATTGTTCTTGTAACCTGTTGGTATGTTCAAATATCTTGGAGGCATACATTGTGTTTTGGGAATTTCAGAAGGTATATTGAGAAGACAGAGACTTATTTTAAGATATGTTTAAATGGTTTGCACATATTTTAAAATCCCTTTAGTGCTTTCTGAGATATCTCAAAATGTTAATTTGGCTTACCAAGACTATATAGTCTATTAGCAAATCCAGAAAGCTACACAAGCTGTGACAGTTTCATGATTTATTGACACAATGTCAACAGTTGTCAGCCTCTCACTAACAAGTCAGCAAATGCTGGCTTCAAAAAAGATGGAAACACTTGACGCCAGCACAGTTTGGCAGAAGTACAGTGGTTAGATTTGAAGACAGAGAAACAGAGGATACTGGAAACACAGCCAAGTGATTATGACAGAGGACTGGTATCCAAACATCCTGGTCCTGCGTCTTAGTGGTTAAAACTGAGAACTTTGGAGCCAGGGCATTTCTGGCTTCATTTCACTGTGGTTAGCCTGGAACCAGCAACCGACACCTAATGGAAGAACAGGAAATCCGGATTAGTGGTAAGCAAGCCCAAGAGGCAGATAATTACTTAGGTTTTTGTGTCCATAGTGACTGATTTATATATAATGTTACCAACAAATCCAAAGCAAGGGACCCCACCTTTGCCCCTGTGATCATCTGAAGTGCAAGCTTACACAATCAAAGCTTCTATAACAAACAGTCAGCAAAGAGATACCCTTTATCACTCTGCCTTTGAAGGGGACTGCTCTATATAAGTTTCAGTAAAAGTGCAACCATGCAGTAATGACGGAAAAGTAATGGTCTATAATTAGAAAGTAAAACAAAAAATGATTATTTTTATCTACCACGTGAAATGTTAGTTGAATAATAGCATATTTCTCAATATGTTCTGGCAGAATAGTGTGATGTAGCAAGTTAGAGCTACTGTAGTTTTGACTGCTGTAGAATTTCTGGATTCAGTACTGTGCTATAGCATTTTTTTTTGTTATCCTCATTTTTTATTAGGCTTTTAGGCACATATTATGCAGGCCAATTGAATTATTAAATTTTTTTTTTTACTCAGCAATAGGGTGGCATTGTGTTTAGCACTGCTGACTTAGATATCCAAGGGATTGGGTTTGAATCCCTGCCTAGCTGAATTAAGAATGACATTTCTTCAATGAAATCACATTTTTTTAGTTAATGGGTGACATGATGGGCTAGTGGTTTGCACTGCTGGCTCATTGATTTAGTGTCACTCTGATAAAAGTTTTGCTGTTTTTTAGTTAAGAGGATAAATGAAGATGCATCTTCTCTGTGACAAGTGATCATGTAGTAATGTGAAATTAGTGATCAGACAGCAATTTGCGCAAAATTGAATTCATAAGGAAAACAAGAGTTCTACTTCCCAAAAATCTGAAGAAACAAATGATGTTTCACGACCAGTGAAATGTGTGCCATTGCCCCAAGAAAAAAGGTTCTTTGTTCCTGGCTGAAACTGTTTTCCTGCTCTAATTCCAGATGTGTCTGTCTACCATTTCATGTTTAAATAAATTTCACTAGTTTAAAGAAAAAAACACCAGGAAACAAAAAAACAGACCCTTTGTAATTGTAATATTGTTGTAATATTACCAGCATAGATATTTTGATAGCTAGCATGTACAGTATCATCCAAATGAAATGCTTTCAGAAATTGAAATAGTTTACCATTTTTTTCTCACTTTTAAATTATTTTTAGTTTTATGAGAGTATAATAAAAATACAATACTGTAAATATTTTTATAGAAGTATAAGAAACCGTGCCCATCTGAGAAGAGTTTCCTAAGAGCAAGGGCAGGTGCAAGATGGCACAGAACAGAACAGAGTCCCTCAAGACCTTTCCAAGAGCTACACTTGCACAGTAATTGAGAGTTGAACTTTTATCACATTAACAAATGGACATTTAGGAGTGTTAGACCTTATTGTCTTTAGTGTTCCTTAACTTTTAATGTGCGAGGACAAACGTATAAGAAAGGGTGAGTGGAAGACTAGATAGAATCATGCTAAATTACTCAGCATCCTAACCCGCAGATTCCAAAAAGTGATACCACATTTACTCTCATGTTCCACCTTCTGATGAGCAACACACAGTTTTCTGTTTAATTTTAATGGACAGACAGTCAACCACTCTGAAGACCAGGGCCTATAAGGTACTATAGGCACACCAAAATTCACTTCTATCCTGGTGGCCTCATAGTCAAAGAAGAGGTGGACCTAACTCCAAAAATAATTTTGGAGCCTGAGCAAAGGTGACAAAAGTAGGAGGTTAATGCCTGCCCTAGGTATTAAGGAAGATGGACTTGGAACCAAAAGGAGAGTTTGGTGTGAAGGTTCACTGACAGAAAGAAGATGCCATAGTCATAAGAGAGAGAAGGTGGAGGTGAGAAAGGTATCTTTTGGTGGTACTGGAGACATGCCAAGCCACTGAACTGGGTAGACATATTTTCGGCAGTCTGTACAGGTAGATCCACAGGGAAAACTTGGTTTTGTTGTAGTACTTTATATTTACCGTTATGTGGTGCTATCTTGCTTGCTTGTTAAAAAATTAATACACCATTTGTATTTTTAGTGGCTCCTAAATGCCAGTCCAGGCAGCTGGAGGCACCACAAATGTGTCATTAGCTATTGCTAGTACTTTTCTGAAAGTGAGCAATGAGGGGGCAGTGAATGAAACCATGAACTAATCCACAAATATTCTAACTCATATAGTATTTGATGATTGGAGACATCTGGAGATCTCTTTCAATAACATTGCTTCTGTTTTTTAAATGCAGAGGATCACTATCAAACAGTTCACCAAGATCTTCACATCGGTCAATTGATAACAATTCACCAGGACTTCAGGAAAAAAGCAGTGGAAACAGGACAAATCTTCATAAAGGACAGCATATATACAACACAAAGGAAAAGGAACGTTGAGACATCCCCACGTTCTACATATAGTGACACCAAAATAAATACATCTGTTTAAAAATTACAATGTTATGAGGCTGTATAATCAAAAAATAAAATGCTTTAGTGGACTATAAATACATTCTATGGTGTCTTTCACCTTAAAAAAGAGCAGGGAGTCACTCTGTACTGCTATACAGTTGAAAATGGAAGAAAGTTGAAACTGTTTAGTTGTTTTTTGAGTTTTGCAGATAAGTGCACATGGGAATTACATTTTTCTGTAATTGATGTACCTTATTTTGGTGATCATAAAGAATACAAAGTAAGTATAATTATTGATTTACCACTCCCTAAAAAAGCATTTGCATTTAGCTCTTTTTGGTTGAAATATGTTTCGCAAGTAAAGAATTCATCTCTATTCTAGGATTACCTGTGTCAATAAAAAAAGACACTGAGTAACCTCATTAGTATGTATTGGTGATGGAATACCTTTGGGAATACTCATCACTACAGTTTTTCGGCAACTGAAATTATCTAATAGTCTCCTAACACTCCTTTGCTCACCTGTCTCATTCACTGTTTAAATAAGCCTTTAACAACAGCATGCTCACTTGTTAGTCTTTCATGTAGTGCGGTTTGTCTTTTTTAATCTTCTTATTGAACCATTTTGTCAGTTTATTTGATCAAAAACACTTCCCTTTTGTTGTAATGTTTCTTGTTAATTGGTTATCATTTATTCTATTTTGACTATATTTCCTCAGACTACCAATCTGATTAAAATAAAATCCATCTGTATGTCATTCTCAAGCACTGCAAGACTGCATATGAATAGTTCATTTCTCAAGGCAAAATTAAGTTTGAGAGGTGAACATCTTTTTGAGCAGTGCTAAGCATGCAGCAAGATGACCTGATCAAATTGTCTGGAATTATCTAGCAGCAGTACATGCAATTCTTACTGAAAATTTTGAAAAATCTGACTAAAATCTTCACAGGACAATTTTTTGGATGTAAAAGACATATAAACATAGTAAAAGTAATCATGTGTACAGTGGCACTAAAAATTATCTTCCATAGATCTGAACTACAGAAGGAGATACACTAAAGGTTGGCAAGCTCTATTATCCACCAGTTTGTGAGGAATTCCCATACATAATTACACTGGATTACCCAAGAAGGCAAAAAGCATTCTGGTACCTAGTCTGAGAGTGACCCAGTTCAATGAGTAGTTGATTCCTTTTGTCTCCAGCCTGTTTGTGATCTGTCATATAATGCGTGAAGCACCTATTGCAATAGTCAATGTCTTGTTTGTCTGCATGAAACAACTTGGCCCCCCCATGGACCAATTTGGTTGAAATGTGGCTTGCTTATTCTTCAAAGAAATTTGTTGACACAATTCGATTTTTGTTGAGATTTCTCAAACAGACTGCACTTTACACAGTTTTAAAATTTCAAAATCACACATTGAAAAGCATTGGTGAATAAAATGTAGAAACTTTCTGTGTGACTTCAGCTACGAATTTGTTTACTGTATAAATTTTATCTTGACAGCAGTTATGCAAAGATTTTATATTTTGGTGTTTTTCTCCTCCAATAACTGCTACTGACTGCAAACAGACCCCCTAATACAAGTTCATGAATCACAAGCAGACTGTGTGCATGGGCATGAAGTCACTGTCACTGGCAGTTTGAGCACGTGTGGGAAGCTGCCTGCACTTACTTAAGCGCAAGCAGAAGAAAAGCAGTGTATCAGCACTTCCGTCCTCCTGATTCTTCAACTTGTAACAAGTAAGTTAAATGATTTTACTAAAAGTATAAAATGCAAGTGTGACAATGCGGGTTTCACTCTATGCTCCCATTGAATTTTGCTTTGATTTGTTAAATTTGACTTGACTATAAAAAAATGTAAAAAGTTGGCACGGTATCTCTGGCCAAGCGGGAGGTAGGTACGCTCCAACGTCAAAAATTGCCACTGTATCTGATCGTGTTCAGCTCTGATGGTAGAGCGTCCCCTGCGTGGGGAGAAGAGCAGTTGGCTGTCATATCTCTGCTAATAAACAGGTACCCTCTAAAACTCACATAGCTGTGATTTCTCTATTTCAAAAATGTCAAACGTTACGCTTTAACAATCTTTACTGTAGATGATAATGTCTGCTGAACAAACAGGTATTGCTAACTAAGTGGAGGCAAGGTACGCTGTAATACGTGCGAGACGTAGAGCGACTCGAATGGCGGCTGGCGTGTAAATGGGGATGGTGCCACCTGGCTCCCTAATCCTGAGGTCCTGCCTCCCTCTCCCCTCGGCCCACAGGCCTGTCTCCTGGATTCACACAAATAAATCTGTGCTGCAACCGAACTATAATACTTAGCACGATGAGAACCAACAGGAATGTTCAAGCAAATTATACAAAAAAAAAACCCAATCTAACTCTGTTAAATAATTCTCTTGTGAAAAGCAGACAGACAGGCAGATGTTGTATTTTATATAGAGAGAGAGATATGAACAAAGGACCCTGTGTCATGTAATCTATTATGCACAGAGTAAATAAACGTTTATTCTGTATTTACCTTACGCTAAACCAATGCTTCCCAAACTCGGTCCTGGGGACCCACTGTGGTTGCAGTTTTTGTTCCAACCAACTTCTATTTTTAACTGAACTCCTAGCAAAACTAAGTTTGCTAAATTTTTATTAACATGTACTAAGCACTTATAAGGGGATAGTTTTTTTTTTTCCTTAACTTTTTAACAGTTTTCAGCCTGATTTTCATTCTCCTTTTCCAGGTGTACTAATTAGTGGGTCTGACGCTAAAGTTACTGCAGACTTTCATCATTCAGTGTTGTTTACTTGGCTGTCAGTCCTGTTTGTTTTAATTATCATTATTAGGATACAATGAAGGGTGCAAACTGCACAAAAAAACAACAAAACAGTAGGACAACAATAAAAGAGAGGTAAGCATTTAAAGCAAAAGTAGAAATATTTCTAAATGTCTCATAAACGTAAAAATCATACTGCTGTGCTTTTCTAAAGGCAGAATATGAGAAGGGAAAAAAGACCATCTATATAAATCTATGTAAATTGATTGAGGGACCATCTCATTATTTTCCTTATTACTATGTTTTATTTAAATGGTTGTGCAGTTCTGATTCTTTATAGTTTACCTTGGATACCAGTAAAAATAAATGAAGTGTCCTTTGCCTGATCAGTAATCTTTTCTTTAAAGTATGGTGCACATCTTACAAATTCTTCTAGGGTATGTAAACTTAGGAACCAAACTGCATTTCCAGTAGAAGCATTGTGTGCAATCATATATGTTTACTTGTGAAAGTGTTTTGTAATTTTTTTCCTGTAACCTGATCCGACTGATGATAGGAGACACTAAACAAATTGAGATACATACTATACATGTGTCCAAATTTAGAACTTTAAAAATTTGGTCACCCTATAGTTTACCATCAGAGTGCCACATTCGAGTGGTATCCATAATGGTCAGTCGTTGTAATAAAGTTTGCCTTTCACTATTATAATTCCCTAATATTTGCCTAACAGTTCTGTTTCATGATAATTATGATGGCCAGACATGTTCAAGTAAAGAAGGAATTAATTACAAATTTTTTTTTTTTTTTATTTAGGTTATGTTAATTAGCAAACTGTCACTTTGTATGAATATGGTGTGTGTGTGTGAGTGAAAGTGGTCCCTATCATGGACTACAGTCCTGTCCTGTCCTGTGTTCAGCCGTTGGCTCAATCCTGGTGAGACAGCCTTAGGCCCCTGCAATTCTGAAATGGATCAAGAAGGTTCTAGAACCCAGCTGCTGAACTCAGTCCATTGAGGGCTACAGTACCTAGACAGCCATCGAATACACCTAAACGTTACACCATGTGTACATTTTCTAACTTGTTTAATTTAGGGGTGTTCCTTATGACTTAAGGAGGACAAGTTACAATATTTTGTTCAAATGTTTGAATGAATCAGGCAGCTCTCCCATCCAGTTTAAAAAGTTGTGTTTTTCTCAATTGTCCGCAAAATTCTGAATGACAATGTATAAACTTGTCTTAACTGTTTTTACATAAAAGTAGCCAGTCATAAACTTATGAACTAATCATTCATTAATGTGATTCCAATTATTGATTAAACAATTCATCTCTGTTTTATAGAGATTCATTTAAAAGTATAAGTTGTATTGATATTTTGATATTTCAAAGCCAGATTTTTAGGCTTATTAGCTGACTCTAAACTTGCATACTCCTCAATGTGAATTCTGCTTTTGCTATATAATGCTTGACACAGACACTAAGCAAGCACAGCCTCTATAGTCAGCCTCTCATATTTGCCATTTTTTGGAGAAAAAAACCTTATTAGAGCACTTCAGTTAGCATTGTGCTAAAACAAACAGAAAAGAATGCCCAGAAATGAAGTCAAATTAAACATTAAATAAACCAAAATGAAAGTTTAATGCAAGTCATGTGGTATGGCAAAAAAAGAAATTTCTCAGTGGATGAGCAAATAAACACTGCTCATATGGTCAAGATGCCTCCAAAGTTCCCTGAAGCCAGCATTTTTCTTTAATCTTTGTGGTAACTGTTTTGTGGAATTCCAAATATACTTGATCTTTACTATTAGTTACATCACTGTAATTTGATTGATTTTACAACAGTAATTTTAAAAGTGATGAACATTTACTGTGTTTATTTCCATAGTTTTTAGGTTCTAGTAGAAGTCAAATGAGAAATGCTGGGCCAGTGCCTAAACAAATGTTGGGTGATCTGAAAGTATGTGAAAGAAAAAAAAAAAAGTATTATTCGCTTAACTTCCACATACCAATTACATTTTTACAGGGGCTTTCTTTAAATAACCTTTATGGGATGCCAGCATTTTTTGCTCAGGGCATCATTTAATTTACAGGCAGCCACGCCAAACACCTAACTTTGTCACTTGAGCTGGTTTCACTCTAAGAGCTTTGTTGGCTCAATTCACCAACTTTAAAAAATACAGTTTTAAAAACCACAAAAATCTGTATACTAAATTCTTTGTATCTAGGTATGGGAAGAATATATTTACGCAAACTTACCACACTGAAAAAACTGGAAATTAGAACAATATGAAGGAGTCATGTGATTGCCACCAAATTACCATATATGAAGCTTATGGGTCCTTAAGAACTGAATAAATGCTCTGCACAATATCTTTAGAGAAGAATGAGTCACAGCATAAGTAATGGTGGAAAAGTCAATCTTTTTCTGCATGAAAAATTTGTTGATAGTTTTAATTATGTAGAGAACATTGTACACTATTTCTCTTAAACCAAGGGTGTCCAACTGTGATCCTGGTAGGCCGGCCATAGTGGCTGCAGGTTTTCATTCTTACCCTTTTCTTAATCAGTGACCAGTTTTTACTGCTAATTAACTTTTTTCCCTTCATTTTAATAGACCTGTTTTTAATTATTCAGTCCTCTGTAATTGATTCTTTTCTTCATTAAATGGCAGCCAAACAGAAATGAGACGTGAAGAGAGCCAACAGATGACCAGCTAAGTCAGGGCTTCAAACTCCAACCAATTTCACTCCAACCAGTTTCTTAATGAGAAGCTCATTTTTGTTGTTAATTACACTCATTATTTAATTCCATGGCTTGTTACTGCTCTCATTCTGCCACCGTAGACATTTCCAAAAATGTTGATTTTTTTTTCCTAAGAACACTGACAAGATGTTTTGATGACCTGAGCAGATCAGTCTTATTGACACCATCACCTTTCTTTATTTTCAGATATTGTGTGATGGGCACAGGTTAGCTGGTTGTGTGTTGGCTCATTTTGTGTCTCACTGTTGTTTGGCTGCTAATTAAGGAAAAAAAGAAACAATTTAGGGGTCTGAGTCAATTCAATTAAAATTAAGACAAAAGAATTTAGTTAGCAGCAACTGGTCACTAATTAAGAAGATGGTTAGGATGAAAACCTGCAGTTGCTGCAGCCGTCCAGGACTGGAGTTTGACACCCCTGCCTTAAACAATTCTAGAACATGGACAAGAATACTGACTCAGCAGCTGTTGTATGTTGAGAGAAATTGCAAGTGTGGAGGTGACATGTCTATCCAAGATGTTGCAGAGCGAATGAATGGAGTGCTACTTGTGTGTTACCAATGGGTACTTGAATATACACACACTAACATGCACATACGCACACGGACTACTGGGGCTTTTTAAGCCCAAGACAGGAAACCCATACAGGTAAGCCCTTGCTAGTGTTTCCATGTTATCCAGCCAGTGCTTAAAGGCCTGCTGAGGTGCTCCCCCTAGCTGTACTAGGTTTCACCACAGAGTGTATTTGGGAAGTGCCAGCCTGTCTGTCCTCCCCAATACTCTTGTGATTTTAACCTCCCAGTGTGATCTAGTGCAATGGTGGACATTATCAAGGGTGACAAATTGGTTGTTTCCAGTCCCACTTTCACAACAGGTGCACTTGTACGTTTAACACAATGTCTCCCATTGAAACCTAAGGACATGCATCAGAGTCTAATGTTCAGAAAGACTGCAAGAAGGAGCACAGTGATGTCCAGTTGTCTTCAGTGATGGATCTTGTGTCTGTGTGGGACAGGTCAATAGGCAACATTGCTTCTTCAAAACAGAAAACGAAAAAAGTGTGCTTTAGGATATAACAGCAAATCCCAACAGGTTTTCATTGAGGGTACCATAACCTCTCAATGTAGGGATAAAAGGGTAATAGGTCATTAAATTATTATGATCTAGTGACCATAATACTGTTCATTCAACACAAAGTCAAACCAGAGGAGTCCAGTCTTCGTCTCAGGTCACCAGATAGCGTCCATGTCTCGCAACAATATAGCAAGACAGGAAGCACCAGGACTCTAAAAACATGGACCTTCGGCCTTTTGCATGAATATCCATAGCCCCACACATCTCTTTCCAGTGACCTAATGACTCCCGTGCTCTCCCAATCCATCTACTGACTTCACAGGAAGAGTCGCAAGAGACATGAATGTCGCTGCTGAGGTAAGTAGTAAACCTCTCAACAAGGTTGACACTCTCTCTGCAGCAGGACACACTGCAGATGGCTGTGCCCAAGAGGTCATTAAAGGCCTGGATCTTTGTTTTTATCCAGCACACTTGGAAGCTCAGACACTCAGACTCCTCTCTCAGTCTCTCGAGAGCCCCAATCAGAGCCTCAATTGACTCTGCAAACATTACAGCAGGGGTGCACAATGCGTCAATCGCGATTGACCGGTAGATTGCAAAGGTAGTGCAGGTAGATTGTGTTGCATTCAAAAAAAAAATTTTTTAAATGTTAGTCTATCATTTATCCTCCCTATGGCATTTGCCACTTGATTGACATACAGGGCGGCCAGTCTGAGATCTCTTTTCTTCTAAGACACTGGTCATCCCACACGCACGATCAAACGCACAAGCTACTGCAAAACTCCAGCTGTGATCTAGTTAGCCTTCCAATTTATATCGACTAATAAAAGGGATTTAAAAAGAAATTTGTTTGGGGAGGGTATGGGCTGGATGTGGAATTGGAAGAGGATTTTTTTCTCACAATGTCACAATCGAAGTGCGTTTGTCTGATCTGTCAATCTATCATTGCTATTCCAAAGAAGGAAAATGTGGAAAAGCACTTTCGAACTGTTCATAAAAACTACGAAACTACGAGAGGGAACTAATATCACAGTTAATCGGACAGCCGTCATTTTTCACTCGGCTGAATTCAAAAGCAAAGGCAGACACCGAAGTATCGTTCCGGGTGATATTTGGGGAACATCTAAAACCTTGCGTCAGAGCTGAAGACGCAATTTTCATTCTGCTCTGTAGCGTATGCATGTGTGCAACTTGACAGCATACGCTACAGAGCAGATTGAAAATTGCCTGTCAGACTGTGACAGACGGTTTCAAGACTCAGCTTTACTTGAGCCAATCACTACATTTAAGTGCTATCCATTTAGGGAAGATGTTGAGGGTGATTCACTTGCATCAAAAATTGCAACACTGTTTACCTAAAACTCCTCTACAGTGGAGGATGGGATTTTGACACTACAGGATGACATTCAACTGAAGTCTGAGGCTCTTGGACAGTTTTGGAACTTACAGAGGAAAAGTACCCAAACATGAGGAAATGTGCTACCTCCTTGACTGCATTCAGCTCTACTTATTTATGTGAGTCAGCCTTTTCCCACATGAAGATTATTAAATCCAAATACTGTAGTGACCATAGATGTATTGAATTGTTATTGTGCCATAAAGGTTATTTAGTTATGTAAGGTACGACAACATATATTTTATATATATATATAGCATTGTTAAAGTAGGTAGATCATTTTGACCTGGTCATTTTAAAAGTATCTCGCAAGCCGAAAAAGTGTGGGCACCTCTGCATTACAGCATCATCGGCAAAGTCAAGATCAGTGAATCTCTTTTCACCATAAGATACCCCATAACCGCTGGACTCCATGACCCTGCCCAACACCCTGTCCATGCAAGCATTGAACAGAATAGGAGCAAGAACACACTCCTGACTAACCCCAGAATCAACTGGGAAAAATGCACAGCACTCACAATACCAGTGTACAGGCTGGCCATGATATCCAACAACCTTGAGGTGATCTTGCGAAGTCTCAGGATGTCCCACTGGGCGACTTGCTCAACTAAGTCGAATGCTTTACGAAAATAGACAAATGTTGCAAAGAAACTGCCAATATTCACGTTTACACTCCATAAAAAAACCTCAGTGCCAGGATGTGGTCGATGGTAGATCACTTAGTCATAAAGCCAGACTGCTCCAGTCACTGGTAGGTGAGCAAGTGATCACAGATCCTATTGAGGATGACCCTAGCAAGGACAATACCCGGCACCGAGAACAGTGTTATCCCCCAGTAGTTGATGCAATCCAGGAGATCACCCTTCATTTTCCAGGTAGGGACGATAAGTCCCGTTTTCTAGTCAGTTGGGATGACGCCCATAACCCAAATGGAAGCATAGATTGCTTGCAATGCCAGGAGGACACCCTTACCACCAGCCTGGAGAAGTTAATCTCAGATACCATAGATCCCTGCAGCTTTTAGTACCCTCAGCTTGTTCACCACATGTGCAATCTCAGTGAGAGTGGATGGTTCACAGCTAATCAGAAGATCAGCCTCAAGAACCGTGGACCCAGAGATGTCCAACATCCTAACCGGAGCATTGGCTTTAAACAGCTGCTCAAAGTAGCCAGCTCAGCGGGTCACAACTGCAGTGTCATCCATAAGGACCAATGCAAATTCCCAAGAGGCCTGACCTCATTGGCTTTCAGGGTTTTGACCCTTCCATCAATGAGGCTCCTGAGGGCTTTCCCCTTTCCCCTTCATAATGCATGCACAGCAGAGCTACTCCCATGGAGAGCAGGAAGGAGTCCTGTCTGTCGTCTCATAGCTGTTTGAAGTTTTTTTTTTTTTTATGGTGGCTGGAGTGCCAAATCTGCCACCAGCCCCCATGATTTTCCTGCAAGTTGGAGGACTGTTTGCAGGGCGGATACAGTATAACACCATACCAACTAGAATACACAGAGAAAACGCAAATGCTTTGAACTTGCACTTTATTGAAGTCCATACATATTAAGAACCTCCCAAAATTTAAAGGGCCAACTAAGCAGCTACTTAGTGACTTGGAAATTGTAGAGATATAAGTACTGCTTAAATTAAAAAGCCTGAAATCTAACAGCTCAATGGGACCAGATAACAAATAGTGCAAATATAAACTCTTGGTGCACATTTTTCAAAAATCTCTGCACACTGAAGACATTCATAAAGACTGGAGGCTAGTGAATATTATCTTATTGTATAAAAAAGGTGATTGGGCAGATCCAAGTAACTATAGACCACTAAGCTTAACATACATCAAAGGTAAATTAATGGAAGCAGTTATTAAGACCAAGCGGCCCATGTCTAGAACAGAAGTATTAACAAATGCTCAACATGGGTTCAGATGAGGAAGGTGGTGTTTCATTAATATGCTGGAATTCTATGAGGAAGCAACAAAAGGATACAATCAGAGAGGTGCATATAATATTTTTATCTTGATTTTCAGAAGGATTTTGATAAGGTACCAAATTAAAGGTTAATGATCAAACTAAAAGAAATGAGAATTCAGGGCACTCTATAGTTGGATATAAACTTGGCTCAAACACAGGAAGCAAAGAGGTAAGGGGAGGTTTTTCAGAATTAGGCAATGTTAAAAGTGGTGTCCCTCAGGGATCACTGCTATGGCTGCTGCTCTTTGTAATTTAAACAAATGATCTAGTCAAGAATATAATCAATAAGCTGGTTAGGTTTGCAGTTGATACCAAACTAGCTGGAAGGGCAAATATTGTAGAATCGGCTAAAGTGTTATAGATTGATTTGGACAACATTCAGGTTTGACCAGATTTGTGGCTGATGAAATTTTATGTAAATAAATGTAAAGTATTACATGTAGGAAGTATAAATGTTAGGTTTTCATACACAATGGGAGGTCTGAAAATCCAAAGTACACCTTATGAGAAGGATTTAGGAGTCACAGTGGACTCATCACTATCTACATCCAGACAGAGTACAGATGCCATCAAGAAAGCTAATAGGGTATTTGGTTATATGTCACAATGTGTGAGTATAAATCAAGGGTGGTTATGCTTAAGTTATATAATGCACTACTGAGGCCTCACCTAGAGTTCTGTGTATTGTTTTCTTCTCTGTGCTACAAAAGAAAGCATAGCAGTGCTTGAAAAGGTCCAAGGCTGGTTAGGACTAAGAGGTATGAGCTATCAGGAGAGGTTGAGGGAGTTGAACCTTTTCAGTTTAAGCAATTGAGGGGGAACATGATTGAGGTGTTCAAAATTATGGAAGGAACTGGTACAATAAATACCAGTTGTTGCTATAAAATAAACTCTGCATCAAGAGCCAGGACACAAAGGTTAGGAAGGTTTTCTTCATACAAAAAATCATAGACACATGGAATAAATTACCAAATAATGTGCAGAGAGTAGGACTTTAGGGACCTTAAAATCTTGATTTGAGGTTATTTTGGAAAACCCAGGTGAACAGAGTAGACAATATTGTTGGGCAGAATGGCCTGTTCTCATCACAATTGTTCTAACGTTCTAATGTATTGGAGAGGAGAGTCACTTTAAATTGAATTGGAATATGGAGCTATTGTTAAGTCAAAACTTTCTAGGTAAGGAAACTGTGCAAAAAGTGCTTAGGATGTATTTAAAAAATGGGTTCGATAACCAAATATAAAAAGGAACATGTAACTGGTGGCAAGTCGTAAATCATATTAAAAAAAGCATGCAGAAATATTCTTAACCAGGGATTTATAAGAAACAAAGAATGAATGCAAAGGTATTGCAGGAGAATTTACAATCTTTATATAATCAGGAAATGAATGGCATGACTTTTGATCTGGTGATGTTACACTCCACACACTTCTGGTTGACCTTACCTAGCAAAAGCATAGTAACTAACCATCAATAAATAACTCCCAAAATGGTGAAACCCATAAGAAAAAAATGTATCAAGTACAAAGTAAAATATGATCACTGAAATATGTGAATCCTGAACCTCTGGAACCCATAAAAAGAAATTTAAATGATTTTTAGTGGCCATGGAGAAATTACAAAAATCAAAAATAGAAGTCTGATTATGACACTCAATGGTAGCAGAGTGTTGTAGGATGTTCAAACATGGTGTAATCTACTTAGCAGTCATCATAGACACTGGAGTTTTCCAGCACACTAATACAGTCATAAACAAGGGAAGCTCATTAAAACATCAATACTGCCTTAACAGACAGTTCCCCCAACCAGAATCCAATCAAGCATGTGTGAGACACTGTTAACATAAAGCCAGTATTATGGCTTTTACCCAGCCACAAGTATGTCTCAGCTGACCAAGAATATCATATATGGTGTGGAATAACATTCCTAAAGAAAATATTCAGGCACTTGTTACCTTAATACCACATTATTTTCTAGAGTGCCATTCTGCTAACAGTTGACGTTCTATTTAACTGACATTATTTGCAAATAAATGTTTAACCTGGTCCCAGAGCTTTGCATGAGTAATCATTTATTAAATATATCATTTGTGCCAAGCTTTCTTTAATTCATCTTTTAACAGTTATGCGCAAACATTTTATTCCTTTGAAAAGTTATGCAGGGTTTGAAGCAAGAGGACACCATTACTATTCAATGGCATCTTAAAAGACAATAATATATTATGTATGGTGCATGATACATGGCGGTGACCAAAACTGAACAACAGCAAGCAATATCAAAATATTTATGGAAAAACTTTCTTGTTCATGTCACATAATCCATATGATAGCAGTTCATCTAGTTATATGCTCACAATGTCCCAAACACATATATTTTTAATAAAACTGTGTTAAATACATCACTTCTGAGAAATTTCTTGAGAACAAGAATGGAATGTACATCTGTCCATGAGCATTTGAATGAAGACCCTCCTCCCCACCTCACACTATTCACTATTTAGGAACCCAGTAATAAAAATGTGCACTGAGAGACATGTAAAACGAAAGATTAAAAGTTATCAGGAAGAGAATATGGTTTGTACTTGTGCACATCTGAGATGCTTCAGCAAGCAAAAGGTCAATTCACCTGTGTAGTTTCACTGATTGACACTAAATAATCCAGAGGTACTCCAGTTTGTAGCACACTGTCAGAAATAAAAATGAAATTGTGTGAGGCAGGTCTTCAATTTAAATGCTCATTCATGTATGAGTGTTTTCCACTTTTTTGTGAGAGTGGCTTATTTGACCTGACGTGTTAATAATGCAATACGAATAACGTGAGATTTTTTTCATGGAAGTTTTTCATATCGTTTACTGTTGTAGTGTTGGTCTCCATTGCCGCCTATTATATCGGAACCTTTGTTATCTCTATTCTCGTGAGATTAAATATTTTTCTTGGCTATCATTACAAACTACATGGTGTTAGTAACACGTAACAAAATATAATTTATGGGTGGAGTACACCTTTAATAAACAAAATAGTATAACATTTTCATAATTTATAACACAAGGATTATAGATGATTGATATATTAAGGAATACTTTATTCAAACAAAAAAATAAACAAACAACACCAAATATAAATCTGAGTGAATCAGATTTTCTGATAAAGCAACACCAACAACATGCTATACATATTCTAACACATTTGTTGCACTCTAGGTACAAGGTTATAATCAAAATTAGCCTTAGAATGAAAAATTCATAGTGATCAAAAGTATGTAGACTTGAGGAATATCAGCATTACTTTCTGTTTCTTTATCCTGGCCTCTCTTGGTCTGGTCAAACTGTGTGCTGTATCTTTGAGGTTTCACGCACTGATCTCCTCTCTTGCCTTGTTTACTAAGAGTCTGAGACCAGTCAAACCATTTTCTTCAGTGACCAGAGTTGCTCTTCCATATAGCAGGTCTTCCCTGCATGTGCACCTGTTCTTTGGCCAGACATTATCTACACCTAATTTCATTACAGGTTGTCTTTTGCTGCTAAGATCTTGTACTTGGGTACCACTCCAAGTACTCATGGTGTATCTTTTGTTGTGAGCAACATCCCAAACTCAGGAATCTACTACAAGGAACAGAAGCTGAATCCAAGGCATAGCTGATGCAGAGGCAGCAGAAAGCTAATGCTGACACTAGACTATAAAGCAATAGTGGACTTTGAATTATTGGCTTCTTGGATGTAACTTAACACCAACATTTTCATTGATAATTGGTGCACGTTTGTCCATTAGAGTAGGAATAAGTGCGCTATGGTGATCACTGATGCATCACAGGTTAAGATATGCTTGCCAGTGTGTCATTTGATTGTGACTGATACTACCTTAACATTTTAGAAAGAGTCAGATACTGCAGGACATGGAGAGTGGTCCAATGATGCAGCTCCACAGAGACATGCATCCTTTAGCTTACTGAGGAATTTCACTTTGGCTGAAGTAGGGATGTTTAGTGTTTGGGTTCAGTTATAGGTTACACTCTACATGTGGAGATGAAGTGCAAATCACGGGTGTCATGACAGAGAAAAAGAGGACAATGCTGCTTTTTCTTTTAACGTTTCAGTGGACCTTTTAACACAATGTTTTATTAAGAGTGTCCAGGAATTCCAATCTCCACTTCCTGACTCACTGAATACAACAAAATACATTATATTCCCTTCACGCAACATTACTCTTATCTTCTTCCTCTATCTTCCCTTGTTCTCATCTTCCTCTACTCTCACCTCCAACTTTAAACTCTATTGTGCGGAATGTGCTTTGAACCAGATAGGTTTAACTTCCGGACTGAAACGAAGAATAACCTCTGGGAATAGGCGGGCATCTGCAAAGCCATGCAGTTTCTTGGTCTGAATATCTGCTAACTTGATTTTACGCCAAGCTCTTATATATCCTAAAAGTGCTCAAACTAAATAACAACTTTGTCTGTGTCTGTTCTCTCATTTGGCTACTTGGGTTTCAACTTTGCTAAGCAAGATCACTCTTGCAGGTTTTAATGACTTATTCCGATTTCCTACAGTTACTTCAAGGCCTCTTTGCTCATATTGCGATCCAGAAGTGCACAATTATGGACTTTTTTATTCCCATCTTTGTCACTGTCAGCAAGCTTTTGGCCAGTGATTTACAATAGTATTGGACATGCAAGACTGTTACTGTGCATTGATGACCCTGATACATAGGGAAGAGTCATGCCAACTGCCCAGTTGGTGTTATTCAACTTGCTTGCTAGGCTTGCCTATGTGTAGCACGAAGCCTAGAATACTTTTTCAAGTGAGGATGAGTATGGCAAAGCACTATGGGAACAACCAATCTGAGTTAAAAGCATGCTTCTTATGTTATTGGCTTTATGTTTTCATTCCTCCATTGTTGGAATGCTCCTATTATTTAAAGAATACTACAGAAGAATAAAGTGTGTTTATTTACTTTTTATGAACACACTGAACTGATTGCGTGATTCTCACTAGACTAACATGGTTTGATTGTTTACTGTTTACTGTTTTACTAAGGTTTGCACATCTTCATGTTTGTTGAAATTTTCTCAGTAAACCATGTTTTTCTTCCACTGTTTCAAAACATGCAGGCAAGTTCAAGTTGAAATTAATTTGTCATGTCAATGAAATTCTTATTTGCATGTTACCCAAAGACTAGTGACAGGAGTACAATACTAAAAATATGTAGAAGACATATTGTGTATAAATATAAAAAACAAAATACCAGTACACCTAAATTAACCTGATCAGGAGTGTTCTGACATTCCGTTCAACCTGACTAAAGTTTATTATCATATTGTAACACTACAAAAAATGAAATCTAAGCAAGTGAAAAGTATTTATATCTTGACATTAAATCTTGTTTTCCTTATTGTAAGAATTATTCACTTTTATGATTACTTAGCTTACTTTAAGAAATCCTGTCAAGTAAATTTCGCTTACCCCATTGGGAATATTTTTTTTTTTTTTGCCAAATAAAAGCAAATCTTCTTTCATTTAAATTTCTTTGATCTAGGTTTTGCACAAGCATTTTTTGCAATATGGTACTGAAATGTTGCACATTGTAAGAGTAAACCACAGAATAAGCCGACATTCCATCACCAGGGACAGGGGCGCCTATAAAAACAGCAAGCCTGCAATGTTGCAAACAGAATTCCATCTAATGTGGCAAAGGCAAGCAGTCCTTTTAAAGATAGTGAGCTACCTAACAGAGCCATGTAAAAAGAAAAAGAATCCATTCTGGCACTCGGGGTTGGCACAGCATCGGTGTCAGAAGCAGGATGAAAACATGACCTACCCTATGATTTCAGCAAGTGCATAGTGCCTCAGAGACTGCATTGGACGTATTTGTATCTTTTGAGGAGTTGCTAGAGAGTCTGGACGTTGAGATCGTGGAAGTGCAGCGCCATTTGCAGCATTAGTACATGGAGGAAGACTGCTGAGAGACTGCTACCTCTGCAGCTCCACCATGCTTCTTCATCAGTTAAGGTCCATGGATGTGGATGTATGGGTGCCGTCTATAGCTTCTGACTCATGTTATTCAGAAAAAGTGTGGCAGATCAGGTTGGCAGAGAGCAAAGGATGAGGCACATTGCAAAGGCATTACAGAGTAGCAATAGAGGGAGAGTCTCAGAGCTGAGATTCGAACCTGGAACTGTCTTTGCAGTATCAGTTCAGAAAAGGAAAACAGCGAAGAGGAGGTTCGCCTGCTCACTTGTAACCGACCTCTGCTGCGACGCATTACAGTGCAGCACTCAACATCTGACAAGGCAACGTGTAACACCCCACCTAACAACAACTCGCTCTAGACTCCTGCCGATGTGGTTTTCTCTCTAGATGCATAGAATGGAGACCATCCTGCCGTTTCTAAGAGCTTTGGGCCATATATAATAAAGTTAGAAGCGGTCGCTGTGGCCATGCAGCGAGTTCGATGGGGGAGCTTTGTAAAAATGTAGAGCTGTGCAAATTCGGAATGTCGCAAACAGATTTGTGCGCCAAAGGACAGCAGTCTGTTTAAAGATAGCCGGACACCTAAAAAACTATGCAAAGGGTAAAGAATCCATTCTGACATTTGGTACCGGTACTACATTATGTACAAAGTACAATAACATTGTCATCTTTATGTTCGACCAACATACAGCAAGTTGTCGAATCTCTAGTGCCATGGGCCAGTATTACGAGCAAAATGTAAACCTCAACCTGAAAAAATCTTGTACGTGTCTAAAAATAGATGGGCGATACTTTTTTCTTTCATTTATCCCTTTTGCTCCGAAAAGTAATATACAATACAAAAGAAAAATAAATACTTTGCTCACGTTAAAAATACTATTTGTGAAAAGACTTACCAAAGCATCCAGTGTGTAAACTACACTTCAGAGGTGCAGGGTGAATTACAGTATTTCCTATTAGTACTATCTTTTGTTGAAGAAGTGAACTTTCCAACACAAAATGCTCATTATGGGGACGGAATCCAGTGTATTGTTTGCGTAAGTGTACGCTTAATAGAAGATAACAGCGGGGTGCAATTGTGACCCCTGGTGGTGTAATTTGTTTCACGTGCGCCGGAACGTTGCTTTCTACCCGAAAGTTTCCGTGGGGATAGAGACAAGAGCGGACTGGAGTCTGGAGGCTGCGCGTGGAGCATCTGAAGTGCGTTTGTATGAGGTGACCGTAGGCTCTTAAGTAGTGAGGCAGCGGATGTACACCGAGTGTGTTGTGTGGCATTCTTATCTTACCTAGTTTTTATTTTTCTTTTCAAGATAATACACAAGGGAATAAGCGCTTAATAAGTTCAGTTGGTGTTTTCGTTATAGTGGGTGTGTTGATTTAGAAGTTAAGAATGAAATGCAAATGTTGGGATACTGTATGTCTTAAAGATTGTAGTGTGGGTTTTATACCCGTGCATAAGTTCATGGAGTGTTAATAATAGCTCCGATAGAAACTTCTTTTTTAGTGTTGTATTAACGTATTCATTATAATACTTTGAAGTGTCTATGCAAAGACATGCCGGTCTAAATAGCATTCATTTAAAAGGTATACGGTAATGAATAAACAACTGCGGATATTTGAATTAAACCTAAGTGCACCCAAAGGAATGCGAAGTTACTCGTGCGCCTGCATTAATTACACCAGGGGCTCCTTTGCTGTTGACATATCCCTAAATGTGTCAACTGTCTAGACCGCTGAGATTTACAGTATGTCTTTAAAGTAATTTGAGTCGAACCACATATCAAGTATATACGGTGGATATTTTCAGGTTGTAGGATTCCTAGCTTTATCTAACGTAATTGTGCATGTATTGCTGATTAAAAAATTATTAAAACCTTACTCTGACATGGAATAAGGCAACATTGTAGGCCAACCAGCCCTTCATCTCATGGCGTCTAGCCAATATCATATTCCTCTAGAAAACACTTTCTCAGTCATGGTCATGAAAAGGCTGCTTAGTAGGACTCGGAGGAAATCCGGACTCGCCTTTTGTAAAGTTATCCATCATTTCGGTACAAAGCAAACTACAGTAATTCTGATTAATAAATTTACATCAAAACCCTCATATTTGTATGTTAATGACTCGGCTAATATGTATGTTGCCAATTTTATTCTACAGCAATATTTTATTTAAATTGGTTTGGTTTGGTTTGTCCTGTCCAGGATCAGGAAAAATCTGTATTTTTCTAGTGACTGTAATATTGTCCTTTATGTTCCAGCAGTTCTAGTAAAAACACAGTTATTATTTTGATTTTATATGGAAAAAATTATTTTAAATAGATTCTTTAACTCAATTATATGAATTTATGGGGAAATGCTTCTTAATATTTTGTAATTACTGTCATTATGCTGGTACAATTAATGCATTTTATTGATATGACGTTAAAATAACATAGTCATCCCTAGGTGCTTTACAAATCAAGAATAAATAACATAAGCATAATACTATTTAAAGCTCTAGAAATTGAACACAATAAAACAGAAGTACATATTACTTATCACGGAATATTAGAAGCACATTGAAACAAATAACTCTTTAAAATCTTAAAACTAGTCACTGTTGCAGAGCTTCAGACAGACAGTTGGAGTTTTCTCCATAGATGAGGTCAGATAAAAGTAAATGCTCTGTTGCGTGTTGTGAAGCAGCCGTGAGATTAGAGGATCCAGAGTACTCCGAGTGCTGACAGGTGTATATGTGAAAATTATGTCTTGAAGTTAGACAGGGGCACTACCAATAATACATTTGTAAACTAAGAGTAAGATCTTAAAATGGATTCTTTATTTAATAGGTAGCCAGTGAAGGAATGATGAAATTAAAATTAGGGTTATGTGAGTTATTTTATAGGTTTTGGTTAAAACACATGCAGCAATGTTTTTTTCCGGGAAGATCAACAAACAGGGAATTTCCGTAGTCCAGATGAGATGTTACAAAAGCAGAGACAAACATCTTGGTGTCATGCATTCTTAACAAAGGTCCAATTCTTGCTGTATTCTGTAAGTGATAGAATGAGGTTTTGAACAAAGACGCAGTGTAACCTTCAAATGAAAATACACAATCAAACTTAGCTTTTCTAAGTTGAAAGGTTGGGTGGCTTGGTGGGGCAGCGGTTGGTGCTATAGGGTTGGCCTGTGGGGCCCAGGTCTTGCCATCCAGACACATTTTGCCCCCAAAATGAATTCTTAAAATAATTCTTCACATATGTATATAAATTACTAATATATGTGTTTTACATAATAAAAAAAAAAAAACTACCTAATAAAAATGAACAGAATAAAAAATAGCATTGGGTGAAGCTGTAAAATGTAATATCTTTCCTGGACATTAATTGACTGATATTTGGTATTGCTGAGATTTTCCATCAGGTGTTTGCAGTTGACATTTGGCACATGCCTGCAAAACTGTCGTTGCAGTCGCAAAGCTTGGGAGTTTTTCCATTTCGGATAGTTGCTTTGGATAAAAAAGTGTAGCAATTCAGTGAACATTTAATAAAAGGATGAATAGGTTTGTCTGTGTGGTAAAATTTGGCCAGCTTTAAGTTTTTCCCATGTGAAAGATGTGTTCCCTGCACCCAAACTGTAAAAGACTTTAAAACGAGACTTTTTCCACTTTTAATTGAGGTGTAACTTTAATAAAATATCATCAAGTGACATATTGGAATAGCTCTGCCACCACCCCATTCTCCTGATATTCAAAGTCACACCCATTAAAGGAGTACTCTTTGTAGAACAGCTGTTAAAAGTGCACCTCATCTTCTATAGAATGCCCATTATATGATACAAACCTTTTAACATCGAGCTTAATCTCAGCCCACAAGTTAATACTGATTTTTGGGGCTTTTTAAAATGTATTCTTTAATTGTGTTTTATGATCTCCAGTTGTACAGTTCTCTGTGTTGACCACAGCATTATAGAATGTTGTCTGGACACTAAACCACTTGTACCTTCAGTTATTGTATAATTGTGGACATTCCAGTTTTTAATGGAACATACTATGGTGCCTTGATTTTAATTGACTTGCATTTTAATTGTTTTGTTTTTTCTTCATCATGCAGCCAAAGTCTAATGAGATTTAAAGGGTGCCAACAGATGACCAGGCTAACTTTTTTCCATTTGTACCCTTGTCTTTCACAAAATATCTGCCTCAATTAAATATTTGAAATTGAAAACGAAAAAGTGAAAGTCTGAGAAATAATAATGTACTGTTGTCCACTAAGCATTTGAAAGATGATGTTCTTCAAAAAAAGAAAATCAGTTTTGGAAATGACTTGCGTGGCACAATAACAGCACTAACAAGCCATTGAATTAAATGATGGGTTATATTAACATCTAAATAGGAGATTGGTTGGAGTGAAAATGGTAGGCCCTCAAAGGCCATATGAGCCCCTGAGTTAGCTGGAAATCTGTTGGCTTGCTATGCATTTCTTTATTGTTTGGCTGCCAGTTAAAGAAAAAAAAATTAAGAAAGTCAATTACATTTAAGGGGTGGCACGGTGGCGCGGTGGTAGCGATGCTGCCTCGCAGTTAGGAGACCCGGGTTCGCTTCCGGGGTCCTCCCTGCGTAGAGATTGCATATTCTCCCTGTGTCTGCGTGGGTTTCCTCCGGGCGCTCCGGTTTCCTCCCACAGTCCAAACACATGCAGGTTAGATGGATTGGCGATTCTAAATTGGCCCTAGTGTGTGCTTGGTGTGTTTGTGTGTGTCCTCCAGTGGGTTGGCATGCTGCCCGGGATTGGTTCCTGCCTTGTGCCCTGTGTTGGCTGGGATTGGCTCCAGCAGACCCGCTTGACCCTGTGTTCGGATTCAGCGGGTTGGAAAATGGATGGATGGAATGAAATTTAAGGCAAAAAGTATGTTAAACTACCTGGGGTAACTGATTACTAATTAAAAATGTGACCGATACGAAAGCCTGCATCTATTATGGCACTCTAAAATATGAGTCTGACATCCTTAGCCTACATGAATACAATAAAATAGGAAACATAAGTACCTTCACCACTGGCTTTATTGTTTCTTGACAGTTCAACTTCCATTATGTTAGCATTGTTTGCAGTTATTGAAAGTAATTATTTAATTTCTTTACCATTCTCTGTAAGTTGTTGCATTCCATTAAGATAATGTGAAACTGTTGTCAGCATTGTTAATGGATTTCAAAATATGTTGCATATTTAGAACTCTTCTATTGTAGTCTTCTTTCAGGTTGAACACTTTACATCACCCAGTCACTAAAATTAGACATAGGCATAATGTACATGTCTGTCTGTAACTCGGACCTTTCAACTAATTTTTCATCGTTATATATTACTGTTTTACTGCTTTGATAGATTCAGGTAATGATCTTCATATTAAAATGTAGCTGTGGATGAGATAGACTAGGGATGGTTTGCTGGTACCAGTAAAAGTATTTTTAAATTCTCTCTATATATATTGTGACAGATGTCCGGGGACTTCCTGGTGCTGCATAGACATAGGAGGCCACCACACTCCACTCGGGGCTAGATTCGGGAGGGAGAAGACAGGAGCCTGAGTAAGGAGGATGAGGTGGCCAAAGAGAGAGAGAGAGAGATGCATAATATGTGTGTGTATACAGTATATAAGATATAAATAATTCAGCGTCTTCATGTCTGTCCGCATTTCATGAAAAAACTACTTAACGGATTTAGATTGAGTTTTTTGCTATAATTTCCTTGAACATTCCGGTTGATTTTGCTACTTCTCTCATTGCACTAAGTATTATAGTTCACTTGAAGGAGCATTTTATTCATGCTAATCCAAGACTGAGGCTGAGGGCTGAGGGGAGGGGGAAGCGTGATGTTAGAAGTGGGGAGTTGGGTAGGGCTCTCCTCACTCACGTGCCAGCCTCCATTCAAGTCGGTCTACCTTTCACCACGTTTTGGAGCATACCTTGCCTCTGCTTAGCTACCGATACCCGTTTGTTTATTGATTTTTAAAGTTTGTCCTGTTTAACTACTATGTGGGTGGAGCCGCCACTGACTTCTATGCAGAATCATTGACAGTAGTTTTAATGTCTTTTCAAGTGTTGTGCACTGTGATATCAAATTACTTCAGTAAAGTGAATATAAACCAAGGTTTTTTTTTAACATGCAAGAATTAATATGGCTTTAGTCTGACATATTACTTCAGATAAGTGGGTCAAGTAGCTGGCTTTGCACATCCCGTGCATCAATTTTCTAACCTTCTTATCAAGTTCAGGATTGCAAAGAGTACAAAGCAGAAAATAGCCCTGGATGAGGATCCTGTCCATCGCAGGGAACATTCACTCATATGAAATAACTTTAGAGGAGTCAAGGTTTGCGCCTTAAAGTAATATTCCACCCAGAAATTATATTTTATTTTTTTATGTTTCTTACTCCATGTAGTTTGGTGTGGTGGCTGAGAAAAAATTTTAATCTCATGTTTTCTCATGGAAACATTAAGTATTAAGGATTCAAACTCAATGCAACATTGTGGTGACCAGTTCTGGACAATGTGAAGAAATGTGGAAAGAAAAAAATTCTCACTTGTGTTTTGTAATCCACATGTCTATTATCCATTTGTATGGTCAAAACGTGCAAAATATGTGCTTTTTTACTAATATATAAACGGTTACTTCCTGAAAACTCAGCATTGAATGTCAACAGGAAGACATAATTCACACAGTTCAGTGTGCTTGAATTGAAGACAGGGTTCTTCACCGGTTAATGAGAGAGAGAGGTAGAACTTCAATTCAGACACACAAGGAATTTTATCTTTACTGTTGACATTCAATGTTGAATTTTCAGGAAGTAATTGCTAATAATATTTTAGCAAACATGCAGACATTTCGCATATTTTTCCAAATGTGATTGCATTTTTCTCAGTGTGTAAAACTAATTTTGGAGTGTGCATTCAAAATATTTCTCTGTCAGGCTGTTTTTGTTTTAGTTATCATCTGTTCACCTGAGAATTTTTAAAGTATGTTAAATCTATGTTATTGATGTGTAGGTTTGCTTAGCTCCCTGTTCCCTGATGAATGTTTTAGTGTTTAAAATACTATTTCCTAAGCTTAGGTAATTGACACGGCAAATGTTTAGCAGTTTCACAACATTCTCTGATAATATCACTTATTACTTTTGTATTAATTACACCTTTTAAAACTATAATGTCTAGTAATCTTACTTGTATGTTTAGAATTATCTCTCATATGTTTTTTATATCACAGTTTAGTATTGCATCAACTGGGTTTTGTAGCTGTTCATGAAATGTTAAAATGGTATTTTTGTTTGTAGCTGAATTGTTGTGATCTGATTATTCAGCAAAATGACATTAGTGAATTTTGTATCATTTTTTGTCATACTTCATGTTTAATTTTGAGAACAGGTTTATCAGCTGATTCTTCAGGCGCCTATTGCACTAGATTTCTTTCTTACCCAAACAGGGTATTAGCCTGTTGTGAAACTCAACTCCATTTATCCAAAACTGGTGCTGACACCTTCACATTTTCTAACAGTTTTAGCAGACTTTACTGTTTCAACTTTTTAGATTAAGTTATGTTTGTATGTAAATATACTTTAGAACAAAGACTTCTTTTTCTAGTTGCTGAGTCAAGAATCCACTGGAAACACTACCTGTAACTAATGCACTTTCCTTTTTTGCAGAATGGAGAAATCAGAGAACACAGCTAGGGTTCTACTAGATCAGCCATGGGTTCCTGTTGAAATCTCTAGCACCCTTTTTTTGGTGAAAGTCAGCTTTGGGAATACTGCCTATCAGCTTTTGATCTCTGATTTGGACTTTGTCTGGTATGAGTCAGTGGACACAAATACTCTTGAACAGAGGGCCCAGGTAGGCATATGAACGCAAGGCCTCATTTCTTTATTTTTTTTGAAGGAAAAATGAACATTTTGGGGGGAAAAAAGTATTTGTCCCTGCTTTATGGTGTTTAGTAGTGTATGAGAAGAGGTTGGATGATGTGGAGATAGTGAATCAGAAATTGCAATGGATTAACAAGGAGGAAGTAAGGACAGCTTTGAAGAGGATGAAAAAATGAAAAGGCTGTTGGTCCAGATGACATACCTATGGAAGCATGGAGGTGTTTAGGAGAGATGGCAGTGGAGTTTTTAACCAGATTGTTTAATGGAATCTTGAAAAGTGAGAGGATGCCTGAGGAGTGTACTGGTGCCGATATCTATACTAATAAACGGCAAAGCCCTCACTGACTCACTCACTCACTCACTCACTCACTGACTGACTCATCACTAATTCTCCAACTTCCCGTGTAGGTAGAAGGCTGAAATTTGGCAGGCTCATTCCTTACAGCTTCCTTACAAAAGTTGGGCAGGTTTCATTTCGAAATTCTACGC
>JANRMT010062814.1:104004791-104044025 GCA_026402145.1 Polypterus bichir lapradei | reverse complement strand
GCCCCTCCAGCTGAACTCCATTACAGTAAATGGAGAAAAACAACTTCCAGTTATGACCATTACGCGTAGAATTTCGAAATGAAACCTGCCCAACTTTTGTAAGGAAGCTGTAAGGAATGAGCCTGCCAAATTTCAGCCTTCTACCTACACGGGAAGTTGGAGAATTAGTGATGAGTCAGTCAGTCAGTGAGTGAGTCAGTGAGTCAGTGAGGGCTTTGCCGTTTATTAGTATAGATGAGTGTTCATTGCTTGTCAAGTCCCAAGCACACACAATTCCACCTCTATGACTTAATTTGATTTTGCCAGGGCATATTACAGACCAGTGTGTAGGAGTTGCTGGAGATGTCAAAGTACACGGTACATGTAATGGGAGCAAGATGTGACTGCTTCTGTCTTAACAATTATATATTGTAAATGAAGTCTGAACTGATAATCACTGCAAAAGTTGTTTAGTTAGATGCAAGCATGTTTTGTCATCCCTTACAATTTTCAGTCATGAAATCTGACATCCTCAAGATGACAAAATCCATCAACTGCAGTAATTACATTTGATGTGTTCTCCAACTAAAAATAGTATAATGTCCTGCTGGCTTTAGCCAACTGTCCATCCTTTACTTTATTCCCAAAGTTTTTTAGTTTAGATCCTGAAAGAGTGAGAGACTTTTGTGGCATATGTGACTATGAATGAATATAATGTGTATAACACTGAAATACGGGAATTTGAGAATGACAGTGATTTATAAAGGTGTTCAGCCTTTTTAAAAATGCTCAGCTATTTCTGAATTACAGCATGTTTGTTCATCTTGTTCTTGTTTGTTTTATTGTGCACTCCTATGCTCATATATACGGTATTACCTTTTGAACCTTAGTAATGTGCTTAATTAGTGCAAAATATTTAGGGAGACACATTTCTCAAAAAGGATGATAAGTTCCTATATTAAATTATGTGCTTGAAAAACGCTTTATTTGTTGGTGAATTCTTATCATAAATGGTAATAACAAGAAAAATGTCTTTTTGAAAATAATCATCAGGAATGTGTACAGTATAGTAAATGTATATTATCTTGAAATGTACATTTTACTACTGTGTTGTCTGACATCTGCAGACACAATCAATATGTTATTTTTTCTTTCTATCTCTTCATTCAGGAGCTGAACCGACGATTGAAAGCCTCAGTTGTTTCCTTCTTTCAACAGCTGTGTGCTATTGCTCAGCCAAAGCTAGAGGGCCGTGAGGAGACTGATAGTGCAGCCACTTTTTCTTGTGAGCGTTTTCAGGATGGCTTGACTCTGCACATGAAGAGTGAACTAGCTGGGGTTCCATTTTACTGGAGGTTCAGCTGTTCACCTGCCTCTGTCAGAGTGGTAGGTCTCTCTGCTCGATTACCTTTACATCCTTAATGTGTTAGTAAAATTGGACCCTGTAGGGTTACTGGTATGTTGTATTGGTTTGTTTGGTCAACATTCCTTGGCTGTGTAACATATATTCAATTTCCTGTTAAAGCAACATAAATTTGTTAGAACCAGATATTACAAAACTAAAACAATCTATACAATAACTCTCTTTAATGTCTTAGTATGTCTGGCTTATATTTGGTTCAGTTGCTTCATCCTTATCCTAAAGTATATAAATATTTTTTTCTTTTTATTTGATCATATTCTTTGCTTCCTCAGTGCATACAGAAAAACAAAGTCACTTTTCTGATGTGGAAATAAACATACATATCAATAAGTATTCAGTCTTTTAAATATAACAAGTATACAATTTTGAGTTTCTGGAGGCCGTGGAAGAATTATATGAGCTTATGTACTTTCTACTAGTCGGTTGTTATGAGTGATTTCTTATGACCTGCAAATAAGAGGAGCATTTTAACTTGTTCTAAGTGTGTTCTTTTAGACCAGTTTTTGAAGCCAGGAATTTTAAAGATTTTCCATGCAGTTCTTGTTTAGGGCCACCAGAGGAGGCAAGAAGTATTATAATGGGTATGCTCAATGGAGTCAGGTGTTTGAATTATCTTTTTAAAAATATATCTTTTCACTGAAGAGAGTAAAAAATAGATTCATTAACTCAAGAGAATGTCATTAACCTCCCTAGGAAAGTCATGTTCCACTGCATTACTGTTATGTTTCATTTTTTCCAGTTGGATCTATGCTTGAATCTGATTACAACATTATGAGTGGTTTTAGAATTTTTTACCCAGAAAGTCCATGTCTTAGTAATTTATAGAAGTATGTATTATATATTTTAGATGCTTTTATTTATCTTCTTTGAAATAGCAAATGAGAAAGCAGAAATACTTAACTGATAATGTTATTTAATGTTATATTGAACATTTTAGTATTTATATATCTTTTGAAATGAATGCAGGTATATTTTTGTGGTATAATTAAACGGATGAAATTATAGTGGTTATCTGTACCTCTTCAATCATATTTGAGCAGAAGCCATTCAGTGTACGTTTCATAGTTAATCCTTGATTAATATGGAATATCTCCATCTAATGTCGAAGAGTTAATACTATTAAGTGATATACTATACATATTTATTTTTTTTATTTATTTCGACTGAATCTTTTGTTGAAGCAGCATTAAACAAATTATTTTAAATAACAACCAAATTTTAGCAATAAAAATATAAAATAGAGGAACAAGTACAATCCCCCACTGATGTCCTCCCCCATAAATTTCACATTGTGACCAAAGTTCATAAATTGGCAAAAGTGAACACAAAACAAATTTGATTTTCTCTGTTTATGGTTCAGACATGGTGATAGACTATTTTTTCAACAAATTACCTAAACACACTTGCTGTAGTAAACACAATACAGTTTATCCATAACATTAGGATAGAAGGTGAATATGTGCAGGTATATATAGACACAGGGCAATAACAAAACAAACAAATTGTGAGTCAGCTTGTTTGTGCTCAATTGTCCATGTTTTTTTCTCCTTCACAAGTGAGACATATTTAAAACGGCAGCCTTGCAGTCTCAGTTAAAGATTTTAAAGATGAAAAAATAACCTTTCAGTTAAGTCCCCAAAAAAGTCTCTTTCAGCCTTTTTTTTTTTTTTTTATATAAATATATCTTCCCCAAGAAGTGAAAATGTTGATCAAACAGGAGGGTAGAGGAAGGAATAAATATAATGACAACATCTTCTGGCTGGAATTCTTTTACTGTGGTGATGTGATTATACACCTGGGCTGCATCTAGATGTTCTTTGAGAAAAGGTCTTTTATTTTTTATTCTTTCTCAGCTAATGTACATGGTTGATGATTCTCATCAGTGAGTCAGGTTTCTCTCCACACATAACTCGTGTAATATTTAAAAGCTCTCTTGGTTGAATCCCATACATCATCTTGAATGGTTGAAAAGCCATTTAATCTTGTGGAACTTCCTGATGGGCAATTAACTGCATGGATTAAAGCAAGTCCCAGTCCCTATGGCTTTTGTGCACGACTTTGAACATCATCTCTATGAGTATTGTATTATTTCTCTTCACCAACCTATCAGTTTTGCAGATGATACACATAAGCCAAAAGATGTTTAATTTCAATAAGGGACTCTACCTCTTTGAAGGTTGGCGTAAATGTGATGTCCTTGTTTTTTTAGTGTTTTCTGCAGGACTGCCACATGACTAAAGAGACATCTAAATTCTTTATCAAGTTCAGCAGGGATCCCTGCTTTTAAAGGAAAAGCTTCTTGGTATTGCATTGCATAGACAGTGAATCCTAGAATGTATTGATGTTCCTTAGCTGAGTTTTCAGGTGGTTCTTCAATAGCCATAAAAACTCCTTTATTTAGAATACCAAAAAAATATAGGCAGCAGAATAAGCAACTAGACCTCATGTTCCTCAAGAGGTAATATACCAGGTATTAGGCACCTCAAATGCTATTACTTGTCAAAATTAACCAGAGTAACAGCTGCTCTTTAGTCCTCCAACTTGCCCCCACCCCCACACGCTCTGTGCTGTTCTGCATCCAAAGACCCCTGACTGGAAGTACATGAACAAGTCACAGCAGATATAGCTGGGGTGCACCCACCTTCATTCCATCATAACAGGTCGCTGCATGATGCCTTGATCAGAAAAGACAATAAATGGTAGTGATTAGTAAAGACTGCGGATCCCTGAAGAATATGATCATTTTATGCCTATATGGTCCATTAGGAGTACATATAAAAATGCAGCTACAAAAAGGTTAAAATCAATCAAAGAGCTAAGGTTCTAACTTGCGGTGGAATTGGCATTTCAAAATATAAGACTGACTACTTAAGGCTTTATAAACCATTAGTAGTATTTTAAAGTCAATTCTGAATGACACGGGTAACCAATGTAACAATGCTAAAACTGTTGAGATGTGCTCAGATTTTTTTTTTTCTAGTTAAGGTTCTGGCTTCTGTATTTCAACTGATGTCTTTCTTAGGTAGTCCTGTTAGGAGTACATTTTTTCAGAGTCTTGTAAAGTTATAAGTGGTCTAACTTTTGCTGTATTCCTTGAGGGAAAAAAATGCGGTGCTAATAATGTGTTTAGTATATGTTTTAAAGTTTAGGTCAGAGCCAATGATTACACCTAAATTCTTTACCTCCACCTTGACTTTTAAACCTAAGTGATCAAGTTTATTTCTAATACCCTCGCTATTTCATATTTGCTGATCACTAAGATTTCTGCTTTTTCCTTATTTACAGTTGTTTGAAAAAGTTACTACTCATCCTTTTGGAATACTGCTAAAACATTGGATTAGACAGCCAAAAGTGTTGGGATCATCCGGTGCTATTGATAAATAAAGCTGTGTGTCGTCTGCATAGCAGTGGTAGCTCACCTAGTGTTTTGAGATAGTCTGACTTAATGGAAGCATGTAGATTGAAAAAAGCAGCGAACCCAGAATAGATTCTTGGGGTACACTCTATACAATATTATGGATCTAAAAAGAGCAATCACCACAACCTAGAAGAATTTACTACCTGTTAAGTAAGATTGAAACGAATTTAACATGCTGCTGGAGACCCCTACACATTGTGATTTATAAGAATACTGTGGTCTATGGTGTCAAGTGCTGTGCTCCAATCTAAGAGAACAAGAACAGATATATGGTATCTGTCTGTATTAACCCTCAAATCATTTACTACTTTAAGTAGTGCAG
This sequence comes from Polypterus bichir lapradei, assembly GCA_026402145.1. NCBI lineage: Eukaryota > Metazoa > Chordata > Cladistia > Polypteriformes > Polypteridae > Polypterus > Polypterus bichir. Next base: position 104,038,883 of record JANRMT010062814.1, on the reverse strand, counting down.
TTTCTGTACTATGATTTATTGTAAAACCTGACTGAAACTTGTTGAAAATAGAATGCTTATTCATGTACTATATATTTATGTACTATATTTTTATTTTCTAATATCATTTAGATCATGATTGAGGCCTTTGATATTCCAGCTTTCAAAGTTCAAAGTTTAGTCACATAAATACTGCTTCTGAACATAATCTTCAAGTAAAAATAGTGTGTTATTTCAAGATTTAGCTTTAACACAGATTTCTTATTGTTATTACCGACTATTGTGGCTATGGAGCTTGTCTATATGTTGGCACTTACAACTGACCACACTTCAGAGTCCCAGTGTTCTGACATGCCAAGAAACCGGGCATATCCAAAGTAAAAAGAGATCCCTGGCAGCGGTGTAGCAAGGATAAAGTTGTATCTTATAATAGTGCAGTCCAGATAGAATAACCCTAGGGTAAGATGTTTAACAGTCTCCTGTAAGGTGAGGGAAAAAAAAGTGAAAGGGGCAACATAGTGTTTATTCTTTATATTCTAATTGTTCCCTTTCTGCAGTGTTCCCAAAAGCAACTGGAATTAAAGTACTTTTATACACTTTTATATATAAAAGATTATACACCTATAAATATTTGCATGTGCTTATAAACATACCTTACAATCCACCATATACGAGTACTCTTGTATTAAATCTACAGTCACTTTCAAATACTTAACCACTTATGCACAAGGTGTCCTGCTATATTTGCTGCACATTCTTCCTATGTTAGTTTACTGAGCAGTGCTTTTTCAATTTCAAGTACATGCAATGTTTTTTTAGTGTACCGATGAGTAATTGTTATGTTGTACTTTTGAGCCCCCAATGCCCAATCGGGTATGACTGTAGCATTCCACTCATGTTGCTTTGTTGCCAGCATAAGATGGAGAAAAAAAAGAAAAAACAGTTTCAGCTAGTGACTTATTCATTGTATGAAAATGTGTGAATGGACTTCAGATGTGAAATAAAAATAAATAAAAAAAACAAGAAAAATAAATAACTCACTGAACTTCTGTAGGGCAACTGCAACAGAAGGCTGGATAAGACCTTCATCAGTCAAATATCTACAGAAAATGTTTTATTTTGACTTTGGAAATGAACAGCTCCTATTAAAAATAACTAAATGGATAAATATGTGCACAAATCTTTTGTCATGCAGAAAATTATATTTTTCAAGGGGACTGAATACAAATTGTGCATACAGTAATCCCTCCTCGATCGCGGGGGTTGCGTTCCAGAACCCCCCACGATAGATGAAAATCCGCAAAGTAGAAACCATATGTTTGTATGGTTATTTTTATATTTTTTAACCCCTTATAAACTCTCTCACACTGTTAACATTATTGGAGCCCTTCAGACATGAAATAACACCCTTTAGTCAAAAGTTTAAACTGTGGTCCATGACAAGACATCGATGACAGTTCTTTCTCACAATTAAAAGAATGCAAACATCCTCCTCTTCAAAGAATGCATGTCAGGAGCAGAGAATATCAGAGAGAGAGAGAGCGCACGCGAGAGAAAAGCAAACAATCAAAAAATCAATACGTGCTTTTGGGCTTTTAAGTATGCCGAAGCACCCGTGATAAAGCGGCATTTTTTTAGAGGAGCGTCCGTATCTTCTAAGCAAACAGCCTCTGTGCAAACAGCCCCTCTGCTCACACCCCCTCCGTCAGGCGCAGAGAATGTCAGAGAGAGTGAGAGAGGCCGAGAAAAGCAAACAATCAAGCACTGCGCGGGAAGCAAATCATATATCATTGAGGAGTTTTATTTAATATGTAATACGTGCTCTGATTGGGTAGCTTCTCAGCCATCTGCCAATAGCATCCCTTGTATGAAATCAACTGGGCAAACCAACTGAGGTAGCATGTAGCATAAATTAAAAGACCCATTGTCCGCAGAAATCCGCGAACCAGCGAAAAATCCATGATATATATTTAGATATGCTTACTGTTAAAATCCACGATGGAGTGAAGCCGCGAAAGTCGAAGTGCGATATAGCGAGGGATCACTGTATATGTATTTTTTTGTAAGAAATTTTAAAAAATATTTCCTTTGAGAGATTGTTTAGGTGCAAGAGACCATATGTTTCCAAAAAGGGACACTGTGTTTCCACACAATGTAAACAAAGGTTTTCAAACATCTAAACTTTGAAGTGTACTCACTCATCTGCAGCTCCTTTATTACAATAAAGGATTAATAGCTGCTTATTTTTGAGTATATCATTTAGGTGCAATAATGCCAAAAACCCCTTAATGTATAAAGGTTTAATTTGATCATATCTTTTAGCACTCTCTATTGTGTTGCTAACACAGCTTACAATGACTCCTGCTCTTTTCTTGGTGTATTACAGATTTGCCAGCACCTTGTGCGTCCTTTTCTGACAATAAGCAGGTTCCTTCAAGAGCAAACATTGGAGCTAGGTACATTGCTGAAAAGAAAAGATGATGAAATACAGGACTACAAGGAAAATGGTGCCGTGCTCAGTCGAGGTTCGATTTAAGTTTTTAAATGTTGATTTTATATAATTAAAATCATCAGATCATAATTATGATGATTTACTTATTTTGATTTGCCTCTCAAAAAAAGTGCTTAGTTAAATTTGCCTCATAAAAATTTGCTTAGTTAAATCCCTACATTTTAAAAATGTTGAGGAAAATGAGCAATTACAGAGGAATATGAGACGTGGTAACTGGATGTAATTTAATGGCAAAAAGTGTAATTGTCTGCATGTCTGCACTGGTTATTGTTAGGGTGTTTAGAACTGTTACACATAACTGTTCATTTTTAAGGAAAATCTTTTTTTTTAAGCATTTTAAGTAAAGGGTTCCTATATGCTTGTTTTTTCTAGATCGTTTGAAAACAGAATTGTTCCAGCAACAGACATTTAATAAGCTTTTTTTCTTAAAGGTATGCAATAAAAATGAGCTTAAAGTCTTTAACTATGATACTAGATCTGTTTGGATATACAAACATTTTGTGTGCCTTGTAGACCAATGTTAAGCTGTCTTTGTCACTTCAGATTACCATACTCTGTCTATCTGTCTGTCTGTCTGTCTGTCTATACAGCTATCTATCTATACATCTATCTGTCTGAAAGAACTGTGTCTTAGAAAAGAGTGCATTGTAATTTATTGTTTTAAGCAGTTTTTACTCTATATAAACATGAGTTAGACAAGAAAGCTAAATTAGTTTCAAATTTTCAATATTTTAGAAAGCAGATATAATTTTATTTCTTAATTCAATGGCTAGTTCTTTAGTTTTTCCACAATATTTTTAAAATTGGTTATATGTTGGGAGTTTATAAACTGTAGAAATGTGGTAGAGACTAGTAGGTGAGGAATAATAGATCAGTGAGGTTATAGAACAAAACATAAAGCAGTTTACCTTTTATTTTAGAAATTCTAAAAAACATAAATCACATATTAAAGTGGCTTAAAGAAGTAGTGGTTATTCTGGATTTTGTTAAAGCAAGTTTTCAAGAATGCATTAAATTATACACTTGGAGATATTTTAATGTAAATAAATAAATGTTGTCAGAATTGTCATACGCAACAAAACATAGTGTCTTGAATACCTGCCATACTTTTGTGTTTGGAGAGAGAGAATGTACTGTAGGAGTCTATGAGCTTTAGTGCTAAGCATGCTTGCACTAAAACTGTGCATGCACAAAGGGCAAATATGATATATTAATACAAAATGGCTGTTTTAAAATAAACTTTAAACTTACTAAACAGTATTTATGATATTATATATCACAGTTAGGCAGTAAATGGAATGTGACTTAGGTTTAGTGTAATGAATCTTGCATTAACATTTGCTTATGTTATTACAGTTAGGAGTATGAATATTCTTTACAAATAATGCAAATTATATCGGTATTCTTATGTATGCATTTAATGAGGCTTTGGTGCTTAATATGTAAACTTGCTTTATTTTCCATGGACAGTGTTCCAAAATGCATCAATACAAATGTTTTAATAGACCAAATGATTTTATTTGAAATAAATAACATTCTGATAAGATTTGTCTGTCAAAGATGAGAATTTTATTTTTATCAATTTAGTGAAGATCATAATATTTGAAAGGTAAATGTAAGAATTGAAAATATTTAATGGAGAGTTCAAAATACTAATCAATACATATTACATTTTAAGCTGCAGAAATTTTAGAATAGTGTAGATATTGTATAAAAATGTTAACATTGCACTATTTCACAGAAACAGTTAAATGGAATATGACTTTCCTACTTTTTATAAAATAATTTATTTGTGCATTGTACTCTTAGTATTCTGAATTATCTGAGTGATATACACCGATAAGCCACAGTATTAAAACCACCTGCCCAATATTGTGTAGATCCCCATGTTCTGCCAAAACCACTCTGACCTGTTGAGGGATGGACTCTGAAGGCATCTTGTTGTATCTGGCTTTATGATGTTCGCAGCATTTCAAACTGATATGAGATTCCACTTAAGAATTAATATATATTTTCATGATTTTAACTTTTATTTAAATCTCAAAATAATGTCCAAGCTTAATATCATTTTAAGATTGTATTAGCTCTGCACAGTATCCTAAGAGATCTGTTGTACTGCTAAAACAGTAAATTACTTAGTGATTCTGTGGTACTTGTTGAATGCTTGGATGCACTGGTAAGTTTGCACTTGATTTACAAATAAAGTTGTCAATAATGAGAATTTGGTAAACATAATTAATATTTTGTGTTTTGATACATATCAACACCAATAATATTTATTTTTGCATGTTATAAAAGTAAAATGTGGGGTAGAGTATACATTAATCCTATAGACCTGTTGGCTACTGTAGTGTAACAGTACCGAGCCATCTAACCTTTTGTATGTTGCCTTCCTATTTTTCCAGTTGTTATACTTTTGTTTGACTTACTATCTGATCTACTTATGCCTGATCAAAAATGAACTTTGTTTGTTTGGCCCTGTGGTTAAATTATCCCTCCTTCTCACTCTCAGTTTTTCTTACTCTTTTGCATGAAGGTAACACTGGCAGTTACAAGGCAATGTGAAATATTTGGACTCAGTATTTAGCTAATTAAATGCAAAATTGACTGCTGGCAGTGTGATAACCTCCCAGAGTCACCTCTGCTTTTCATTAAAGCATGATTCCTTGTTGGTGTGTTTTGTTTGGAAGGTATATAGAGATAAAGAACATGTTTGGCCTAGAATAGAGCTGGCAGTGGAACTGTGATGACTCTTGAACCACAGACCGCTTATAACATATGAATCATCTGGCACTCTACTGCAAACCAAACTATGAAATATCTACTCTAAGGGTTACGCAAAATATCGTTTCCCCCAGGAAAGTGAATGCCTACACAGCTACTACGACAAAGGGTGCAATATTAACTCTGTGACAAAACTGCATTCATACTTATTTTATAATTTCTGTTATATTATTTTTAGATACTAAAAATTTGCATCAGTAAAATATTAGTTGTACAGCATACAACATGCTATACATGCATGCTCTGTATACTTGGGCTCAGATTAGGAGCAAATAAGCATAGTTCTGGAGCAACTCATTATTTCACCCCTTTAACAATTTTGCTGTAACGAATATGTATACCTGCACACTGGCCATTCTTTTAAGCATTAATTGCCAAGTCGTTAACATTACTAATTGTGAACCATTAATGCCATTCTGTCTGAAAAGTTATCTTGTCAAGATTAAGATAGTTTCAAAATTAATGAATTAAGTAATGAATGAAAAACACTTCAGTGTCCTAATGTAACTCAAAATTCATAAAGTTTAACATTTTTGGAACATTCTAAGCAGTAAAGATGTGCATGGTGTACCAATCGATAATGTCAAAATTTTTTTCAAATCCTGACATAAGCCAGATAAAAAGAGACTAAATGTGAAACATACTATTGTTATAGTGAAACTGGTAGTTGCTATGCTGCTGTTTACCTTAATTGAAAGATATTTGATTTCCTACTCACAGGTGCTTACCCCTTTTTTTAAGCCTTGGATTACATTTCACCCCATACAATTTGGAGTGGTTAAGTTGTGTATATTCTTTATTAACATTGAGAGCTTATACAGTATTTTGACTTATTTTTTAGTGGTGAGTGCACAAGAAGGTTTGAGTGTACTCGGTAATGCACTAATTTCAGTTTTTTATAAAAATGTCTTTTTTTCTGGCACAGCTTTATATTGACCTGTGTTCTAGGATTGCTTCAGAGTAATCAAATGAAATCACGAACTTTGTCCGCAGACTGCATGTGGAATCCTGCAAATGCTAATTTCAAAAATTAATTAAAAGATTAATTAGTCACAGTGTGGAATAGTGGGTCCATAGCTAAGTGGTAGAGGTTTGTTTTTAAGTAAATAAATAATTAAATAGCCAGGTCAATCTCTATGGGTGTGTGTGCTCATGTAGCTGCAGGAGGTTGGTGGGGTAGTTGAGATGGAGCACACCTGCACGTGAGAGTGTGACTTGTCTTGAATGCTCCATTGGTTTTATGTGGTCTGCGAATGAGTCTCTGCGCCTATGGAGGCATATAGGAGGAAGCCAGTACGAGGCAGAAAAAACAGAACGAAAGAATGGTTGTGGTATCAAAGGTGGTGGATTCAGGAGGCTCCTTGAAGGCCACAGGAGCGTGGAGCCTACATGCATTGTCACACACAATGTATCTTAAGTTTCAGTTAAAACTACTACTTAATCAGGTAGCCCAGTACAGGAATGGCACTATGAGAGGTATAGATGGAGGCTGCTCATAATGGCATTCTTGCTGTCCTGAAACTCACATATTCATATATGTAGATCAATAATTCTTACTAATTCAAGAATGTCAATGAGTTGTATCATCTGCTTTTTGCCTTTGTTTTTGAGAATTGGTTGTATTTATGTAATCAGTAAGAGAAGTAATAGAACACCTGCAAAGACAATTTTAATGAAAGGTGGTATTGTACCTTTTATTTTTTAGCATCCAGTCTTAATCCTGGAAATATTCTTTTAGATGATTGTTGTTGATACAGAAACTATGTTCACTCACTCACATGCAGTGAAAAGTGTTACTTTTATTCACTTTAGTGAAGCGATTAGAAACGTAGTTAATTAGTTAAAAAATAAAGAAAAATGTGCCCACGCACACAGTATTGGGAAGGCAGGCATTCTATTTTTGGTTACTGATTTGACATAGAAATGAAAGTGGCAGTCTTACATGAGGAAATTCTTTTTTGTTAGTAAATTCAGTCTATCAATCACTTTTTTATATTCCTGGTTATAAATTTGTAATCTAGCAACTGTTTGACACCAAACAGAAATAGTAACTTAGAGTAGTTAGTGGATTAAGGGATACTTCAGTAGATCTCATTGGTAGTCATATTTGGTCAGTACCACCCTATAAGTACTTACTCTCTCTTTTGGCTCATTATATAACTTTCTTTGAGTCTGAGACAAGTATGCAGTCTGAATTTTAAAAGGAGATTAGAAATGAAATATGATAACTTGCAGTAAACCACTGAAAGGGTAGGCACAGATGACAAAGAAAAGTGTTGTTTAGTGTACGTCCTTGAAGAGTGATTTGTTAGGCTTTGTGGCAAGTTTTAGGTGCCATAGCATATTTTGCAAAATAAGTCCTGTTAAATGCATAGCTCTCGCTTACCAGTTAGATTTCCCTATGTGTATGATACATTTGTACTTCTTTTATGGACACTAGTTTTCATTTAATATAGCTATAATATTCAACTTTCAATTGAGTATATCTGAAATTCTTTTACAGTCTGAGTTTTCAAAGTTAAGTTGAAAATTTCAAATATCTCCATTCAGCTTCATGTTACTACAAAAGCCACAGTGTGGTAGGTCAGGAGCACTGGCCAGTGCATTGAAATGCACAAGAAGTGCCTATAGTTTGTGCGTTCCTGTTGCTTGGAATAGTATAAACACATAAGTGATGACAAAGTCACCTACAGTGGTGAATTCTTATACTATTAACTTGCAAAGCGATGATTTAGTGTGTTCAATCCACTATGCAAGGAAAATTTAATGTAACAATAAGAGCCACACATATAAATGAACATGGTGTTATGTGTGTGTGCATCATAGCCAAAGTTTAAGGATAGGTTGATCTTGAGCCGCATGTGATGAAACATTTAAGAAAAAAATAAATACAGGGAATCAGACCCAGTACCGGCGTGCTAGCAAATATACCAGATCCCTAAAAGAGGCTCTTCTATGTCAACAGTATGCCATGATAAACATAAAAACAAAGTGATTTTGGTGGCGGGGGGAGGGATACAGAACATAGTAATGTATGTAATGTTATGTACTGCCACAATGTCTGTACTTCAGTAAAAAGAAAGAAAAAAAATACTATAAATGCAGGTGTAAATTAATATTCCTGATCTGTTCATGTAGAGTTTTACAATTTTATGTGAAACAAGCATACACTGGCTTGATGCTAACCCTGAATTTTTCTCATGTCATCTGTTGATACTAACCCTTTAATTCTCTTCTGGTTGCACTTTAATTTCCCTGCATGTTCATGATAAATTCATTCAATCAGACCTCTAATGTAGATAAAATCATGTTTGCTGTTTTAGGGAGACTTTCTTGATGAGGTACAAGCAGGCTGTCCAATAGTAGAGGTGAAATGCTACTTAAATTTTAAAAACAAAAAATCGGGAGTGGACTCCCCTAGACTTTCTCGTATACTCAGATATGGAAATGGATATTTGGGGAATAAACTGCAAGACAATGATTATATGTTTGTATTATGCACATTAAAGAACCATCAACAACAAATCAAATTAATAATATATTGAACAGCTATTATAGAAGTAAAGTTGAATAAATTAGACTCTGCAGCTGCATTAATAAAAAGCAAAGTACCACTTCCGGTTAGTGGAAATAGCCCAAATGTTGATAGAAATCTACGTTTTGTACCTAATACTTATATGCAAAATTTGGTTGAACTAAGTGAAAGCATACTTAAGTTATCATGTTTACACACACAGACACACACGCACACAGACATAATTTCAAAAATTGTATTTTTTGACTCGGGGACGTCTAAAATGTTGAGATTCATCAAAATCTCGAAATCAGATTTTTTGGATGATAGCAATACTTTCCGTATACTTTGTATATGAGAAAGTAAAAGGAAAGAAAAATAAAACCACCTGTTGCATTTGAAAAGTCTAATTAAGATGAACAGTAGTGGTTGTTTTTTGTGTTTAACATACCTGTGTGGTTAATGTAGCGTAAATGTTAATAACATTTGCTATTGCTAAACAAAAGCCATATATTTCACTTACTGTGTCTTATGAAGTTGCATTATATTGTAGTTCTGTTATTGAAAACTAACTTTCAAAAAAAAAAAATAAATCCTAGTACTGGTGCACAGTATTGGCTTATGTTGTTGATATGCTGGGATTGATATTTGTGTACAATTAAGTAAACATTCTCTGCACAGTGTGCTTTTAATTGAAACAAACCTAGATCTTTGCATATTTTGTAAACCGCAAGTAGTTAAATTAGCACATACGAGTTATTGCAACTTTGTCTGTGAGGCAGAGAGAGATTTTATTTGCTCGTATTTTGTTTTAATTATAGTTTTGAGATTATTAGAAGTGGTTTATAATTTACATATTGGTTAATATGAGCACTAACTTACATTATATGAACTAGAAAGTACTCTCATAATTTTATAAGCTTTTCTTTAACATTATTCAAGACTATTTTGGGAGCATATGTGATTGCATATATTAATAATACTTCATCTATTCTAAAACATTTTTGTAAAATGATCATATACACTTTGCTCTGGAGGTACTTTTTTCATCAAAACTATAGTATTTGTAAAATATATGAAATTTACATTCCATATTCAGTGTGCATTTCTTCCTTTCATAAGAAAATATTTTTTTTTTGATCAGGACACTAGTAAAACCAAGTTAGTAAAAACTTATGTTATTCCACCCTTACATAAACAGGGATCATGATTAAAGATTTTACAAATTGTTGTCAATGTTTCATTAGTAATTTCAGCCCTTTGTCTGCAGCTCTGAATTTTGTCTTTCTCAAAATTTTATATGGACCAAAAGCACAAAGACTTTTTACTCTTTAATAGAACTGTTTGTTTGTATAGCTCCATTATTAGTCCATCCTGGTTTACTTTTTTATGTTAAGCATGAGAATACTGCATCTGGTACAGGTGTGTAGAATAGCTGGCCAAGTGAAATAAACAACATTTATGTATCCTTTTTTGTATGGCATAGCTAGAATGTGTATGATTTTGAAGTTTTGCAAATGCAGTACTTTCCTGGAGTGGTGAAGGTTTTTGTTAATGGAATTGCTCACTTTTTTTTTTATTTGTCACATAAAATCTGTACCCAGTGTTGTTGACATGCACAATCCATTTCAGTAAATTTGACAACTTTGTATACTATAGAACTGTCACAAAGAATAAAGAAGTAGGTGCCTGTTTTAACTTAATGATGATTTCTTAACTTCCCATGGGCTCACCACCTGTAGGAGGGGCCAAGGAGGTTGGGTGCAGTGTGAGTTGGGTGGTGGCCGAAGACTGGGACCTTGGTGGTTGTAATGTGGAATGTCACCCCTCTGAAGGGGAAGTAGCCTGAGATGGTGCGCAAGGTCAAGAGGTTCAGGCTAGATATAGTCGGGCTTACATCGACGCCCATCGTGGACTCTGGAACCAATCTCCTTAAAGGGGCTGGACTCTCTACCACTCTGGAGTTGCTTCCAGTGAGAGGCGCTGAGTGGGTGTGGGCAAACTTATTGCCCCCGACTTGGAGCCTGTAAAATTGGGGTTCACCCCAGTAGACGAGAGGGTAGCCTCCCTCTGCCTTCAGGTGGGAGGACAGGTCCTAACTATTATTTGTGCGTATGCGCCAAACAACAGTGTGGAGTACCCACCCTTTTTGGAGTCCCTGGAGGGGGTACTAGAGGGCACACCTTCTGGGGACTCCCTCGTTCTGTTGGGAGACTACAATGCTCTTGTGGGCAATGACAGTGAGACCTGGAAGGGCGTGATTATCAGGAATGGCCCCCCCAATCTGAACCCGAGTGGTGTTTTGTGATTGGAGTTCTGTGCTCGTCACAGATTGTCCATAACGAATACCATGTTCAAGCATAGGGGTGTCCATATGTGCACCTGGCACCAGGGCACCCTAGGCCTCAGTTTGATGATCGACTTCGTGGTCGTGTCGTCGGACTTGCGGCCACATGTCTTGGACACTCGGGTGAAGAGAGGGGCAGAGCTGTCAACTGATCACCAGCTGATGGTGAGTTGGCTTTAATGATAGGGGAGGATGCCAGTCAGGCCTGGTAGGCCCAAATGTATTGTGAGGGTCTGCTGCGAATGTCTGGCAGAGTCCCCTGTCAGAAGTAGCTTCAACTCCCACCTCCGGCAGAACTTTGACCATGTCCCGAGGGAGGTGGGGGACATTGAGTCCGAATGGGCCATGTTCCATGCCTCTATTGTTGTGGCGGCTGACCAGACCTGTGGCTGTAAGGTGGTCGGTGCCTGTTGTGGCAGCAATCCCCGAACCCGTTGGTGGACACCGACGGTGACGGATGCCGTCAAGCTGAAGAAGGAGTCCTGCAGGACCCTTATGTCCTGTGGGTCTCCAGAGGCAGCTAATAGGTACTGGCAGGCCAAGCGGAATGCGGCTTTGGTGGTTGCTGAGGCAAAAACTCAGGCGTGGGAGGAGTATGGGGAGGCCATAGAGAACGACTTCCGGACTGCTTCGAGGAGATTCTGGTCCACTTAACGTCTCAGGAGCGGTCAGTGTCAACACTGTGTATGGTGGGGATGGTGCGCTGCACACCTTGACTTGGGACGTTGTTGGTCGGTGGGGGGAGTACTTCGAAGACCTCCTCAATCCCACTAACATGCCTTCCAGTGAGGTAGGTGGGCTCTCCCATCTCTGGGACTGAGGTCACCGAGGTGGTCAAAAAACTCCTTGGTGGCAGGGCCCCGGGGGTGGATGAGATACGCCCGGAGTTCCTCAAGGCTCTGGATGTTGTAGGACTGTCTTGGTTGACACTTCTCTGAATCATCGCATGGACTTCAGGGACAGTTCCTCTGGATTGGCAGACCGGGGTGGTGGTCCCCCTCTTTAAGAAGGTGACCAGAGGGTGTGTTCCAACTACAGAGGGATCACACTCCTCAGCCTCCCTGGAAAAGTCTATTCGGGGGTCCTCGAGAGGAGGGTCCATCAGATAGTCGAACCTCAGATTCAGGAAGAATAGTTTGGTTTTCGTCCTAGTCGCGGAACAGTGGACCAGCTCTACCCCCTTGATAGGGTCCTGGAGGATGCATGGGCGTATGACCATCCAGTCTACGTGTGTTTTGTGGACTTGGAAAAGGCGTTTGACTGTGTCCCTTGGGGAATCCTGTGGGGGGTGCTCCGAGAGTATGGGGTACCGGACCCCCCAATAAGGGCTTTTTGGTCCCTGTACAACCGGTGTCAGAGTTTGGTCCGCATTGCCGGCAGTAAGTCAAACCCGTTTCCAGTGAGAGTTGGACTCTGGCAGGACTGCCCTTTGTCATCAATTCTGTTCATAACTTTTATGGACAGAACTTCTAGGTGCAGCCAGGGTGCTGAGAGGGTCCGGTTTGGTGGGCTTAGGATTGGGTCACTGCTTTTTGCAGATGATGTTGTCCTGTTTGCTCCATCAGGCGGTGATTTTCAGCTCTCTCTGGATCAGTTCGCAGCCGAGTGTGAAGCGGCTGGGATGGGAATCAGCACCTCCAAATCCAAGACCGTGGTCCTCAGCTGGAAAAGGGTGGAGTGCCCTCTCAGGGTTGGGGGCAAGATCCTGCCCCAAGTGGAGGAGTTCAAGTATCTCAGGGTCTTGTTCACGAGTGAGGAAAGATTGGAGCGGGAGATCGACAGGCAGATCGGTGCAGCGTCTGCAGTGATGTAGGTTCTACATCGGTCTGTCGTGGTGAAAAAGGAGCTGAGCCGTAAGGCAAAGCTCTCAGTTTACCGGTCAATCTACGTTCCTACCCTCACCTATGGTCATGAGCTGTGGGTGGTGACCGAATGAATGAGATCGTGAATATAAGCGGCTGAAATGAGTTTCCTCTGCAGGGTGTCTGGGCTTTCCCTTAAAGATAGGGTGAGAAGCTCAGTCTTCCGGGAATTGCTCAGAGTAGAGCCACTTTTCCGCCGCATTGAGAGGAGTTAGATAAGGTGGCTCGGGCATCTGATCAGGATGCCTCCTGGGCGCCACCCTGGTGAGGTGTTCCGGGCACGTCTAACTGGGGGGAGGAATTCCCCTGGAAGAGCTAATGGAAGTGGCCGGGGAGTGGGAAGTCTGGGCATCTCGGCTCAAGCTGCTGTCCCCGCGACCCGATCTCGGATAAGCTGAAGAGGATGGATGGATGGATGGATGATTTCTTAATGTTATCCTGTTTTTCCGGTATTGCTTTCCATAGAAATTACAGTAGAACTTCCACTAAGCCAGGGGTTCTCAACGTCGGTCCTGGGGACCCCTTGTCGCTGCAGGTTTTTGTTCCAACCAGCTTCTGTTTTTAATTGAACTCCTGGGCTAATTAAGTGAACTGATATTTCCCAAGTTCTGTGTTTAGGGAACAATATATTAATTAGAAAACTAAGTTTGCTAAAAAAAATATTAAAATGTACCAAGCAGGTACAATAATAAATAATGTATTTTTTTCTTTTTAACAGTATTTTCATCTTGATTTTCATTCTACTTTTCAAGGTTTTCTAATTGTTTAATTAATCCATTATTTACTAATTAGTGGGTCTGAAGCTAAAGTAGTTGCAGCCTTTAATTATTCAGTGTTTGCCAGCGTGTCTGATCTGCTCGTTTTAAGTTGTCATTATTAAGATACAGTGAAGGGAGAAAAACTGCACAGAGAAAGGGCAAAATATAATGAAATCAACAAAAGAAAGTTAAGCATTTAAATCTATAGCAAAAGCAGAAATATTTATAAATGTCTTATAAATGTAAAAATCATGCTGCTGTGCTTTTCTGAATAGCGAATGAAAGAAAAAAACAGCTAATTAATGAGCTCAGTGTTATCAGGTGTTGTCACGGATTAGGAATCTGGTTGGAATGAAAACCTGCAGCCACAGGGGGTCCCCAGGAACGAGTTTGAGAAACTATTCCTTTAGTATTTTATCAAACTGGATTTTTATTAGTTTTTAAGTAAATAATAATTTTGGAGGCACTATTTCTCTGTGAGGACTTAAATGAATATGCAGTAGCTTCCACTATATATATTCAGTGATGCATTCCAGAGATTTTAATATCCATTTAGCAGGGTTTTACTTTATTTAAAGAGAGCACTTATTTCTGATGACTTTTTTTATTATTGATTTTCATCTGTTCTAGGGCACTGAGGCATACTGGTTAATGTTGCTATCTAACACAGCTGTAAAGCATTCCTGGATTCATGTCCCAACCCAGGTACTACCTACAGTGTTTTTTTTCCCAGATAATCTATTTTTTCCTGAATCAAACAGATTGCAGGTTAGGCTTTGTTTTGTTTCCAAAGTAGCTCTTTATTATTGAGTACAGGTACGTGCATTTGTGTCCATGAATAGATTACAATGACCTTTCAAAACTGTAGGTAAGAGGCCACTATTATTGCTATTTTTTCTAATTTTAGTGCAAATTAAATAAATCATTAACATATTTTGAGCATGTGATGATGGGTGCTCTAAGAGCTTTTCATTTAGATTTTTAGCATCTCATAGTTAGACGGATTTTTGACTAGCTGACCAAAAAATCAGTATGTAAGTTCAATACAGTAAAACATCTTTCCATTCATCCTTTGACTGTAATACATGTACAGTTATGAAAAACAAGCACATTTCAAACTGAGGGGCTATCACTAATTCTATCTTTCATTCCAAAAAATAAGTGTGTTCCAATTTTTCATTATTGGTCTGACATTCACTTTCCTCACTCACATCAGAAATAATAGTGTAAGACAGACTGGTGTAATGATACTATGTATAAAGCACCTGCAGCAACACTTGGTCATAGATTAATTAAACAATAAATATGTCCCTCTTCTTTTGTTTTTGAAGGTAATAGATTGTATGTCAGCACACATCCTAAAATGTTATGAAAGCAGGGAAAGCACATACAGCACATAAGTAAAATGGGAGCCACAAAAATGCAGCATAATTGCTGTAGTTGTTCTAAGTCTAGTTTTGGACATAAAAAAACGTGTAATAACGCATGTCTGATCTCTCATGTGGCATACTTGGCTTAAAAACAGAACAAAAAAAATAAATAATTGTGCAGGTGTTCTCAAATGATGGATGGAAAGGCTGAGACCATTTTTTATTAAGTGTTATTAATACTGAAAAGGATAGCTGAATCTCTCATCAGATTCTGACAAAAATGACTACTGGACTAAAGTCGATATGACTTTTTTTAAACTGTTTTCCACTCATTCATCATCCATCCATTCATGATTGAATCCACATACTCAAAGCCTAAATAGACAGCATCAAACACATGTTGAAATTAAACCGAGACCAAAAAAGGTAGTTCTCAAAAAAAGACAAAAATAATTCAAACACCACTGATTGAGCCATCTTAAAAAGATTAGTGACAGAGGGCAAGGGTAAGAAAATGTATAGAGTATATTATAAATGGAGTCAGGTGAACCTAATAAGTTTATATCCATGTCATAGTCCAGTGAAGCCCACAGTTGACATTAATCTAACATGCTTTGCAGCCAGTGTGTTTTCGTGTTTGCACATTTCACAACAAGTAGTATTTCCTTCTGTGCTGTATTAAAGTCAGTTACACTTTGCATACTGTTGTAAGAGAGAGTGAAATTTTGTAAAAAATAAAGGTGGTCCTAATTATTCTTAAACTCTCTTCTCTGGGAATTCTGTCTTGTATAAGTGCTTAAACTCTTATCAGACATTAGGCTTTCATCTTGAATTCATGGTTATTTTTTAAAATATTTGTTCATTGAGCTTTACTTTGACATTTTTTACAAGCCACAGTTACTTTAAAGTGAGTCTGTCAGATTTAAGGTAATTTGAGTATAATTTCAATGTATTAAAGAATCATCTTGCTTGATTAACCATCCCCCATTTGACATATTTTATAGACCTCTTTTTGTACATTACTAGTACACCAATTCTTCCTGTTCCTCTTTATATTTTTTCAGTTGTTAATTTGTCATTGGTAAAATGGACAGGCTTCAGCTTCTTATGCATTTGTGAAGAAGAATGGTTATTGGGACAGATTTTCCTACCTCACTGCCTGCTCTTAGATCTAAAATTGTGGTAGGAGCAGGTTTTTAAATACTTCTGTGTTACTCTAAAAATATAGTTTTGCTCCGGGGCCCATTCCAGTTCACTCTTAAATTGGAGTTCCCTGGCTTACTGAAGCTTTTAGCTAGAACTGTTAAGCATCAATTGTAGGAAGCAAATACTGGATTAAATTTTCATTAACAAAGAGTGGAAAATAACTGCCACATTTCTGATTTTCTTTTTTTTTGTTATAACTTTAATAACAACAAATGTAAATAAACCTTTTCAGTAACAGTGTCCATTTTTGTTTCCTCAGCCAACATATAGTTTCATAGGCATTCTGAGTTTTAGATGGCTTCTGACTATATAGACACAACACCTTAAACATAAATATTAAGGTCACCCTTGAGCAAGAATGTAAAAATATTTACAATAATAAAAACTAAAAAAGTACAAACACATTTGTATTGGCCAGTATGTTTAATGTGCATTTAGATATCAGAGGTGAATAGGGTCCTTGTGAGTAAAAATAAAGCAAGTCCGAGAAGTTTTAGATCGGCAAGGTAAGACGTTTGGATGTTGCTTTATGAAATATTTCAAATGTGTGTGTTAATACAGTATTTTTATTTTTGAAGCACACTGCCTGAGGCTGCAGAAATGTTTATAGCAGATTTCACTACTTGCATTTATGAATACATGACAATATCAGAGGCTTTTTGCACTACGTCAAGAACAAAATTATTTTCAGTAGCTGGCCGATATGATAGAGTGGAGAAAGAGCAATGTACTATGTGTACAAGAGACCAAGTGGAAAGGGACTAAGGCCAGAATCATCAGAGGTGTGTGCAAAATGTTCTACAATGGCGTGGACAGGAAGAGAAGCATTGTAGGGGTAATTTTGAAGGGAAGAGTATGTTATGAATGGTTGTGAGGTGAAGAGCATGTCGGAGAGAGTGATGAGCATAAAGGTGGAATTCGAAGGGGTAATGTTAAATGTCATTGGCACGTAAGTCCTGCAAGTGGGATGTGAGATGGTTGAGAAAGAAGATTTCTGAAGTGAGTTAGATGAAATGGTGGAGAGTATACCCAAAGAAGAGAGAGTGGTGATCGGAGTGGACCTTAATGGGCATGCTGGTGAAGGGAACAGTGATGATGAGGAGGTGAAGAGCAGGTATGATATTAAGGAGAAAAATGTTGAAGGGCAGAATAAGGAGGAACACAGGGTGCACAAAGGTGGATTATGTCCTGTGTAGAAGGTTCAGTGTGAAAGAAATTAGAGATTTTAAGGTAGTGGCAGGGGATAGTGTAGCTAGACAGCATTGATTGGTGGTATGCAGGATGAATTTCAAGGTGAAAAAGAGGAAGTGAATGAGAAAGGAACCAAAGGTCAGGTGGTGGAAGCCGAAAGAGAAAAACGGTTGTGTGAAATTCAGAGTAAACGTGAGAAAAGCTCTGGGTGGTGGTGAAGACAGAGTAGATGATTGGAACACGACAGCTCAAGTGGTAATCCAGAAAGCTAGGAAGGTTCTTGGTGTTATATATCGACAGAGGAAGGAAGACAAAGAGACTTGGTGGTGAAATGAGGAAGTACAGGAAAGCATAAAGAGGAAGAGGTTAGCGAAAAAGAACTGGGATATCAGAGAGGTGATTGGATATGACAAAATGCTTTGCTCACTTTAATGTCAATTTTCAAAAGATTTGCTAATGGGCTTTCCACATGTCCTGTTTATTAATTGTTGATTTGTTTGGAAATGGACAGTTATGCCATCTCTCCTTTGAAATCTTTCAAGAGGTGCTGGGGGTGGATTTTCTAATTTGCTTCCTTGTATGCTACTGGAATGTGTTCTGCACTGCAACATCTAAAGTTGTGCATGCCTGCAAACACACACAGCTTATGTTTAACCCATAAAATAGTTTTTCTCAATGCTAGATTGTCAAAACATAGCAAAAACTTTGTTTAAAATAAATTTGAAAAAAAAAAAATAAAAATAAGATGAGTTCAAATAGGATCCTCATTTATCTGTTTTTATCAGAAAAGTTGTACAGGAGCAGTTACCAAAGGATGGCTTCAAAGGTGATTCTGTGTGTGACCCCTTGATAAGGCAAAGGAAGCTTTTGTCTGCAGCCCTAAGATAATTGAAGGTGTCAGGGTGTTTTAGTTTTTTTAATCCATGTTTTTTTAACCTACTGTTATTTAAATTAATACTATTTTGAAAAAAATTGCAGACTTGTTTGTATCTGTTAACTTTGTACTTCAGTTTTACTTGCATAAAATATTTTTTTATTTTTAAAATACAATGCAATTTCTAGAAATATTAAATGGTAAAGAAAAGTTTGTGTTTTATTTTTTCATATACTTAATGAAATCTAGATACTGTTTTGGGTAGAGGTGTAGGACAGCTATTTCTCCTGAAACCACTTTATTTTAATACTTTAAACAAGCAGTACCATATAAAAACCCTAGTCTATCGGACAATCTAAGATCAGTGTTGCCAACTGAACCCCACACCCATTAGCTTTTGGCCTTCTTGTCTTAAAGTTCATATTAAGTGAAGGAATGTATGAATGAATCAGTGAACAGCTTAAAAAAACCTATCAAAGAACAATGTATATTGAAGGAACAAAGTTAACAGCCTCTGAAGCAAAAAAAAAGAATTTAGAAGGCAGAAAAAGGAACTGATCTCTTTGAGAGCAGGGAGAAAAGGAGGAGCAAGACACATTCAAAATGTATTTCTAGCAAAAGTAACGCAATTAGAAACAAAGTTATGATAAGAGAAGTGAAATTGAATCGCAGTGAAGAGTTTACACAAGAACACATGGATGTCAATAGTAAGGCTAATGGTCAAAAATGGCTAATGGCTAATTGGACAAAAATTGGACTCGAGTCAACTGATGTTTGGGTTTCCATAGTCTATGGAAGGAAATTGGCCCACACTGTCCAGGGGCCTCATGTATAAATGGTGCATACTCACAGAAATGTTGCGTAAGAACGATACCACGTTCAAATCGTGATGTATAAAACCTAAACTTGGCGTAAAGCCACGCACATTTCCACGGTAGCTCATACCCTGGTGTACGCAAGTTCTGCACTTGGTTTTGCAGACTGGCGGCACCCAGCGTCAAAGCAGTGCTACTGTTCCTGTGTGGTTTATCTTTCTTTTTCAGATCCACATCCCTGACGTGACTTTATAAACACACTGAAATTAACCACATATTTTTATTAGTTTAATGCATCTGATTGTAATTGACCTGTAACAATATAATGGTCCACAGAATGGTCAAACTTTTCTAAATACAATAACTGCTTTAGTGTTGTTACTCTCACTGTACCTTCTTCTTCTTTCAGCTGCTCCCGGTAGGGGTTGCCACATCGGATCATCTTTTTCCATATTACTCTCACAGCACCACTCGGAGTATTTATGTCACTGTATCTGAGTGTAAATCACAGGAGTACAGCAGCTGATCGGAAAGAGAATTATCGGTATACAGCATCAAGCACACGCTGCCTCAGCCATTCGCTATTTGAACTGGTCTCATCCGACAAACGCTTCAGAGCCTTTTGTGGTCGGACATTGCGGTTCACAAACAGTTTCATCCCAAGAACTATACACGCACTCCATCAGTCCA
Source organism: Polypterus bichir lapradei (assembly GCA_026402145.1). Classification (NCBI taxonomy): domain Eukaryota; kingdom Metazoa; phylum Chordata; class Cladistia; order Polypteriformes; family Polypteridae; genus Polypterus; species Polypterus bichir. Next base: position 104,018,981 of record JANRMT010062814.1, on the reverse strand, counting down.
AGTGCTCCTTGTAGAACTGTCTGTACAGTACTTGCAAGTTTACAGTGAGGTAATTGTACTTATGATACAGTTATAATATTGCACAACCTGAGCCACTTTATAAAGCGTGTATTTACATATGATGACGATATCTTTAAGATGAAATGCAGCAAAATATATTTTTTATACAGATACTGTAAAATTTTAACTTTAACTACATGGTGCCACAGTGTGAGCCAGTACCTGGAACTTCATTCACGGATTGTTCCTGCCTCGCGCTGTATTCTTGCTGTGGCTGGCGCGACACTGCAAGGATAGATGGATAGAATAATTAAACATTACGAAGATATTTTAATTGTCCTTAAAAGTTTTGAAGAATCAGCATTCTAAGCTTACAGATGGCTTAATGTTTATTACAGAGCTGATTGTGTGGCGATTGGGTATTTGGAGAAAGAAAAGTAAGGACTGGAATTGGGGGTTTGTACATTTGAAAAAGACAGTACTGCTACAATAAAGCATTTCATCGAAGGTCATGCATGGCGCAGCAAGCATCTTGCGTAAGACATGAACAATCACTGCGCCACTGTGTTCCCATGTTTAATAACATGCTTTAACTCCTATCATCATGAAAATGATATAACTTATACTTCTCAGTATTTTAATTATTCAGAGAGCTATAATATCATAATCTAATGGATTCTGTGTCCTGTCAGAGGAAGAGAAAAACGGAAGCACGTAGTGATTCACGCACATACAGCACATAGAAGATCAAATACAAAACAAAGGATTTAACGTGTTACTTTAGTTACGATGGGATTTGAGAAACGAGTAAATTAGGCGATTTTAAGATGAAGTTTATGACATTCTATTTTAATGACAAAATAAACTACGTGATTAAAGTGGAAATTTAGAGATTAAAGTTGACATTTCATGCTTTTTTCACACTGTGTGCCTTTTTTTTTCTCTGTACCCTAATAAGCTTTCATATGGCACTCAGACGGTGGGCTACGACTTGCCTTTTCACGGCGACTTTGATATCTGACAACTTCTTTTTTATTTCAGGCACTTTGTGAATTTGAGCTTTCTAGTTTCTCCGACACGCTATGTCACTCGATCAACTTCCTTTTGTTGTTTATATCACTGTTTAAACCAACAAATAGTACGTTTTTCCTTGCCTCCACTTGGTGTTCACAGAAATTCTTCTATTTTTCCTCGTACTTTTGCCATTGCCTTTTCACCAAACACTGAGCTTAAGGGCTATTTATATTGATTTGCATTTTCAAAGAGGCTTAATTCTGTAAGGAGTTGGGACGGGACAGCAGGTGTGTGCACGTGCGTTAATTTCCATGCAGACCGGGATTTATGTAGCGGAAGAACGTGGAAGTTGGTGAACGCACAGATTTATGCATCTGGATTTTTTTGTAAGTACATTTCCGCTTTTGTGCTTACGTCATGTTATAGTGCGAATTCTATGCACAGCATTATGCATGAGGCCCCAGGAATTTATTCTTTATTAAAGTACTGGAAAGTAGTGTTGATAAAAATCAAGAGTTTGGCAAGCTCCATTCCATACTAATGTTTCCAAATTTTATACCCAGAGTATTTATTGTGATGATTCTTTAGTGTCAGTACTGGGGGAAAATTGTGTAGTACTGCCTAAGCAAAAAAAAAAAGTTTCTGTATAAAAAGGCTATTTGGTGTTCATCTTTTTTTAATATGTGTAGCATATACTTTTTTTAAAAAGAGCATCCTTCAACTACAATAAAGAACAAAATAGATGAATCCAGTGTTGGCTTTTGTATTCAATGTGCTACTGGAAATACATTGTTCAACATGTAAGAGGATAAGTGCATTCTGAAAGCTTGCTTTAAGAGTTGAATTCCTGCAAATGGATCTGAATTCTTATGGATAGGTTAAGGGCCTCCTCATTCATTATGAGTAATTTACTTTAAATCACCTTATAATAAACCATAATTCTGTTGTAGATTTTTTTATTTTTATTAGTTTTTTTTTCTATTTTTATGATTGACATCTTTTACTATCATAATTAATGTTAGTATTACTACTGTGCTAGAACTAGTACTGTTTGCTTTATTACAGTAATTACCTTGCCACTTTTATGGTTAGAATTCTTGTTTAACATCTGATTATCTTCTTTAAGTGTAACCTTTGAATGTGTATATAGAAGTATTCATGTGTAATTGTATATATGCTGGCATGGCCTATCCGTAAATGTTGTCTGTAAACACGAGGAAGAAACAGTTTACAAAGGACAGCCAAGCCCAGGTGTTGAACCCCTGTCTAAATTGTGGGTTAGTTAGTCCACATACACACTAACTTACTGCAATAAATAGAGGTGTCTCAATAAAGTTTATGAGCCTCCAAATCACTAAGACCTCTGGTGACATATTGGCCAACTGCAGCCTTTATATAGCTAGGCTACATAGGCAATCCCTACTCCATGCATAGGGAAGCACAACATCATTTAATCCCTTTTCCCTCTCCAGAACTGTTTGCTCTCACTTCTGGTATTATCTTTCCTGGCCGCACTCTCTTTATCACTTTCTTTAAATTAGTTACTCTGGGTGGAGTATTGCTTGCTCCATTTCCAGCTGCTACCTCCTCACTTCCATTTCTGGTTACTGCTGTCTCAGATCATGTAGCACATAATTGTTGTGTTATAGGGCATTGCTGGGCGCTGTCCTTGCCTTCTGTTGGGTTTGTATGTCATCAGTTCACTGGACTATCTGTGCAGGCTCTACAATACATAGTATACACACATGCTTCTTTTATTTCGTAATCTTATTTACTATGTTTAACATAAATGCTGCAAAATATAGATTCATTGTTCATATGTATTACTTTTTTAGTATTGTTATCAATAATTACCTCATCTAATCTCATTTCCCGAAAAACGCTTGTCCTGGTGAGGTTCATGGTGACAGCAGGCCAAGGAGGTCAACCCAAACTTTCCTGTACCAATCTACAGAGTCCATTTCTTCCTTGTAAATTCTTAGGTGTTCCCAAACTAATCAAGAGATATAATCCCTACAGCATGTCCAGGGTCTGACATGGGGACTATGCTAGGAGCTGCTCTACGTACTACATACCTGAACCACCTTCACTGGTTCCAGAGGAGCAAAGACTCTAGTCTGGGGTTCTTCCAATTCACTGATTTTCTCACCCTGTCACAGAGTTCCAGCCCAGCCTCCCTGTGATGAAACCTCATTTCTGCTGCTGTTCTCACAATCTTATTCTTTCTGTTATTATCAGATGATCATAGGGGAGGGGGGAAAAAAAGCCTGGCTGGTTTATGTGGGTTGCTCGACCACTATGTGCTTGTCTGTGAATGCTACACCCTCCAGAAGTGGGTCCTGATAGACCAATCCCAGGCAGGGTGCACTGCTTTTTAATTTGTACCATCGTAAGGGTCACTATAAACCATTCTTTGTGTAACCTTTAAGCCAGAATCCATTCGCAAAGGGGGACCTTAACAGGAACACAACGCTCCAGACGACCTAGCTCTGAGCATCAATTAGATGCACATGTCCCAACACTGCATTAAGGCAATGGTCCAATGTTGGGTGAAAATTACCTTGACCATATAAAATATTTTCAGTATGATATTACACTTTTTCATTATTGTTATTAATGGGATTGGCTGCTGGTGAACAGTGCCTGTTGACAGAAAAATCTGTAAAAACAGTTAGGCTTGCTTGGGCATTTAGTTTCCCTCCCTACATATTAATAACACTGTTGTTATTACTTTTGAAGAGACATTGGGATGGACTGAATAGTATTACTAGTTGTTGATCTTTTTTTATACTTTGTTTCCTTGCTTTGATGCTATTCTACAATTATGCACAGACTTGCAGCTTACCTAGCTGAGGCTATTCATATTAAATGTTCTCTGTAGTTTATTCTCTTTTTTTTTTCGCTTTTATTGATACCAATCAATCACCGTGTAGCATCGACAAATGAGTAAATAATTTTCCCCATGATATAATGAATACCACAAAGCACTAACATGTGAACGACAATCATGGGTGGGTCCCCCATGAAGTATCAATTAATCACAGCAAGGCACGATTCGCCTGCAAGTCATGAGTGGAGTTTCATGTGCACGGTTGTGTGGCACTTCCAAACTGTTGAGCAGGAAAGGTAGTAAGCAGTTGAGCAACAGTTGAAAAGTTCTGCGTGGCTTCCTAAAAAAATGGCAGACTTGCATATCAGTTTGTGCCACTCTGTACCAGCTTTTAAAATATGCATGCCAATTACTGATGCCAGACCCACAATGACCTGTAAACTTTGTGACCAACACAAGGTCAAAGAGATGATCCCAAATGGATCTGTTAGTCGACACATTACTGTATGTGATATACTAATATTACAGTTTGAGCATCCCTAATCTGAAAATCCAAAATATGAAATGCTCCAAAGTCTGAAACTGAAACTGCTGCTGTTCAGGTATGACGATAGTATAGGAGTTGATATAAGATTGAAAGAATTTGCAGCCATGTTTGTGAAAATACAAATGCATAATATTCATTTGATGTAAACAATGTGTCACACCCCATCAAAAGAAGGTGAAAAGGACTGCCAATATAAGAAATAATAACAAAGAACCACAGGAGATGTAAATTTCAGTACTTAAAACACCCAAATCAATAAATGTCCCTAACAACACCAACAGAAGCACAGATAAGGCTGTACAGCATCCACCTTCCAACTGCACATCTAAAAAATAACTAAAGAAAGTTAACATTACTGTCAAATTGGAAATACAAACATGCCATGCCAGAACATAGCCACTGCATTTTAACATGTACTGTAGTATATACGTAGACCACAATGCTTATCTAAACTCTGTTTGCTGTTATTTTGCAACATGGTGATGCAATAGTCAAAATGACAGAAAGATATTGTATCAGACCGAAGCACTTATCAAAAGCCTTGAACCAAGTAGCTGCAGTGGTCTGTGTGTGTATGTCTGATCTGTAGCTGCACTCTTTACTATGTACAAATTAATAATTAATCTTCAGCTCCTTTGTGCTACTGAGATCCTGAATGGACAACTACTGTTTTTTTTTTTTGTTTTTTTTTTTGTTTTTTTTTTTTTCCATCAAGTGTTTTGCACTTTTTTTTTTTTTTGCTCTCTCCCTGAAACTCAAATGGCTAAAGTGCATGGACTGGAGGAATTGTGAGCGGGTGTTTTTGGAAGATGCTTATATTCCAAAATCCGACATACTTCTGGCCCGAAGCATTTCTGTGTCACCAATAAGTATGACTTGAAGGAGTAATGTACTATATATCTCTGGTTGTCCAGTAAATTAGGAATTTTAAGGGCTTAAATCATTTAACTATAAAGAAATAAGTTGCTACAGTATCTCAGCGGAGTTCTATGAGGGCAAATAGTGCCTTGATATTGGAGATACAGCTGAGCATCAAAGACCAACCTAAACTTAAGAACAGAGGTGTTTTAGCCATAAAATTGGTTGAAATATAGATAAACAGATCTAGTCTTTTCCTCCTTGATTAACTCTTTCAGGGCAGATGTTGACTTTTGTCAAAATTCAGGGATAGTGGACAGTAATCAGCTGTAAACAGCAACAAAATTCACCTTTCCATTTTAGTTTGACTCTCTTTGCTAGTAGGAAAGTTAGCTATGCTGCTGTGACCTCGATTCCCTGTGTGGGCATGAGTAGTGAAGAGCAAACAACCTCTAAAATGGATCAACATCCAGCGAGAGATCAAGGTGAATGCACAAAACAAAATACCACGTGGACAATGTTTTGTGCATTATTGCTGAACTGGATTTGTCAGACTCTGATTTTGATGCAAGTAATTTGGAGATGAAGATAGAAAACAAGGTACTGATATCAGCTGAACGGTCCCCGGCTGATCGTGGTGCTAAACACGTTTGTCTAGCTGAAGCACTTATGGCAATGTTTGCCTAGGAGGACCGCTGCTTAAAATGACAAGAGATGTAAACTAGATTGCTATGCAGTGCAACTGATACCTGCGCATGAAGACAGCCAGGTAGCTGGCTCGTCACACATTCCTGCTGGCCATTGAGCTGCCCCTGCGTAGCCGGCAGAAACCGCAAATAGGCAGCAACAGCAGCCACAGCACACAGCGACAGATGTTTTTTGTTTATGTGTGAAACCATTGCTTTGTTTTTCAGAAAACTGAGTTTATTTGGAAAACCATTCAGCCCTCTAAGAGTTAATTGATATTCAGTGCAAGACATTGTCAATTTATTGTAGTTCAAAACTTACTGAACAAAATTGAATCAGGGTAATGTGTACTATCCCAATCTGGATAAAATTTAATTTATATATACTTTTTCATTGGCAGGAGACATTGACTGCTGTACATAGTTTGTCCTAGGTTAGGACATTGTTATACACAAATGTCTTAATTCAATATTTAAAAAAAATAACAAAATATTAGATTCATGAAGCTTTCTATATTTATAGTATTCTACAACCTTAAAAATAAGATGGCATATCTGTTGTTGCTCTTCTAACATTGATCATTATTCTGTATAACAAATTGGAATCATACATTCTTTCCTAGTGTATGTGAGGTACATCATAATTAGCTTAGAATTGTACAGCAGACACCATTACAAATTTAAACTGAAAAAAATCTGTTCATCTGTAATGTCTTCAAGCACCTGGTTATACTATAATTTTCAGCCTTTTTAGACAAAAGTTTTCACTTATCCACCAGCTATGAGCCCAGTATAAATTTATATATTATAGTAGTACTGTATACATTGTGTTAATATCAGATAAGGCTTAATGATCACTATCAAAATATGATTATCTGGTACTGTGTTAGCCAAATTAATTCCTAAGGCTCAAAATCAATCTCATGCCTCAAGGAGAGGAACAGTAGCATGATTTAGGTAGAACTGGCCATAAGTGAGACAGAAGAAGAAGAGAAAGAAAATAGGGAATGTTCAGTAACAGTAATGAGTACACAGGTTTATTAAAAAAATAAACATACAACATAGTTATAATATTTCAGAAACAAATATTGAGTGACTAATGAGTTTTCAGTCTTTATTTAAATAATGAGACAGATTATATAGTCCTTACACAAGTAGGCACATCATTCAATACTTAAGCTGTAGCTAAGGGCTTTAACTCCAAGAGTATTTTTATTTGTTTTTGGTAATTTTAGAAGAACTGCATCTTGTAATCACAATGTCCATACTGGAATATGTACAAGTCAATGTATTCTTTAATGTAAGTAGGTCCAGAGTCTTTTAACATGTTCGGAAGGTTTTGAAACTTCCTTAAATTTAACTAGAGACCGCTGTATGTATTTATTATTTGAAGTTATATGGTCATATTTCCCAGTACTAATAATGATGTTTACTTCAGCATTTTCATTTTACTGCAGGAGATAAAGGGAACAATTCGAACATGTAAATAAAGCATTGCAATTGTCAATTCTCCATGAAAAAATTACATGGTTTATTTGTATATATCCTGTGTAATAAGAAAATGCATAGATTAATGTTTTATGTACTTAGGTGGGAATGGCAGTATATAGTTCAGTAAAGTAGCTACTGAAGGATACAATAGCACTTACAGGGGTGTCAAACTCTGATCCTGCAGGGACACAGGTAACCGATTGCTCCTGCTAATGGAACATACCCCTTCTTCTTTAATTTTGACTGATTTACTTTTATAGGTTTAGAAACCTTAATTGGTTCTTTTTTTCTCTATACAGCAGCCAAAAAATAATAAGATACAAAGCAAGCCAACTCCAGTATCAGAGTTTAATGCTCCAGATTTAGAAAGTTAATGCCTACAGTAATTTCTATTCAGCTAAGCAAATATTAAGGTCTTCCAAGTTGCAAAAGTTAAGGCAACCTACTACTGTCTGCAGTATTCTCATCAACCATTAGAAATGTTTTTTTTCTGTATTAGATGACTGTATTCATATCACTAGCAGATAAAGCAAAGTGTCATCTCTATACAAGTACAAATATGTTTTCAAACTACTGTATATCTTCCAGAGAGAGCATAAAAAAGCAAAAATAGTGAATGTGCCACAACACCATTTAAGGATGCAATGATGAAGCACTGGCATCACAGTACTGTACATTCTGAAATCAATTTGATAAAAATGAACATAGATTAAGGTGTGTACAGTAGCATTAAAAGCTGGGCTTAAGGCTCACAACATGGTATCTGTAGAATTTTCTTTATCAGGAGATATTAGAGTATTATTAACAGCACAAGAAAAGTCAATTTAAGTATTCTCACTAGTGCAAAATTCAGATTGAAACTTTTCAAACAGGTTAAATGATTAAGCTGAAACCAAGATGAATGGCTACTGTATATTTAGAAAATAAAAAAATTGACAAACGTGAGAAGACTGTTCACCCAATCAAGCACTTTTGTTAAGCTAATAGCTAATCTATTTTAATGTCACATGCAAATATTTTTTTCAAAGATTGTGAAGATTTCTGCTTCAACTACATGTTTTGCTAGGTTGATTCAGATTCCTACAACAACAACAACAACATTTATTTATATAGCACATTTTCATACAAAAAAATGTAGCTCAAAGTGCTTTACATAATGAAGAATAGAAAAATAAGAGACACATTAAGAAAATAAAATAAGTCAACATTAATTAACATAGAATAAGTGTAAGGTCCAATGGCCAGGGGGGACAGAAAAAACAAAAAAAACTCCAGACGGCCGGAGAAAAAAAATAAAATCTGCAGGGATTCCAGGCCATGAGACCGCCCAGTCCCCTCTTCTACAACTCTTTGCGCAAAGAAGTTCTTCCTGGCTTCAGTCCTAAATGCACTCCCCCCCCCCCCTTAATTTCCACTAGTCTCCTGAAGTACATGATTCACTCTTAAGTTGAATGAATTCTGCTGGATCTTCTTTATCAATCCCTTTGAGAATTCTGAAGACAAGTATTAGGTCTCCATTCAGTTTCCTTTGCTCAAGACTAAGCAGGTTTAATTCTTTGAGTCTATCAGAGTATGACATGTCCTTAAGTCCTGGGATAAACCTGGTTGCCCTTTTCTGCATAGTTTCATGTGCTGCTATGTCTTTTTTGTAGTGTGGTGACCAGAACTGTACACAACACTTCAGATGTAGTCTTACTCACTAGTACATTATATAATAATCTAATTATAATGTCCTTCAATTTATATTTAGCAGTTTTTACAATATAACCTAACATTTTATTGGCTTTTTAACTGCTTCTACACATTGCTTAGACAATGAAAATGTTGTGTCAACATAAACCCCTAAATTCTTTTTCAGAGGTTCCTGTGGAACAGTGTCAGCAATGTTGTATTTATAATTGATGTTCCCGTTGCATCCGTGTAGCACTTTGCATTTATTCTATGATAAGCTGCATTTTCCAAGTGTTTGTCCTTTTTTAAATCCTGTTTTTGTCTTTTTAAATTCTTTTTACTGCCTCCGGATTTAGTGTCATCTGTGAATTTCACAAGTTTCCTAACTAAACTGGAATCTGTGTCATTAATATAAATTAGAAAAAGTAATACTCCAAGACCTGAGGGACCTCACTGATGGCCCCACTTTAACGTGGAGCATTCTTCTTTTAGCTGTACTTTTTGTCTGTTGCCAGTTAACCAACTTGAGATCCAGTTTTGTAAATTACCTTTAGCTTTTAGTTTCAGAATTAATCTTTGTAGGACTGCACTAAATGCTTTTCAGAAAGTATATGTAAATTATGTCATATACTTTATTTTTGTCAGCTATGCAGTTGCCTATTCAAAAAAGTCTAAAAGACTGTTTTGGCAAGATGTTCCTCTTATAAACCTATACTGGTTGTTTTTTAGTATGTTATTTTCATATAGGTAATTTTCTAATTAATTTCTTAATGTGTTTTCCATAATTTTGCATAGCACTGAAGTAATGGCCGGTTTATACTTCACGCTCAAAATGATTACGTGCGCACATCATGGCTGCTGTGTGTTCCTAGCATTCATTTAATCTGTCCTCCAAGCACGTCCTCAGAAATTAATGTGACGCGTGCGTGGAGTTGCAGTACCAGCAAAAAATGTCATCTTAAAACGACCCAGTTGTTAATTGCAGCGGCAAGCAGCAATTGCCACACCAAACACATTAAATTTATGATATTACAGCTCTTTGCACATGTAGAATCCTTATATTTATACTTGATATCGCTTATATAATGAAATGCAGTAAATTATGTATATTACATTTACAGACAGCAGGTTGGACAATGACTGACTGACTGACATTTACAGAAATCGTTAACTTGACTTAAATAATGAATACTGTTAATAATTACACATGGTGTTCCCTGTTTGGAGTTTGTACTTTTTCCTGGTGGGTTTCCACAGTGTGCTCCATTTTCCTTCCAAAGACATGAAGGTTTGGGGATTTGTTGATGCTAAAATGATGCCAGTGTATGTGTGTGCTTGTATTCACCTTGCAATGAACTGATGCCCCATCCAGGGATTGTTTTTGCCTGTCGCCCAATGCTTGCTAGAATGGGCGCATCCCTGGATTGATGGATGTAATGATTAAACATCCATCCTTTTCATAGATATTGTGTCCTCGGAATTTAATGGATGTCTCAGGCAATTCACAACACAGCAAAGACGAACGTTTTCTTGCCGTGATATCTTGCACTGCCACCTGGTGTATTTTTCTTCGAGATCTATGTAAAGGACATGTGCAAGTATAAACAGTACAAAACTTATGTAACAGTAGCGTCCGTAGGAGCACTCGTCGCATTGCGTGAAGTATAACCCAGCCTTAAGACTAATTTGTCTGTAATTACTAGGATCCATTTTGTCTCCCTTTTTAAAGTTGCAGATCTGACCGTTATTTTCATTAGTCCTCTGGTACTTAACCTTCCTCAAGTGACTGCCTGAATATGCCTAATATGGGTTTATATATTTGGAATTGACATAAAATATTAAGTATTTTTATGGTTTGTCTATTTTCTTTATTAAATGTCTGACAAAAGCTTCTTTAATTCATCTGGCACTTTGTTCGACAATGAACATTAATCATGATAAAAATTGGTGCTACAGTAGTCAAAACTTTCATAAACTCGGCTTGGATAACAAAAGATCAAATATGAAGAAAATTGAGGCAGCAACACACATGGAAAGCTATCGGACCAGATGGAGTCAGTCCTAAAGACGTGCTGGCTAACTTAGTGGTATCCTCTGTCACCTGTTCAGTCAGTCCCTAAAGTTCCAGTAAGTGCTACTGCTTTGGAAAACATCCTGCATCATTCCTGTTCCAAAGGGGGCAGGCACCTCTTTACCTAATGGCTACAGACCGGTGATACTTACTCCTCATATCATGAAGATCTTTGAGAGGCTGGTACTGGACTTTAAGAATTCTCTTGTAGTAGACCACCTGGAGCCACTGCAGTATGCCTATTGGAACATGATTGGAGCAGAGGATGCTATTATCTATTTCTCTTCAAGGCTTATTCTCACCTGGACAAAGATGACAGCACTGTGAGGATGTTTTTTAATTTCTCTAGTGCCTTCAGTACCAACCAGCTGTGGTGTGGTGGACTGGTAACATCACTTCAAGAGAGGCCCATCAAATCAACACACTAATTAAAAGGGCAGGCTCAGTTGTGTAATGCCCTCTGGATCCCCTGGAAGCAATATCAAAGAACATTATTAAAACAAAACTGAATGCCATTATGAACAGTGCTGCACACCCTCTCTCATATTCAATAACACCGGGTACTTTTGGGCCAATGAATTATTCAGCAAAAGTGTGTTAAGAAAGGCTACTCAGGCTCCTTTATACCAGCAGCAATATGTCAGCATGATTTCTCACTGTGACTGTCAAGTAAGAACGTTTTCTCTTTAAATTTTCTTTCTTTGTTTTTAATCATTCTGATGTGTGTTCAACCAATAGTGTGTGTGTGTGTGTGTGTGTGTTTGTTTGTTTGTTTGTTTATTTAACGAGCTTCTGGGAAAAAAAAAACCTCTAGTGGGGACAAAGTTCTTCGATTGGATCAGATATGTGAAGAGTTTCATGGTAGAAATAAGGGTAGAATTTCTAGTCTTGCTTTTAGCATGAAATTACTGCACATATGTGTGCAAAGTAACAGATTAATTATGTAATATTTAATCTTTGAGTTGATTTTGAAATATGTAGCGGTATGTTTTGTTTAACCCTAACCCTAACCCTAACCCTAATTGTCTATCAAAATAGTTGCTGTTCGACATACTACTGTACATGAGCAATGTTTCCTTCAATAAATTCGAAATGGCATTCAGAGTCATGTAAAGATTTTTGGTAAATGTTAATTATGTCAACCCGTGCTGTTTGACCATGAGAACACTCTTCCTAGTCTGAAGTTTTTTTTACTTCCTGGTGTAAGTTATTTTCGAGTTTGCTTGTTATGTGGCTACCCTCATTCCACTCTTCCCTTTATTCTGATAAGTATTATATTTCCTGCTTATGATCATCATCATCACCTCCAAGTATTTGAAACATTATGATTCATGATAGTTGTGTTGGTTTGTAATAGATAATGTTCAGTTTACACCTGACATAGCAGTTCAATTTAATTACTGTTTCAGTAGACCAGAGAATTATGTTTAATACTGTACCTTCCTTCAAACTTTACATGTTGTTATATTTTCTCATAAGTAGTTTCCATTTAGATTTTTCTCAATAGAGGCAATATTTTAAATGTGATGTGGCCAGTGAGATAATGTAATTTTTATCAGGGTGATAACTGTATTATTGTTGACTTCTCTGCGCAAGTTTCCTTGACTGATTGCTCACTTCGCAAGGATATTCTAGTGTTAAGAGTCTGATGGTTCTGCATTCCTTTAACTCTGTACTGATGAAGTTGACTGTATTGTGTAATTTTTCACAATTTTGACATGAAGATTTACAGAGGGTTGTTTTTCTTCATAGAATTTTTCAATAGAATCATTCTTTAAACCAAATTTAGGGTCACAGGGAGTTAGAGCCTGTACTAATACCTCTGTGTGGCAGGCAAGAACTAACCTTAGATGGAACACACATTTTGGATTAATATAACGTTGCTGACATACATGTATTTCAGATATAAGGGAAAACTAAAATTTTAACTTGGAAAAGATAATGAGCATAAATAGAAAACTGGATTGTGTTACCAAGCCTCTTTTATATTAATTTGAATTTGTGAAATCCTTGCTATCGAAAACATGTGAATCTTTATTAGAATAGTTCTAGCATAGTAGTAAATTGCTTGGCATTTAATGTTTCTGATTTAGTTTGTTTTTATGTTTTTATTTATTAGTTTTAAACTTGCATTATATCTATACAATTAAAAAAAATACTGAGAGATATAAAATCCTTAATTGCATTGATACATTAAAATGTGTTTTTGCTGTTAATATAATAAAAATATTTTATTATTGTTATGATTAATATTATTTTAGTTTTAGGACATTAGTAAAAGAGTATGGTTAAGCTCACTGCTAATGTTCACCCAGCAGGAATGGATAACAATTCCTTTAAGCTAAGTAAATGTTTAAAGACTTTTCTACTTTATTTTAATTCTTATACAGTATTTTTTGTAAACCATGTAAAAAAAAAATTTGTTTGTGATATTAGCCCAGGTTTTTTTTCACATAAACATAAGCCACCTATACCTTACTGTTTCTCTCCAACCCTCTGGACTCCAAAATGATATCCTTCAGAATGAGGGAGTACTCTAAAAATAGGATTTAAAAACCAAAAAGTAAAACTGTATGAATTTTTTTTCATCTTTGTAACTTTGGAGTTTTTTTGGTGGGGGGGGGGGTGGTGGTGGTGAATGAACTTAAATATAAAAACAGCATCTCTGTAAACAAACTCAAAAAATTAAGCGCTTGTTTAAGCGTTCTTGGCGGGAGAACAAGAATGTGGAGTTGCCCAGTGCGGGTGGAAGGTGGGAGCTGAGAGTGAGTGTGTGACGAGCTTCGGCTGCTATTTACACAGGGAGCAGCTCGCCATGATAAATTTAGCCTCTTAATGACGGCTCTGAGGAAAATGCACACTAGACGGGCAAGCTGTAATTGCTGCATAAATCTTTTTTATTTTTATGATTTCCTCTTGCTGTAGCATAGCCGGTGACTGAAAGGATCCTCTCTCTCTTGCTCTAGCTCTCTTATACTATGTTATATATATTTATTTATTTATATATATATATATATATATA
>JANRMT010062814.1:103917560-104004391 GCA_026402145.1 Polypterus bichir lapradei | reverse complement strand
ATATCTCTACCTGTTCTTTTTTTTTTTTTTACTGAGTGCAATTTTTGTTAGAAAACAACTATTTCCTGTTGCTTTTTCTATTTGATCATATTCTATTAAGGTACAGGGGTTCATTTTTCATGTTAATCTCAGTATAAACCAATCACAAACTCATTAAACTAATCATACATTTACACAATTTCACATTTAATGTAAAAAAATACTTTTCAGTTTTTTAATATTGATTCTTCCTCTTAGATTTTTCTAGGTGGAGATGCATCGTCAGTGTTGCAATATTATTTGATAGCTGTAAAAATTGTTGCACAAATATATTCAGCTATTCTTGTTTTTAAAAAAAAAGTTTGATTCTAATGGTAGCATTTTTGCATTATTTTTTTATTTTTGCAGCACTTTTAATGATTGTTTTCAAGGCGTATATCATACAAACAAACAACATAATATGAAGAAACAATTGCATTGTAGTTATATAGTACAATGATTTTTTTTTAAATGATCAGAAGGCAACAAATACCGTTTTGCCTATTGTTTAAATTTTGCAGCACTCCCCGTAATATTATATACTCATTTAATATTAAATGTACTTCTTTGGAATGCATTTTTATCTTTGTTTTAACAGTAGAAAAAGAGTTCAGTCTATGCCCTTTAATCTGGTCATTAAAGTTTTCTCTTTTTTTTTTTTTTTTTTATCTAGTTCTAAATGTATGTGCTGCTTTGAAATGCATTTACTTGTTATAAAAATATATTAAAATCTACACTTGATTTTTAAAATGCTTCTAAAAAGTTTACTCAAAGTGTTTAACAAATTATATTCATTTTAAAACCCGTCATTGTGCAGATGAGAATAATGACTATAGACCATTGGGCCTTATATTCCACATAATGGAGACTATCAAGGGGGCTACTCCTGGACTATTTGAGTCCCCTTATGAAACACTACTTAGACCCACTGCTGTTGAAAAAGCCTATGACTGAGTCGAATGAGACTAACCTATTCACTTCATTTCACAAATATGGGTCTCATCCAAATATTTGTGCACGGATAAAATTACTTTATACCAATCCAGAAGCCTGTGTCTATTTAACTACAGTCATGGCCAAACGTTTTGAAAATGACACAAGTATTGGTTTTCTCAAAGTTTGCTGCTTCATTGTTTTTAGATCTTTTTGTCAGATGTTTATATGCTATACTGAAGTATAATTACAAGCATTTCATAAGTTTCAAATGGCTTTTATTGATAATTACATTAAGTTCATGCAAAGAGTCAATATTTGCAGTGTTGGCCCTTCTTTTTCAAGACTTCTGCAATTCGCCCTGGCATGCTGTCAATCAACTTCTGGCCCAAAATCCTGACTGATGGCAGCCCATTCTTGCATAATCAATGCTTGGAGTTTGTCAGAATTTATGGGTTTTTGTTTGTCCCCCCACCTCTTGAGGATTGACCACAAGTTCTCAATGGGATATAGCTCTGGGGTATTTCCTGGCCATGGACTCAATTTTAATGTTTTGTTCACCAAACCACTTAGTTATCACTTTTGCCTTATGGCATGGTGCTCTGTCACTCTGGAAAAGGCATTGTTCGTCACCAAACTGTTCTTGGATGGTTGGGAGAAGTTGCTCTCGGAGGATGTTTTGGTACCATTATGCTTATGCTTGTCAAATAGCTTAGCTGACAAAGAAAATCTAACTGCTTTGCAGGAATTCTGGGTTTTATCCTTTAGCATTTAAACAGGCAGTACTTTTGTCCAGGTATTCCTCTTTAATACAACTAATTAAATTTCTTATAAAATTATAATACATCTAATGCTAATGTTCACAATGGGAAATAACTACACAGATCACATTATACTCGGTAAACTACAGCATGTTCACCAAAAATCATTCACCTGCCTCATGATGATTAATTAATCATATTGGTCTAGCAAATGAAATAATCTTAGCATTAAATTTTGACACTGATACCCTTTTTCTTTATTATCCTTCATTATACTGATACGATGTCCAGTTTCTTGTGTGTCACAAATAGAATCAGTCTTTTTGATATACATGTTTTCTCCATAAACAAGAGTTTACTGAATGATAGTATGCAGGGAAAGATGTAGTCAGAAAGCTTTTGATATTCTAAATAAGCAACAGATTGTAAGTATACTGTATGAATTAATGAAAATTGCAGTGCTACCGTAACTGGGATGAGAAATACGTAAATATATATAAGGTATATTATGTAAAAAACATCAGTGATCATGCATTAGAGGAACAGAAGTTTAATAGTAAAGAAAATAATTTGGTTTAAACATTTACATTTATATAAGTTGTCAATATCCACATTATGAAATTCTTTATGAAAGAATTAAACCACACAACCTATTATTATGATACTTTAAGATTGGTCTCTGTCTCAGCATTTAGTAATGATTGTGATATTTATGTGAAGGTATCTGATTTCAAATGAGCTGTTTAGCCAATTATTAATGAAATTCCAGGTCCTATGAAAATGTTTCTACCAAGGTGTTTACTTCAGTTGAAAAAGAACTTGTGTGTTTTTTTTTTACAAACCTTATACTAATTACCTTTTTATAGTCTAAAGAAATATGCAGTATTACAAAGTACCATTTCTATGTTTTTTTTTTTGTTTTTTTTTTCTGACAACATTTTAGCAATGGTCGTTCATAACATGATGAAAGTCAGGGTGTTAAATGACCTGATATTATATAGAGAAAAAGTGGACTTGGTGATTGTGAGACTTCATGACCATGATGGAGATTTAAGGCAAAGGAAAAGTACATTTTAAATGTTCCATTTTTTTAAAAGACCCAAAAATGACAGTATAATTAATGTAACTGAGCCTGAAGCTGCTATAGGACATGCACTTCCCATCACAAGGTAATACCTAACTCATAAAATGCTCCTTGCTTAACTTTTTCATCTATTTTGTACTGATACATGTATTAATCTTTCAACACAAACTGGTACAGTAATTTGAACTTAGTGAACTTATCAAATATTTTGTTTTACATTGTGTATACTGTGTTTGGAAGTGTGTTGAGGTGTTTCATGTTATTCAGGTTTAAAGTGTTATTTTTACTATGTATGTATGTTTTATCACAATCATTTTCTTCCACTTTTTCTTTTCAAGTAATATCACTTAAATCCTGAAAAGAAAGTGTGAAAAGTAAAGTGTTAACTATTTTTATGAGGTCTTTCCATTATACATTTAATGTCAGAAACCTCTAGACCCTTTTCTCCTACAATTTTTATATTTTTCTGCACTCAAGTTGAGCATGTCATTGTGAATATTTATAAGGTTTGTTTGTAGGGTCCCAAATTACAACTAATTCCTATTGAAGAAAAAACAGTACAAAATAAATTGTATGTTTGGGTTGTTTTTTGAAAGCTGGGTTATACGGTTAAAAAGTTTGAAAACCACTGTACTTTAGCAATAAATGAGATTTTTTGTATTACAAATGCCTTATCTTCTTATATAATACACTACCATGGCTGTCCGTTTGTCTGTCCAGGATTTTAAATCACCTGTAGCTCGCAAACCATTTGAACTATTAATTTGGTACACATATACTATGAGATGTCTACTATCTACTTTCTGGGTTATGATTTACCTCCAAGGGTATTCCTCTTTTTATTTTTATTTTACCATAGAATCAACTCTTGGCAGCGGCCAGCAAGGTGGCCATACAATGCATGCTTATGGGCGCCATCACTTCCCCTACCTCTTCATATCTTAAATCATTCTTGAGGCAGATTGAAGACTTAAGTGCCAGCTTAAGTGAAAAATTAAGGAAAATGTACTAAGTAATTGCAAAACAAACCCTGACTTAATCAGTTTTAACATGAAAAGATGCCAACGAAAGAAGAGAAGAAGCAGGCTGCTAGGGTGGAGAAAAGAAGAGCTGCTCAGGAAGAAGCAAGTGCATCAACCTCTGAGCAAACGAATGCTAAACATTCAGAGAAAGAGTATGAAAACTGAATGATCAAGTCAAGTGTATTCAAGCAGTGTGCCATTACTGGTATGTGATAATCAACGTGCAACATGTCACCTCTTTCCAATGCCATGGTTATTAAGTATAACAACCTTACCTTGAAACTACTGTTTTGCTTACATTAATTACAGACTTAATGCCACATAGTTCATAAGATACAAATACTAGAATTTAGGTAATTGTGTAATCTAGATCTACCGTATAAGCAAATATTGGTCATAGTAATTAAACTGATGCAAAATGTAAGGATTAGGAATATTAAAATATTATCAGAATATTTAGCACTAATGCACTTGGTTTAACACCAAATTACAAGTGAGTGTGTCCCATGTCCACTGTATCTTCCTTGCATATAGTATAGTCATATAGGGCTTCACCATCCCCATGTGACTCTCTATTGGAAAAAAACAAATTCAGAAAATAAATGACAGAATGACCCGACATTTAGTTCTGATTTAAATTGCCATTAAGGCATGAATAGGCTGCACATCATTACAGAAGTGAGTGTGGTGACTGCTCTTTTTTTCAAAATAATAAGAGTCCAAAAATGCACATACGTCTATTTTGTCTTTATATCATCCTGTAAGTTAAATTTTGTCAAGGTTTTGGCTATATAAAACATAACTGGATATACACAGCATTTAAAAGGGCCTTGCTGTACAGATTAAGTATTATGTTTAATATGTTTCACATATTATGTTTGACATTCAGTAAAAAGCTTTTTTCATCTATTGATCTATTTTATAATCAACTTCTTAAGTTCAAGTTCATTGGGAAACTGAACTTGGACAAGGTGCCAGTCCATCACAGTGCACACTATACTGCCAAGACAATTTGGAGTCACCCATCTAACCTAACACACATCTATTTAAAGAGTGGCTAGAAAAATGGAGCATTTATAAATTATATATAAAATAAAAAAGACAGACATAAGGAGATAATATCCAAACTCTGCAAAAGCAGTGCCTGGCCCAAAATGCAAACCCAAGATTCTGCAGTTGTGAGACAGAAAACTAACCACTGTGCCTCTCATGCTCTAGTACTGTATATATAACAGCTAGTACTATTCAGCATTCATTGAGACATCTGGATATACAGTTTGACAAGATCAGACATGTACTTATTCATTCACTATGCACTGCATTTGGCATGTGAGAATGAGTATCTGCTGCATTGCAAGGCATGCTAAATTTTCTTGTGATTTTCTTAGGCATGGCATCAAGACAAAGGTTAAGCTTTGACTTCACAAGTAAAGAGACTGGACAGCAGCTTTTTTCTATATGTCATGGCATTGTCTTCTTAGCCTCATCAGACTGTGATATTTGGTATGCAATGGAGTGGTTTGTAGCTGAGGATGATAAAATCAAAATGCAAATTAGCATTTTTAAATATGAGGTCATGGCTCTCTCTAGAAAAGTGTGGCTTGATCTGTTAAGGCTGAGGTGAACAAATTTCCCACATGGAGAAGATCAAGAACCTGGCCGCATTGTTTGTGGGGTAAGTGTCAAGACAAGTATGAGACAACCACAGTTTCGGTTTACTGATGGTTATTTTACTAACATAGTACTGTACTGGTAAGGTGGGAGCTAAATCATTGAATTGGCAAGTCTACTTCCTCATTTACCACTGTGTTTTTGTGTAGTGACTGAAAGAAAGAGGTTGCTAATACAAGTGGCTGAAATTATGTGGCTAAACAGGGCAGCTGGAGCTCTGCAATACCAAGAGACTTCAGAGTGGAAACATTTCTCTCCAGATCATGAGAAGTCAGTTGGGATGGCTTCTGCATGAAGTCTGTCCGTGGTTGCCTCTTACAAGTGATATGAAAGATCTAGGGCACACCTCTGAGTTATAAGTGCCTAGGAATTCCTCGTAAATCTCCTCATGGAATTGGTTGACTGTATGTTGGTCTAATCGCTCCAGATTCTGCACATTGACACCACATCCGTTATCAAGATAAGGAGTGTGCATTGTCTGAATAGTTCACATTTCCCATGTTCAATTTGTTTTTACTGTCTAATTTTCTTGTGCATTGCATAGAGGAAATTAGTGGAATAAAATTGACCATTTTTTTTGGGCTGAATGAGCTCTTTTATATTGTTACTTTAGTGGTTCTAATATGTCTATTAGTTTAACTGGGGTCTCTAAACCAATCTGAAATAATTGATTGTGGGTGTATGTATGACTGTGCTCTGCTGCGAAGTGACATTCCATCTGTGGTTGGTCCCCACCTTGTGTTTTATGCTGTAGGCATAGGCTTCTGCTCTTTGCAACTCAATGGATGAAAAGGTTCAGAAAAATGGATTAGTGGAATGGCATTAATAGTTTTGTAGCACAACTGGAATTTCTTAGGTCACAGTGTTTGGATTCCTATTCAGTTACCAAATGATCCTCGATGTAAATTTTTTTTGTACATATTCATGTTGTTTTCTTCTTCAAATTCCTGTTCGTTTCCACAGTTTAGAGATATGTGGTGAGGATGATTGTGCGAGGAAAAGGTGAATTTCAGTTTATGAATAAGCAGGTGACTTAAAATATAACTTTGGTGTTTTTCAAGTTGAAGTTATTTCTTTGTAACCATGTTATGTATTTAGTTTGCGTTATTTTATACATCAAAAAAAAAAAAAACAAAAAAAAAAACTGATTCACTCTTACATTTTATAATGGAGCTTATGGATACTGGGATGCAATTATAAAGAAAATACTTAAAACATACCAAATTTTTTAAGCCAAAATTTGCATAGTGATCCATGTCTTGAGATTACACATGTTTCAAAACTGCATACCCATTTAGTTTTAAGAAGGAACCAATCTTAAAAGCAAAACATTGTTGTGAGATTCAGTCATTTAAAAAGAACACCAGCTGTGCGCTTCACTTCACCATCCCTTGTCTTCCTCTACAGCAAGAGTCCCCAAACTTTTTTCGGCCGCAGATCCCTTTACCAAAAACTTTTAAAACCGTCGACCCCCTAGTCATTTACTTTACTTACTCAAATTAATAAATTTGTACAGTACTCGATATTAAATATTTCACTAGATATCAAACTTTTCATTTTAATCACTTGTAATTAATGACTGAAAAAGATAAAAGGACTACAGAATATGGCATTATCTTGTGCAATATTTAATATCAAAACCTGCACTAACGAAAATTAAAGCAAAAAAATACGAGCAGAGTTTTTTTTTACATTTTTGACATTTGTGAAATAAATATCCATCCATCCATTATCCAACCCACTATATCCTAACTACAGGGTCATGGGGGCGTGCTGGAGCCAATCCCAGCCAACACAGGGCACAATGCAGGAAATAAACCCCTAGGCAGGACGCTATCCCGCCGCAGGGCACACACACACACACCCACACACCAAGCACACACTAAGGACAATTTAGGATTGCCAATGCACCTAACCTGCATGTCTTTGGACTGTGGAAGGAACCTGGAGCACCCAGTGTAAACCCACGCAGACACAGGGAGATCATGCAAACTCCACGCAGGGAGGACCTGAAATAAATATGTAAATTCAAAATAAAAAAAAAAAAAAGTACAAATAGTCCAAGCTGTACTGTCTGCATTTCTTTTTTGGTTCAGTCATATTATTATCTGAAGAAATAAAAACTTTTATTAACAAACAATTTCGACAGCCCCTGTGATAAAAAAAAAAAAAGAATGAAGTATGTACTTACTTGAAACAGAAGATTTTTGTTCAAACTCGAATAAACTGTGTCCTCTGATTTTCTTTTTCGTAGCACTGCTCCTCAATAAATAATTATATTCAAAGTTCAAATCACAAATAAGTACATGTCACATCAAGCGAACCAATTTCTAGTGTTTTATGAAAGCATGACCATGCAAGACTGATAGATTCTGCTAATATCTAATATCCGTCATCTCGTCCCACCGCGAGCAAGTGCGGACATGCAATGGTTTTTCCTGTCCGCACTTGCTTTGATACGTTCGATAAGACAATGCACAGACATGTTTGTGCTACATGTATTTTCATGCATTCTTACGTGTGACTCTTTTAATGACACATTTTACCTTTTCGTTTGCAAGTTTGGTATGTAATGTGTTTTCATCAAAAAAGTGTTTTTTTGAATTATTTTACCTCTTAATTAGGTACTTATTGGGAATCATAGATATTTTAGTAACAAACAAATAGCAGTAGTAAGGGAGTCTATTTTTGCTGTCGTCAACCCCTAAATGTTTTTATTGAAACTATCGACCTCTAGAAAGTTCAAATCGACCCCTTTGGGAACTTTTGCTCAACAGCATTGTTTCTGCAACCTGTGGAACAGGAAGGAGGTATTTGGCCCCGGGTGTAAATTTACCTTGGTAAATTATCGCCAGCCATCATTATTGAATGTTGATGCCCAAATGTGGATTGCAGTCTCATTTCTACTAGTAGGGATACCCCAATAATTGGGGCACTGATCAAAATTGGCTGAGTTTCACTAATAAAAGGTTTGATTGGTAGAAAGGCTGATCGTAGAAAACTGATATTTTCAACCCTTGCTTTTCTAAGCTTTACAGTAATTTAATTTTAGTGCTACTTAACACAAGGTATTACTACAGTTGAGCCAGCAAGCATCTTTGTTTTTTTCCTTCTGCAGCAAACTTCCTGCAATGTAAACAAAGACAAACAAGTGGAATCTTGTTTTATTAGTGAACGAGAGCTGATTGGTATATTAGCCTTTACGTTAACTCTTTCAGGGCAGATGTTGACTTTTGTCAAAATTCAGGGGTAAAGTGGGATAATCAGCTGTAAACTGCAAAAAACTCACGCTACATTTTAGTTTGACTCTCTTTACTATAAGGCATGAGTAGTGAAGAGCAGGCAACCTCTAAAATGGCATTAACATCTGACAAAAGACCAAAGCGTATGTGCAAAACAAAATATTCCATGGACGACGTTTTGCGTATTATTACTGAATCGGATTTTGAGCTGTCAGACTCTGATTTTGATGCATGTGATCTGTAGATGGAAGTCGAAAATGAAAGTGAGGTACTAGTATCAGCTGATCGGTCCGCAGCTGATCATGCTGCTGAACGCATTCGTGTAGCTGATGTGCCTACGGCAACATTCGCCTTGCTGAACCGCCAGTTACTATGACAGAAGGTTCAAACCAGGTTGTGTTGCGCTGCTACAGCCCCCACTGACCACCTGTCACAAAGTGGAGTAATAAACTGAAAAAAGGTAATTGGAGAAGTCATCCTCCTGTGTAGCTAGACAAACAGCAAGAAAAGCTACTTTAAGGAATTAAGAACTTTATTTTGTCCTTTAAAATGGACACTACTTGAGTTTGGACAGCAAGCTTGTTTATAATGCAGCAGCTTACACTTTTATTGGAAAAAGAAAAGATGAATTTGAAATTGCTGCTTAGTAAACAATAGGCTTTTTTTTTTTTTAGATTTGTACTATGTTCATTATTTGCTTGCTGTACAGCATAAGTCTTGGTACTAAACAAATACATAAATAAAATGGTAATCCAATTTCATAATTATACCTCAAGAATTGCATAAATATAGTAAATGTATACAGTATTTTTAACAGCAAAAAGCTGTAGTGCAATTAATAATTTAAAATTATTAAAATATATAAGTGCATCTGGAAGTGCACCAAACACAGCTGTAAGTGGATTATGTGGGATTGTGACACCAAGGCTGTCTGAAAGGCATTTAAAAATATTTGTCCAAAACATATGGCCCAATAAGGCTGGAACTTGATTGTAACATTCGCAGGTTGGATCTTGCCCTGGAAACATTTTGGACAATTTTAAACTAGACCGATGTGCTTGATTATATAATTTTAAGTTGAATAATTGTATTACTCTTCCGTAATACTGTTTTTATATACAGTATTACGGAAATGCTGCCTTGAGTCCTCAAAACTGATCAATATTTCTTCTGGAATAGAGGTAGTTGGGAGATGAGGGAAACTGGGTAGGTTTTGTGTAACAAACCTTCTAATTTAAAGGTAGTGAAAGAAATGTGTTGCTGGAAAGTTACATTTAGAGTGTAATTGTTCGTAAGAGGTGAAGACTTTGTCTATGTACATATCTAAGTGATTTAATCCCAAATGTTTTCCATCCATCCATCCATCCATCCTCTTCCGCTTATCCGAGGTCGGGTCGCGGGGGTAGCAGCTTAAGGAGAGAAGCCCAGACTTCCCTCTCCCCGGCCACTTCTTCCAGCTCTTCCGGGAGAATCCCAAGGCGTTCCCAGGCCAGCCGGGAGACATAGTCCCTCCAGCGTGTCCTGGGTCTTCCCCGGGGCCTCCTCCCGGTTGGACGTGCCCGGAACACCTCACCAGGGAGGCGTCCAGGAGGCATCCTGATCAGATGCCCGAGCCACCTCATCTGACTCCTTTCGATGCGGAGGAGCAGCGGCTCTACTCTGAGCCCCTCCCGGATGACTGAGCTCCTCACCCTATCTTTAAGGGAAAGCCCAGACACCCTGCAGAGGAAACTCATTTCAGCCGCTTGTATTCGCGATCTCGTTCTTTCGGTCACTACCCATAGCTCATGACCATAGGTGAGGGTAGGAACGTAGATCGACTGGTAAATTGAGAGCCTTGCCTTACGGCTCAGCTCTTTTTTCACCACGACAGACCGATGCAGAGCCCGCATCACTGCGGATGCCGCACCGATCCGCCTGTCGATCTCACGATCCATTCTTCCCTCACTCGTGAACAAGACCCCGAGATACTTAAACTCCTCCACTTGGGGCAGGATCTCGCCCCCAACCCTGAGAGGGCACTCCACCCTTTTCCGGCTGAGGACCATGGTCTCGGATTTGGAGGTGCTGATTCTCATCCCAGCCGCTTCACACTCAGCTGCGAACCGCTCCAGAGAGAGCTGAAGATCACGGCCTGATGAAGCAAACAGGACAACATCATCTGCAAAAAGCAGTGACCCAATCCTGAGTCCACCAAACCGGACCCCTTCAACACCCTGGCTGCGTCTAGAAATTCTGTCCATAAAAGTTATGAACAGAATCGGTGACAAAGGGCAGCCCTGGCGGAGTCCAACTCTCACTGGAAACGGGCTCGACTTACTGCCGGCAATGCGGACCAAGCTCTGACACCGGTTGTACAGGGACTGAACAGCTCTTATCAGGGGGTCCAGTACCCCATACTCCCGGAGCACCCCCCTTGAACCGTCACCTTATTGTGGTGGAGGGGTTTGCATGTCTCAATGATCCTAGGAGCTATGTTGTCCGGGGCTTTATGCCCCTGGTAGGGCCACCCAAGGCAAACTGGTCCTAGGTGAGGGATGAGACAAAGAACGGTTCAACAAACCTCCAATGAAGAGTAAAAACTGTGGACGACGTTTTCCCTTGCCCGGACGCGGGTCACCGGGGCCCCCCTCTGGAGCCAGGCCTGGGGGTGGGGCTCGATGGCGAGCGCCTGGTGGCCGGGCCTACACCCATGGGGCTCGGCCGGGCACAGCCCGAAGAGATAACGTGGGTCCTCCTTCCCATGGGCTCACCACCTATGGGAGGAGCCAAGGAGGTCAGGTGCAATGTGAGTTGGGTAGTGGCCGGCGGCGGGGACCTTGGCGTTCTGATCCTCGGCTACAGAAACTGGCTCTTGGGACGTGGAATGTCACCTCTCTGAAGGGGAAGGAGCCTGAGCTAGTGCGCGAGGTTGAGAGGTTCCGGCTAGATATAGTCGGACTCACCTCGACGCACAGCTTGGACTCTGGAACCAATCTCCTTGAGAGGGGCTGGACTCTCTACCCAAATGTTTTCCAGATATTAAAAACTGCTTATGTTTGAGAGGGTGAAAAAGGCTGTTGTTTAAAACATTAGTCCTGATTGTCACTCAGGTAACTGTGTAGATGTGTCTCGCATAAGGTTTAGACACAAAGATTACTCGGGCTGTAAAAGTACTAACTGTGTTTTGTCCCAAGCGTTACTCAGCAATGAAATAGGCGTGTCTTATGTAACCGTTAGGTCCAAGTATTACCCGGGCAACTGTGTAGACAAATCTTCTCCTACCCTCATAATGGTATTTGGTAAGAAACATTTTTCAGCAGCCCAGGTGTTGCACACTCTTGACAATGATAAGAGCAATGGGATAACAAAGTTAATCTGTCTTCAGGCAGTGAAATTGGAATGGACAGTGAAACTAAAAGTGATTCTGATTAATTCAAAAGTGACTCTTGCGTTTGGTTTTCTGTTGACCCTGCTTCAAATAAACTAGCACCACCTTTTTTGATTTTTGTGGGGCACACAGAAATAAAAGTGAACATTGTCAGCCAAGATCCACTTACTTACTTGAAGTTATTACTTGATGATGAAGTGATAGAAAGAATTGTTGTTGAGACAGAACGTTATGCTGAGCAGTGAGTAAATGACTACACCTAAGCAGCTTTCCCATTCAAAGACATACACAAAAGACATACAGGTATTTTGACAACATAATATGGTATTAGCCTCATCATTGTTATAATTCATTTCAATCATTATTATTTGCATCACTATTATACTTTTTATACTTCTGACTTTGTACATTTAGTGTTTTGCACGCTTTACAGTAGAAAGATTAGATTTATTAAAAATGATTTTTATATATTTTGCTGAGAAAAAACATAAACCTAAGGTGGTTTATTCTGTAAGAAAAACATATATCTATATACAGATACTCGTTGACTTACGACCACGATTGGTTCCGACTGACTGGTTGTAAGTTGATCTGGACGCAAATCAGCCTATGTTAAATAAAGGTAAGAATATTAGACTGGGTAATGATATTGTAATCATCGTAAAGTAATATTTTATTAACATTTTCTTACTTTCTAAGTCAAACACAGCATACTGCAGTACAATTGGCTTAATATGTGGAAAACATGCAAAAATAAGAAATACTGTATATCTAATTCCTGGCACCACTGGTGCTTGGCTGCGGGTTGTCGATATCGCCTTCATCAGGCAAGGCTGCGGACGGGGTGATGGGAGGAGTTGCTCTTTTCGTAAACATAGTGAGCTTCGTCAGAATTGTTTGTTTTTGTTTTCCTCTTCATAAATTTCACAATAAGGACAAAATGTGTCTTCTTCTCCGGTGCGTTCCTTTAAAGCAGCGCTTCCCGATTGGGGTGCTGGGTGCGAGCAACTGTTGCTAGGGGTGCCAGAATCCATCGAGAAAGAAAAATGAAAAACATTATTTGTACAAAATCTTAATTTATCTATTCATTCCTAAATAATTAAATGGGCAGGCTATTTCGTATCAGTGCAATACGCTACTTGTTAAAACGGATGACTTCTGCTCTTATGCGCACTAAGTGCTGCATGGGTCTTATGAACTATCATATGAACTCATATTTTTTCATACTTCTTCTCAAAACAAGGGGGTGCGAAATCTGCCTCGTCCGTCACAGGGGGTGCGAGGGTAAAATGAATCGGGAAGCGCTGCTTTAAAGTCTCAAACAGACTTCTAGCCTTCGACTGTATTGTAAAGAGGCTTAACCGTGTCCGCTTTTGAATCTGATCTTCCATCCAAATGTTTAAAATTTCTCCATTTCATGGATGGGCCCAGTACGTTGCTTCGTAATCACTGTTGATCGCAAAGGTGCAGAACCTTTCACAGCTTCACAAATTAATTTTTGTCCTTTAAAATAGTCGACACAGTAGAGTGTGATAACTTCATATCACATGCGATCGCATTCACTTTCTTTCCTCCTTCATACTGTTTTATTATCATCATTTTGGTGTCTAGATCAATTGCCTTTCTTTCCTTTTTGGCAGGCTGAGGAGTGGACAGAGACAATTTCCTCTTGGTAGACATGTTAGGGGTATATTATTATCGAAAACTGCCAAAACAGCAAGACATAAACACACGTGGTGCAACACTGGTGCGTATATTGTTACTGGTTCATAGCGAGACTTGGGACTGCGGGAAACAGGTGCTGCTAACAGCTGGCAAGGGAAATTGTCGAACATTACAATTATCGAATTAGTGACCTGAACTCGCCTTAAGAGACAGTAAGTAGTCATGAAGCGCAATTTACAAAGAGAGTTTTGCTTCGGTGGTGCTGATCACACTCATTCAGAATGATTTCCACTCTCCCAGCAGCCGACGGGGCACTCGAATTGTCACAAACAGTGCGAGAAGAGAGGTCGCCACCCGAAACTGTGAAGCTCTCGACCCCGCAGAGCTGCCCGAAATTCCACGCCTCCAAGCGTCCACTTTATTCTTACGACCCCTTGCCGCTGAAGGTGGTGTCGTCTTCACATTGTTTACAGCTCGGCGCAATTAAAAAGTAGAAAGACGCAAAGCTGTTTTCATTATCTCTTCTACTATCAAGTAGAAGTAAATTCTGATTAACGTAAACAGCAACTCCACCTCCTTTTCTGTTCTGTCTTTTCTTCTTAAAAAATGTGCATTCCTCTATGATATACCCAGGTTTCTGTTATTGCTATAATATCATAATTATGTACCTCTACATAAAATATCAACTCGCTTGTTTTATTTTTGATGTTTCTATAATTAAGGCAAGCAAGTTACTTCTTTTACTTTTACATTGAAATATTGGGTTAGAATGTTAAAATATGTACTAAATCATCTGATTAAAACTAAATCTATGCATATAACATCAGTTCCTTCCTCTCAATTGCATGCTATGCATCTGATGAATTTTTGTTTGCCACTAGAAGACCTTTTGCCTTTTAAAAAATATTTGTAAGCGGTTTTAATGTTGATTTGTGTAAAATGTATAAAAAATACTAAAAGTTGTTGTTTTATTTTGATACATTATAATTTCTTTTTGATAATTTGAGTTTTATTGGTTGTAGTACGTTTAAATTATCGAGAAGACAAACTGTATGTTTTTTTAAAGATATTAAAATCTTAACATTGTTCCAGTTGTAGTGCATTTAAAGTTTAACTTAAATAAAAGTAACCAGAGTAGCTTTTTTCCCTTAATTTTATTTTTGGGCAATTAGTTTTACTTGATAAGTTTTTTTTTTTAATAAAGTAAGCAGTAATTGAATACCCAAGTTTGGTCACAGCTGCCCTCAAAACTCAAATATCTTGTTAGTATTATTCTCTTTTACACACAGTGCTTGAAAATTCCAACTTTAAACATCCAAGTAATTGATAGATTAGCTCATTTACTCATAAGAGTGTTTTTTTTTTTTTTTTGTTTTTTTTAATCACATGAGAGAGTGCCATGTAAGTGGACAGGGATGGTAAAGTGTCTGTGACCACCATTGTCATTGTTGTTTTTGTCTAAGTGGTGAGTAGCACCATTCAAGTGCTGCCTTTACTCTGCTACTACTATGAAAATTCATTGTAGACATACAGTAAACAATAATAATGATGGTAAATTAAACCCTATAAGATGCTAGTAAGAACCTGCAAAGATCCAAAGTTGCACAACACTCAATATTTATGGGATGTGGGCCACATGCATTCTTTTTTATGACTGCTCTAATATAACTTCAGCACATCACTCCCTTTTTGTATAGAAATTACTTATAATTTGGCTAAATGGAACATGGCTGGGTCTGGTGGCAACTAAGTTTAACTTTACACACTGGCTGTGATGAAGCATTGCTACCTTTTTTTTGAGTCTATCCATTTTCTAAACACTTTCTAATCAGATTCAAATTAGTTGTATTATTAATTTAATACATTATTGTCCATTTATTTTATGCAGTTTCACTTACTACATCTTATGTGTAGCATTTTGTGTTTTCCCATAGGTTATACTTAACCACTGAAATATTTATATGTATTAGCAACATTTGACTCAGGCTTTATTCATGCCCACAACTGAGCAGGTTACAGATAAATTCATCATATAGACTGACTGTAGTTATTTGTTTGGGAGGGTAGAAGGAGCAATATTTTTTTTTAAATTTCATTTTCTATTAAATTTTAGTAATTTTTGTAGTAGCAAAGGAAATGTTTTGTCAGCTTCATTGAAAGTGTTAGAGGAAGCTGGAATAGCAGGATCTTTGAAGATTATGATACAGGGAAAATGTGTTTTACCCTTCTGCTAATTATTAATCAGACCCTCAAACAAGATGAATAAGAAGGTTGTAAAATAAAGGTGCATTTATAGCATATAAGCAAATAAAGCACTATTTATTTTTGCATTTTGAAATGAAAAGAAGAGGCACCATGAATAATTTCAGTACACACAGCAAACTGCCTGTGTACAGTATTTTACAAGCACACTGGGGCACACACTTTCCTTCAGTAAGAACAATGAGGGTCTTGAGTCAAAGCAGTGGACTGCGTTTTTAGATGCCTAAGAAGGACACCAACAGTAAAATGAGATTTTCAAGCTATGCCAGTATTCCTTGTCTTGTACTCCCAAAATGTAAGTTGCATTGACAATTAAAGTGCCATTTAAAGTGTTCAGCATGCCCTTGCTGCTCCATTAACTGAACATTTTTTTAAAATACTATTTATTTATTTGACACCTTCAAGCAGCTAACATTTAAAGCAAACGGATCATCTATGTAATGTTAGGTGTTAGTGCCTTTATATATTTGTCTTTTGGTACTTGGAAGAAGTAGCAACAGGGAATTTTGCTGGGCTGGGAATTTTGAAAGTATATTTTGTTTGTTGTTTTTTCCTGGTTATCTTGCTTTTCAAATAGCAAGTGAAAAGATGGGGCATTAAGGTAGTAAACGTCCTGGCCTTCAATGACTTTGTAAGGGTAGGGTATGACTTATAACCTCTATTTCTGTGTACATCTTGATGTAAAAAAGAAAAATGATTATAAGTTGCTTGTAATTGCTGTTCCCTTCTATCCAAATGTTGAAACTTGTGCAACAAAGTGTTTTAAAACATAAACCCTACTGCATTTGCTATTTGGTTTTAGTTTTAGCCTGAAACATGTTGTGAATTTCTGAATTTCTTTGAAAGTCTTTCAACAACAAAACCCATGCGCATGCAAAATGTTTTTCACCTATCCCCCCAAATACAGCAGCAGCTATGTAGCTTAAGAAATCACAGTCTGAAAGCAGGGAACTTTTAAGAAGGGGGTTATTTTATTCAGCTGGGCTGAACTGAGATGCCAGCTGCACCAGTTAAGGGATGTTTTCAATTATTTGGGCAGGCATCAAAATAACTGAAAATGGAAAAGTCTCTTTGTGAATATGCCATAATCTTGATCAGTATAGTATATTAGAGGATTCATAAAAAGTGAGGGCACTCCTTTAATTGTAAGTATTTCCTTCTGGTTGGATTAGGAGGAATTAGTAACCAGATAATGGTTTGTATTATGTTTTATATGTATTATGAATGTATTATATTTTTAATGCACACTAGACATTTTTATCTTTTAAAAGATCATTTACTTTGTTCATTTGACAATCACTGCTTATTGGATTCTTGCATTTGTATTATTTCTGTCATTT
Organism: Polypterus bichir lapradei; assembly: GCA_026402145.1. Taxonomy (NCBI): domain Eukaryota; kingdom Metazoa; phylum Chordata; class Cladistia; order Polypteriformes; family Polypteridae; genus Polypterus; species Polypterus bichir. Next base: position 103,987,023 of record JANRMT010062814.1, on the reverse strand, counting down.
GTCGTGCTCTATGAACATTATATTCTCATAAGAGCATTGTCTGCGTGATGATAGCAGCACTGAAAGTTGTTCATTTGATGCATGACTATATTTGACCTTGCTATAATTGAAAAATTACTCATAATCCAAATAACTAGTGGTATTTTTTTATGATAGCAGGATGTCTATTACTTATATTAAAAGAACTAATAATTTAAAAGTCTGAACATCATAATCAATCATTATCCTACTTGCCTTTTTGAACAGATAAGCATTAACTGTAATATATTCAAACGTTTTGACTGGCACATGGAACTGACACTGGCTGAAAGGGTGCAATGCCTTGTAATCTATTAAAAGTCTATGTCTGTGCCAGCAGGTTCAGCGGATGGCTGCCAATCCATTTGATTTGGCGGCAGTGCTATTGGAAACAGACCCGCTCACTCACAGACACAGCAGCATATAATTAGCGCTAACCCTCTCAGGCGGTTTGCATTAGCCAACGTGCAATCGAGAAAGCCACTTTAAAGCAGCCCGTATTAAAGGACAAGCCTCGGTCAGGAGGGATTCTGTCATGCAACAAGACCGTCCTTTTTAAAATGAGCCCACCATATTAGGAAAGACCACTGCTTTAATCACTTTTACCACTGGAATGCTTAGAGGAGGAGACGGCAAGTTTTCAATTAAAGGCTAATTAAAGCAAGAGGTGATGTTGGGATATTGCAGGGTAGTAGATGTCTGCCAGTTTGGCTTTTCTAGACTTACAAGCAAAAGAGAAAAAATGTTATGTTTATAGTTTTCTGTAGCTTAGGCATGATTCTGAATCACTGTCACTCTAATTAACTCATGATACTCATGTTTTCTGTACTTCTTATTTAAATTATATAAATTATTCACCATGAAGAATTTTTTGATTACCTAGTAATCTGTCTTCTTCTCATAGTAACCTGTCCTCTTCAATCACAATAAATCTTCTTCCCAAACCCTTATGCACTATATTTTATGTACACTGGTAGAAATTAAGAAAGTCTTTGCAATGATTTGATTTTCTGTATTATTATTTTCATGGGATTTGGTAATATTTTTTATGCATTGTAGAAGTACATATTGATGATTCGGAGAAAAAAATATAACGTCAAACTTTGGGGGTGTTCAATATAAACATGGAATTTTCAGTTGTAAAAATGTTATTAGTCCTTATGAGCTCATCCCACTTAAAATATATGACATTATACTTTTAATATTTTGGATAATTGTCTTATGTAATTTTGGGCCTCCCTATTCCAATTTAGTCTGATTAATTTTGTCTCTTAAAATAAAAATGAAATTTTCAGCTCACAGGTTTTAAGCACACAGCAACCAATATTACTGACCTATAGAATGAATGTTCTTAATAGTATTAGTTTTAAAAGGTTTATAGACCCCATATTTACCCCAGTCTCTGTAAAACCACAGTGAGAGTCACATTATCAAAATAGAGCGAGCTCGTTAAAGTAGTCACTGTTGCCCAGCGGTGGCTGTCCAGGCAAACTAGGTTTAGAAATGTAAAAGAATATCTAGGGATATGCAGGCATCGTGCATCTCAGATAAGTTTAGCATTCATGACTTGACCATCAAAAAGACAATTGGACTAAAGTAGAAACCATGGAAGGCACTGCTCACTGTTGAGGGTATGGGTGCTAGCTTAAGGTTTGGCATAATGCAATTAGATGACACTTGAGTTTGGGAACAAAGGTTTACAGACAGATGACCCAAAAGTAGATCCACCTAAGGCCTTGTAGAAACGGTGAATTTAAACACATTGTAATATCACTCTATGAGAATTTTTATAGTATCACAAGCGGGATGACTTGCTATCTTTGAAAAAAAATCATAAATTCTACTCTTTTTTCAATGAAAATGAACGAGAATGTAGAATGTTCATAAAGGCCATGATAATCAGGTATGAAACCAAAGATCTGTTTTTCTAACGTGATAAATGTTAAGAAACTCAGATTGGCATTGTGGTGCCTATTTAATAATGCATTTAGGAACATGTATGTGAATCACTGAGAGTAGATCTGTATAAGCTATTTCTGCTCATGTTTATTATGTAATTATTGTAATATCATATTTAAGAAACAATGACTTAAGATCCCATTATATTTATGCAAAGAAATTGACTAATCTTCAAATGATACCACCAAAGATAACTGGCAGTTTTTCCCGTTAGCTTATTCTTTTTGTCTATAGTTTGTTTTTTAAATAGTGTTCACAGTAAAGACACTAACAGAACACATACTGATTGCACAGAAATCGGTTCTAAAAGAAAGAAGCTTTCAATTTGAGTGTGTCTATAAATACAACATTATTGCTGAATCATGTTTAGGGATCCTCTGCTATCTAATAATCATACAAAGTAATGAAAGATGAATTCTAAATCTGACGTGAATTATAGAGAGCTTTAATGCTATTTAAAAATCTCACTCAAATAGCAATAAGGAACTATTCTGTCAGCTTGTTAACTGACAAGAAACCAGTGCAATATCTTCACAGTATGATGCATATAAAATCCTATTCATTTGTGACTGAATGTTGTCTTCAATTGTGAAGGCTGTTTTTCTTGACTATGTATTTAAATAGACATTGGCTCATGCATTCAGCAGTATCATGTCCTCAGCATGGTGTTAATTAAATGTATTGTGTACAAAAAATAATGAAGTTAGTGGGGCTTTCTATTAATAAAGACAAGCAACCAGTTATAAGTCCAAAGTTTATTATAGTTATTTTGTTAAATCATTTTGCACTTTTGTATGAATTACCTTTATAAATATTATTAATTTTGTTGTATATATTGATTAATTTTTGTTTATTATTTTGTGTTTATGTATGATGCTAGTTTTTGTGTCTAGTCCTTTAAATTCTGTTTTTTGTTGTCTTTGGGTAGAGCCAAAGGGAGTTGGGCCTCCCTCTGGTAGTGCAGCTCGGGGACTACATGCCTTTATAAGCCTGCAAGACCACTGCACAATTTGCATAGAAATCCCATTCAATTTGATAAGAACATGCCTTTCAAATTCGAAAGGATACAATATGAGTAAGACATAATGGACCATTTAAAATTTGAAAGGTTCATTTAGCTTAGTATGGATCTACTGTAAAATGTTTTCAGTTTTAATAGGTTTATAGGGTGATTTATTGTCACATGTACAGAGTACAGTGAAATTGTTACTTGCATGTCTATAACCTTACCTTGAAACATTTGTCTTCCTTAAAATTCTCAGAGAATGTATTTTATTTTTAATACATTATCTTATAACTCTATGCATTGCTATGTTAAAAAAAAAAAAGTATTTTTTTGCTTATGTGACCCCATGTAATTTTTAGTGCTGATGAAGATGATTTAGAAAATTGTTCCAAATTCTTAGTTAAATTTGGCCAAACTAAATGTTTTGAAATTCGTTCCCTTCTTTTCTCAGATCCAAGATGTCCCTGTCAGACAGTGGAGCAACCAACTCTTCTACCTTGTTAGCAGTGATGCAATATGATATCAGACAATAAGAAGTCCTTTTTTTGTTATAAAATGCGTAGTTTTCAAAGAGTGTACTGTATCTCTCATTCTTTGTAATAATTGTCATCTACAGCTTAGGCCTGTTTAAACTCAAACTCTAGAGTTGTGACTTAATTTTGCAACTGAGCAAATGCTGGCATTGTAGAATTTTGAGTGCTTTGACTAAATGGAGATTTGTTATTGTCAGAAGTTGAAAGTAAAAAGCCATCAGGTTCAGTCAACTCTTAATGATTACCAAAACAGTTTCTTAAATTTCCTTTCTATTTTCTCCATTTAAATTACTTTCAATTTCTAAGTTGCCTTTTGGACAGTCTTTAGTTGTCACAAGAATATCTCCATGAGCAACAGGTTTAACCCATGCAGAAAAATATTAGATGAATATTACACTCAAAGATAGGAATTTTTATATTTTAACTAGCAAAATACCCGCGCTTCGCAGCGGCAAAGTACTGCCTTAAAATTTTTATTAAGAAGAAAATTAAACCACACCTTGAACCTGTCCCAGTCATTCAATACACAAGACACACTGTTCCTCCGGATATCAAGAGTGAGCCTGATCTGGCCGTGCAATATGTAACAAAAAAAATGGAAAAGGTAGGTGCCATCTCCGGGCATGGAAACCACTCGGTAAGTGACAGTTCTTTGATCAATGGTGATCACCTCGACAGACATGTTAATGGCAGTATGGTTGGAATGATAAAGGAAATGGGTACCTGAACAATGTAAAGTAAGTCTAAAATACCTAAACAATAACTATAATCATAATAAATGAACAATATAACAGCGGAGAAGCCGTTGATTAAATAAAAAGGCTGTAGTTATCAGCAGGGAGACGTGAATCCCATGTCGAAGCAAGGAAGGGAATGTAGAGACCGGAGCGACGGATGGCCTTATATAGGCAGGCAGCCAACAACGTGGGAGGCGTTGGGATGGGGGACCCAACGCCGCCTCACACGGTGACCGAGCTGCAGGCTATGAACGTATATATGTACGTAAGTAGGATTCAGTTACCGTTGGGAACCCGCGTACCAAATTTCTTGAAGATGGGCCCATAAGTAACAAAGACCGTTGAAAAGTTCAATATGGCGGCCGACAGTGGCATCATACCACCGAAATTGGCACCAAATTTCAGCCTTCTACCTACACGGGAAGTTGGAGAATTAGTGACGTTGGAAAGTTTAATATGGCGGCTGACAGTCGCGTCATACCACCGAAATAAGTACGTACATTGGTTTCGGTTAGCACAGGGAAGCCGCCTACCAAATTTCATGAAGATGGGGCCATGAATAAGAAAGTTCAATATGGCAAACGTTGTCAACCGTTATGACCGTTACGCGTAGAATTTCAAAATGAAACCTGCTTAACTTTTGTAAGTAAGCTGTAAGGAATAAGCCTGCCAAATTTCAGCCTTCTACCTACACGGGAAGTTGGAGAATTAGTGACGTTGGAAAGTTCAATATGGCGGCTGACAGTGGCGTCATACCACCGAAATAAGTACGTACATTGGTTTCAGTTAGCGCAGGGAAGTCGCCTACCAAATTTCGTGAAGATGGGGTTAGCCTTCTACCTACACGGGAAGTTGGAAAATTAGAGACGTTGGAAAGTTCAATATGGCGACCGACAGAGGCGTCATACCATCGAAATAAGTACGTACATCGGTTTCGGTTGGCGCAGGGAAGCCGCCTACCAAATTTCGTGAAGATGGGACGATAAATAAGAAAGTTCAACATGCCGGACGTTGTCGACCGTTATGACCATTACGTGTAGAATTTCGAAATGAAACCTGCTTAACTTTTGTAAGTAACCTGTAAGGAATAAGCCTGCCAAATTTCAGCCTTCTACCTACACTGGAAGTTGGAGAATTAGTGATGAGTGAGTGAGTCAGTCAGTCAGTGAGTGAGTCAGTCAGTCAATGAGGGCTTTGCCTTTTATTAGTATAGATTGCCCCATATACTTTGTAGTGATGAGTGAGAAAAAAATGTAATTTCAAGTTTCAGGCAAAGCCCTCACTGACTGATTGACTGACTCACTCACTCACTCACCACTAATTCTCCAACTTCCCGTATAGGTAGAAGGCTGAAATTTGGTAGGCTTATTCGTTACACCTTACTTACAAAAGTTAAGCAGGTTTCATTTCGAAATTCTACACGTAACGGTCATAACGGTCGACAACGTCCGCCATGTTGAACTTTCTTATTTATGGCCCCATCTTCACGAAATTTGGTAGGCAGCTTCCCTGCGCTAACCGAAACCGATGTACGTACTTATTTCAGTGGTATGATGCCACTGTTGGCCGCCGTATTGAACTTTCCAACGTTGCTGATTCTCCAACTTCCCGTGTAGGTAGAAGGCTGAAATTTGGCAGGCTCATTCCTTACAGCTTACTTACAAAAGTTAAGCAGGTTTCATTTAGAAATTCTACGCGTAACGGTCAAAACGGTCGACAACGTCCGCCATGTTGAACTTTCTTATTTATGGCCCCATCTTCACGAAATTTGGTAGGCAGCTTCCCTGCGCTAACCGAAACCGATGTACGTACTTATTTCGGTGGTATGACGCCACTGTCGGCTGCCATATTGAACTTTCCAACGGTCTTTGTTACTTATGGGCCCATCTTCAAGAAATTTGGTACGCGGGTTCCCAACGCTAACTGAATCCTACTTACGTACATATATACGTCCATAGCCTGCAGCTCGGTCATTGTGTGAGGCGGCGTTGGGTCCCCCATCCCAATGCCTCCCACGTTGTTAGCTGCCTGCCTATATAAGGCCATCCGTCACTCCGGTCTCTACATTCCCTTCCTTGCTTCGCCACGGGATTCACGTCTCCCTGCTGATAACTGCAGCGTTTTTATTTAATCCATGGCTTCTCCGCTATTTTATTGTTCGTTTATTACGATTATAGTTATTGTGTAGGTATTTTAGACTTACTTTACATTGTTCAGGTACCCATTTCCTTTATCATTCCAACCATACCCCCATTAACATGTCTGTCGAGGTGATCACCATCGATCAAAGAACTGTCACTTACCGAGTGGTTTCCATGCCCGGAGATGGCACCTGCCTTTTCCATTCTCTTTGATACATATTGCACGGTCATATCAGGCTCACTCTTGATATCCAGAGGAACATTGTGTCTTATGTATTGAATGACTGGGACAGGTTCAAGGTGTGGACTGATGATGGTACAGGGGATAATTATACTATACAGGAGCACTATAAGAGTGAAATGCTTAATTCCTTCACCTATGGTTCTGCATGTGAGTTAATGGCTGCCGCTGAATTGTTCGGTTGTCGCTTTCAAGTGTACCGAAATGGCCAAATATTTTACACCTTTCAACAACCGGCAATGCCTCTTAAACATCTTAGATTCACAGGTGATGATTTCAGTAGTGGACACTTCGATGTTTAAACTCTCAAAAGCTGGATGTGAAGTTATCAATGAAACCGGTTGTATGCTTACAACGCTTGACAGATGCCGGATGTCACTTCAACACAAGTCCTGCAAATACTGTCGTAATTGAAACAAACCATGAAACTCAAACCGATTATGACAGCAGCAATCCAAGCTGTGAGATTTGAAACAAGATTACTTTTCACATGGCCAACTGTACGTTGCATGCTCAAGAGTAAGCTCAGCACACAGCTTGGTCATATTATAACTGGAGGGCCGAATTGACAACGTAGATACAAAGAGATCCTTAACAAGTAATCATTGGTTTATTTTCCCTCAGTTTAAAAAGGTTTAAATTTCTTCTTAATAAAAATTTTAAGGCAGTACTTCGCTGCTGCGAAGCGCGGGTATTTTGCTAGTTTATATATATATGTATATATATGTGTGTGTGTATATATATATATATATATATATATATATATCTCTAATATATGACAGCAACACTCATAACAGTAACAAAACAATTACATTGACAATCATGTTACGTTATTTTCAAAATGTTTCCTTTTCTTTTTCATTACTTCTTTAACACACTACTTCTCCGCTGCGAAGCGTGGGTGTTTTGCTAGTGATATAATAGAAACCAAAGAGTGAATTGCAGTGTGCTATGAGCTGGGGATGATCCTTTGCTGATCTGGTCTTAACATGTATATACGATCACAAGACGGCAACTTTTGGGTTTAGCATTGTTGCAGTGTGCCTCAGAGCTATGAACCAGTAGTGGATCAAGACTAATACTAAGTACAGCTGCATTGTGATTCTGGGAGTTGAGAAGGGTATCAAAGTTGGGTACTAACTAGGGTTAGTGGACATAGTAATATGGGTAATGTTACAAATTGAATTCTGCCCACATCAGGCAGACTGTTATGGACATGTAAAAGCACAAATATGCTGTTATAAATATGGAAACATTTTCCACCTTGATAAAAGGATAAGTGGAGCGGCATGGTGGCGCAGTAGTAGCGCTGCTGGGTCCTCCCTGCGTGGAGTTTGCATGTTCTCCCCGTGTCTGCGTGAATTTCCTCCGGGTGCTCCGGTTTCCTCCCACTGTCCAAAGACATTCAGGTTAGATGCATTGGCGGTCCTAAATTGTCCCTAGTGTGTGCTTGGTGTGTGTGTGTGCCCTGCGTTGGGCTGGCACCCTACCCGGGGATTTGTTCCTGCCTTGCGCCCTGTGTTGGCAGGGATTGGCTCCAGCAGACCCCCATGACCCTGTGTTAGGATATAGCGGGTTGGGTAATGACTGACTGACTAAAAGGATAAATGTCTGTGTATCTGTGTGTCCGTCCAATTACTATGTCTCTATCACTGCAACAGATGGCACATTACAAACAATTGTAGTAATAAAATGCAGTGCATTTGGCATTCCAAAAGATGGCGCGTCACAAACAGGTCCTCACGCTGCAGCATCTTCTCCAGCCAACAGCAAATGTGGAAGCAAAACTGCAAGTGAGGCGGGCAAAGAAAATTCACCAATCTCGGGCAGGATATTCAAACCGAGTATGGCCACTTTGTCACCACTCTCAACTACTACCAACACCCCCTGTGAGTCAACAAAATCAACTCCAGTAGGATACATAACTCCACTTTCACAGTACGGAGTCGATGGAAACGAGTTATCCGAGCTGAAGGCATTGATCACCACAATGAGGGAAAAAATAAATAATGCAAAGGGGGGATAGACAGTATTGATATCAGAATGTACAGAAGAATAGACAAGCTACTTCAGGATATAAAAGATCAGGAGGTACATTTAAGCAATAAATTTGATGTAATCCTTAAAAAAAAATCTAGCAAGAATTGATGAAAAATACTGGGAAAGTTGAGAATAAAATAAGAGTCTTCAGTGATCACTTAGAAGAAGTTAAGCAGATGTTTACAACTCAGGTTGAAGAAGTTGAACAATTGACATCCGTTGCTGACAATAAAGGAACTGCTGCAAATCCGAATGCAAAGTTTTCAATGATAGTGTAGCTGCATTGGAAGATAGCTATAGAAGGAACAACATCAGAATCGAAGGTTTCCCTGAAAACCGTGAAAGTCCAAACTCAGTGAAATTCTTAGCTGAATAATTTTCTAAAATAATTGAAGAGAACTTTAAATCAGAAACGGAGATCTCAGCAGTTTATTGCATACTTGGCATGATTGTCTGATTCAACTACGGATGAAAGAAAACTTGATGTTGTTTCTCAGACAGAATGAGAAGATTATATTTGAAAATAACCACATTTGTATTGTCCTAGATTTCTCCCCTTCAACAGCTGCCAAACAAGCTGCATTGTACAGCATTAAACTGCACTTGCGCAAATCTGAAATTAGATACAGCCTTTTGTTTCCCGCCAAATTGAAAGTGATTACTGATTACATTTTTAGTTCTCCTGAAGCAGCAGATAAAGAGCTAAAAAGATTGATCCCAACATCATTCAACGTACAGTATGAACATGACCTATATTGTGTCCTGGTAATACAAAGATGATTCTGCTTGCAACTTAGTCTATCTGTAATGCAACATTTGCTGTAAGTATACATTTCATTTCCTTAACCGTTAAGTAATTTTTTTTCTTAAGGGGACTGCTTAACATCATACCTTAGGTTTATTGAATCTGGACTGTACTATTATAAGATATCTCAGTTTTAATTCTTTGTAAACCACTACTGGGGGTTTGCTTTGTTTGGGACATGCTCTGTCTCTAGGCATTTCAGTGGACTGGGACTTCAGGAAGTCTGGTCCAACTGCACTTGGGGAGGCGGATTCGGGGTTGGGGATGGTGGAGACAGCAAGTTACTTTTTTTTTTTTTTTTTTTTTTTAACCCCAAAAACTGTAAGATCCAGCATAATATGCTCCTTAACATGATGCTAAGGTTAAAGCTATTGTATGAAACAACGTACTACCTTTACTTAAGATTACAAAATGTCCTCAAAACAGTGACCTTTGTGAGATGGAATATCAAAGATCTCAGTCACAATCTAAAGATAAAAGAAGTATTTTCTCACCAAACAGGCCTAAATGCTAAAATAGTATTTTTACAGGAGACTATCTTATTAAGTAAGGACCAGTTTCGTTTGCAGAGAGATTGTATTAGCCAAATCTTTCACTGCAGCTATACAAAAAAAAAAAACTAGAGGTGTGGGGAATCTTAATACATAACACAAATCTCATTTGTAATATATAGTTTCTGATCCTGTATGGTAGTATGTCTTGGTGATGGTAATTTATTTAAATCTAAAGGAATTTTCATAAATACAGGTGCTGGTCATAAAATTAGAATATCGTGACAAAGTTGATTTATTTCAGTAATTCCATTCAAAAAGTGAAACTTGTATATTAGATTCATTCATTACACACAGACTCATATATTTCAAATGTTTATTTCTTTTAATTTTGATGATTATAACTGACAACTAATGAAAGTCCCAAATTCAGTATCTCGGAAAATTAGAATATCAATTAAGACCAATGCAAAAAAAGGATTTTTTAGAAATGTTGGACAACTGAAAGGTATGAACATGAAAAGTATGAGCATGTACAGCACTTAATATTTAGTTGGGGCTCCCTTTGGCCTGGATTACTGCAGCAATGCGGCGTGGCATGGAGTTGATCAGTCTGTGGCACTGCTCAGGTGTTATGAGAGCCCATGTTGCTCTGATAGTGACCTTCAGCTCTTCTGAATTGTTGGGTCTGGCGTATTGCATCTTCCTCTTCACAATACCCCATAGATTTTCTATGGGGTTAAGGTCAGGCGAGTTTGCTGTCCAATCAAGAACAGGGATACAATGGTCCTTAAACCAGGTACTGGTAGCTTTGGCACTGTGTGCAGGTGCCAGGTCCTGTTGGAAAATGAAATCTGCATCTCCATAAAGTTTGTCAGCAGCAGGAAGCATGAAGTGCTCTAAAACTTCTTGGTAGATGGCTGCGTTGACCTTGGACCTCAGAAAACACAATGGACCAACACCAGCAGATGACATGGCACCCCAAACCATTGCTGACTGTGGAAACTTTACACTGGACCTCAAGCAACGTGGATTCTGTGCCTCTCCTCTCTTCATCCAGACTCTGGGACCTTGATTTCCAAAGGAAATGCAAAATTTACTTTCATCAGAGAACGTAACTTTGGACCACTCAGCAGCAGTTTTGTCTTTAGCCCAGGCAAGATGCTTCTGACGCTATCTCTTGTTCAAGAGTGGCTTGACACAAGGAATGCGACAGCTGAAACCCATGTCTTGCATACGTCTGTGCATGGTGGTTCTTGAAGCACTGACTCCAGCTGCAGTCCACTCTTTGTGAATCTCCCCCACATTTTTGAATCGGTTTTGTTTCACAATCCTCTCGAGGGTGCGGTTATCCCTATTGCTTGTACACTTTTTTCTGCCACATCTTGTCCTTCCCTTCACCTCTCTATTAATGTGCTTGGACACAGAGCTCTGTGAACAGCCAGTCTCTTTAGCAATGACTGTTTGCGTCTTGCCCTCCTTGTGCAAGGTGCCAATGGTCGTCTGTTTGGACAACTGTCAAGTCAGCAGTCTTCCCCATGATTGTGTAGCCTACAGAACTAGACTGAGAGACCATTTAAAGGCTTTTGCAGGTGTTTTGAGTTAAATAGCTGATTAGAGTGTGGCACCAGGTGTCTTCAATATTGAACCTTTTCACAATATTCTAATTTTCCGAGATACTGAATTTGGGTCTTTCATTAGTTGTCAGTTATAATCATCAAAATTAAAAGAAATAAACATTTGAAATACATCAGTCTGTGTGTAATGAATGAATCTAATATACAAGTTTCACTTTTTGAATGGAATTACTGAAATAAATCAACTTTGTCATGATATTCTAATTTTATGACCAGGACCTGTATCTATGCACCTAATGTGGATAACAGAGATTTCATCCAAAGTGTATTTGCATCTATTCCTAATATGAACACATAAAATTATAATGGCTGGAGACTTTGATTGTGTTTTAAATCCAGACATGGATAGGTCTTCAACTACAGTGGCAATAACATCTAATACTGCAAAATCAGACATTTTGTAATGGATCATAACTTATCAGTAGTGCTGGGTGGCATGACCAGAATTCTATATTGCAGTATTTTTCAAAATTATACCGGTTTCACGGTATTCAACGGTATTTTTTTCCCATGCATGAGTGAATGTTAACCACATTTTCCGCTGCAATTACTGCAGTAGACTGGCTAAGAATCACCTATTCCACTGTCATGAGAATTGTACATTGTACATAAAAACATTTTAATGTGCACACAAGTATTAATACAGGTTTGCAAGGCCCCATAAAGTGAAGGGTGTGGCACTAATTAAGAGAAGGAATCACATTGCATGACAGTTGCACTCAAAATATAGAACCTTTTTATTAAACAAATTTTGCAAACTTAAACTATAATTTTGACAACATATTTTCAACCATCCAAAGAGGCATTTAGACTTAGTAAAATATTCAGAGGTGCTTGTCAAAAGTTGTATTGCACTGAACATGTCTTAGAAAAGGAATAAATAGTAAATATTTTTAGTAAACCAACTACACTTTCTGTTAATGTTAACAATATTTGTCCACTGACATGTTAAAGTGACTTTTTAAACAATTTTACCATCATTAAACTGCATAATATTTAAACTAAAAAATAATAACAATAAAATAAATAATAGTGCAACTTCCAGTAGTAATACTATTACTTCAAGGCTTCAAGCCCAGGTACATTACACCGTATTCACCAAATAAAAATAAAACCAGTGCAACTTGGTGATGACATCTTTACCAACTGAACCATCATTAAGGCAAATTGCATTAATATGGACCTTGCTTCAAGCTAGGCCAGCAGGAATGCACGGTGGATTGGCTGCCCTGGTGTCTTTGTGGGGACCAATCACGGTACCTCACTTTCATTTTCGATCTCCGTCTCCAGATAACTTGCATCAGGATCGGAGTCCGGACAAGTCAGAGTCCAATTCAGCAATAATACGCAAAAAGTCATCCACGGATTGTTTTGCTTTGACCGTTCACTTTGGTATCTCTCCATATGCCATTTTTAGAAGCTGTTTGCTCTTCGCTACTCACGCACACGCAGGGAATCAAGGTCAAATAAGCAAAGCTAACTTTTCTTCTAGCAAAAGCGTATTGAAAAGCGCTGTAACAACAAGATCACTGATCTCTGTCGATCACTAGCTAGACTGAGGCATCTCACAACGTGGGAGTTTCTGGCAACATATCGCATTGCATCGCTTGGCCCACAGATACATTCGCTTGCCGCGCTAACTTGAAAATTTATATTTTACACAATTTTATATAAATTATCTTCTCGCTTTCGCCATCATAACTTTGAAAAATCTAAGTTGAACCATAGTAAGTAGGGGACTACCTGTACTGACTGATAATAGAGACAACAAAAAACTGATTAAACACACATTCATTGTACATTTCTTATTCTATGATATGTTTTTACTACCATTACTTAAAATAGTTTATTATTTTAATAACTATTACATACCTGTGGCTGTGTGAAGCCTGTGTCCAAAGCACTAATACTCCAAAGCATGTTTGCGGCTAAGGTGGTACAGCAAATTGCTCCTGTTGCTGCCACCGGCGTGTTATAATAAGTTTGTTATAATATTAAGAATTTTGTCACTGTATCTGTTTTAGATCTTTTTATATGTATTTTTCATTCTTTTTCTGTGTAACATGCCATAAAGAGCTGAGCCAGATTTAGCATAGAGTGTCAGCATTCAGAATTGCTGGGCCAAGCAAAGCATAAAGACAGAAAGGGACAGCTGGAAGGCTGTGTTGTAAACCCTAAAAAGGACTAAGTGTCATTTGAACCGACTGTTTGATGTTCAGCACGAAATTGTCTGCCTTGTTTGGAAATGTAATGGGAGCTTGGTTGTGAAAAGAAGCTGGAGCTTTGCCAACTTTGAGAAACTGTGGGGGTGAAAGAAATTGACCCAAAATCCACCTCCGTTGTGACAAAAAAGAGCAGTTTCTACACGACCGAATCCTCGAAAAAGAAATCTTCGGTGACATGAAACTGACTTGTTTCTCCTGTCTGTACAGCAACGTAAGCCGCATTAAACAAGCTAAGTATATTCTGTCTTTTCTGTGACTTTGTCACCGCCTATCGCTGAAAAGAGGGATATCGCCGTTATTATTTATAATTATTTAAATATAGGTTTATTAAAACGCCGCAATATAAAAGAACATATTTCCAAGGAGCTAACACTCCCATCGGAAACACGGCGACAACTTTAGCTCAACAGCATTTGCAGTAAATACTTGTTTGTTCCACATCGAACCTTTTAAAACCAAAGTATCTCCAGACAACAGACACGGCTCCTTTTTTCGGCAAAGTTCTTCTGCGTCATCATGTCTGCTACAGCTTCAGTTTCTGAATGTTCTCTGTCCATTTTCAATGTTCAACACCTCCACTAACTCATGTACTCCATTGCATGCGTGTTTAGCGGTGTAGCAGTGCAAAAGGTCCCCCCTTAAACGGTATCCTGCTGCGCCACGTTACAAATGTTGTTTAGGCTATTTAAACAAAAATAACAAAAATAAAAAGCGGTTTTCGGTATGAACCGGTATACCTCCCAGCACTACTTATCTGACCAATGGAAGTTTTTAAATCCAAACTCAAGAACATATTCCTTCTTCTCATCAGTACATCATAGTTACTCAATAATTGATTATCTTTTTATAGATGATAACTTATTGCCCACTGTTGGATCTTGCAAGTACAATGCTATTGTTATCTCCTGTCACACTTCTCTAATCGCTGAGCTTAAATCACTATGCCCTACACACTCATTTGGTAGCTGGCGTCTTAACCCCATGTCATTAGTTGATGAGAACTGGATGAAATCTCTATTATCCACATTAGGTGCATAGATATTTATGAATCTCCAAGCAAATTGATTATTTCTAGAGAGAAATACATACTCTGAGGTCTCTGCAGGATTACTCTTAGAAAGCGAAGGCTTTTTTTAAGGTTAGGTGCATGTGCTAATACAGCGCATTGAACAGGACAGATTATTTCATATCTTCTTGAAAAAAATAAATTGGAAACCAAGAAGGCATTGGAGTTAATCAGCAAAATTGCCAGAATAGATCAAGAATATGCCAGGTCCCCAAATGAGGCACTTTATAGAAAAAGACAGGTTTTGAAAATCAGAATTTAGCCTGTTGACAACAAAAGAAATGGAACAGCCCATCTTTAAATTGCGACATCATTACTATGAACATAGAGAGAAGGCTAATAAGGTCTTAGTTCAACAAATCCACAAGCAGGAATTTCGCAGTGCAGTAACAGAAATTACCAACTCAGATGGAGATGAAATCATTGACCATAAAAATATTACCCACACATTTAGAGAGTACTATAAATCATTGTATTCTGCTCAGTTTAAAGAAGATAAGACACAATCAAAGAGTTTTTTGATCCATTACAAATACCACAGCTAGATACTGTTTAGCGCAGAGGAACTGGACAAACCTCTGACACTCTCTAAATTACTGGATACTGTAACCTCACTCCAGATTGGGATAGCAGCAGCTCCTGATGGCTACCCAGTGGAATATTATAAAAAAATTTCAAATAAGTTATCTTCACCATTATTAGCAATGTTTATAGAAGCTAGAGACAACAAAATTCTACCTCTAACTTTTCTCCAAGCATTAATTACCATCTTTCCAAAGAAAAATAAGGACTAAACACAATGCATATCATATAGACCAGTTTCATCTCTGAATAATAGTGCTAAGATATTCCCCGAAGTTCTAGCAAGAAGGACTGAGAAAGTGCTTCCTTCTGTAATATCACAAGATCATACAGTACCTCCATGGTGAAGGTTATGAATGATCTCTTATCGCTGTGATTCTGCTGACAACAAATGCCTTGAATCAAGTGTTTTCATTTGAAATATATTTAGCACTGTAGAGCTGTCAGTCCAAAAATCAGATTCTTGCAGGGGTCTTTAAAGTTAACTTTTTAGCATTTTATCCATTTTTGTGTCGTAACCATCTTCACTGGCATCTGCAAAATGGTGTGTTTGTGCTATCTTTATGACAATGAACCCTGTGAGTTTGATGCATCTAATTACATTATTATCTACCAGAATGTGCAAATTGTTCATCCATTTTTTTTCTGAATATACTTGATTTCCATTAATTCATTCCATCAATTTTTTTTCCACAGGCCTTTTAACATCAACTTTGCAGGAAGTATAACTGGTTTCAAAAGTGCAAGAGGGTCATATACAGAGTTGATGACCACAAACAAAATACCAGGCCTTGTGGTTGTTGTATCTTATAGTTTTATATCAAATTTGAAACTCTCCATTTCTGTGCACCCCACCCAGAGCAATTTACATTGCAAGCAAATTTATGCTTAAGTCCATGTCCTTTTATTTGAGAGCTCTTGATTTTTCAGGGATAGACATTTAGATCAATCTACTGTTACTCTCACATTTGGTCAGTGGGAATCCATCTTTGAAACATAAGGCTTGAAGATCTCTTGCCAACTTAATTTCCTATTTGTTTGTAGCAACTGACTTTAAACTGTCATCTCCATAAAATATTTGAAGCACTATTTTAACTGCTTCTTCTGGAGCTGCTTCTCTTGTATCTTAGTCTGTTCTGCACCAGGCATAGGAAGCACAACTGGGTGAAGAAGTAGCACCCAAAAGATGTACTCATTTTAAATTCTTCCAAGTCTTTACTTAGATTGCTTTCAGGCCACGCCAAAAAGCTAAGAAGATGAAAGGACATCAATGAGCGTGTTAGGTTGGGACCTTTCAACAATTGCTCATTAAGAGTCCTTTGAAGATGTGGCTGTTTAATCAAACACCACTTGAATCTTATTTTTCTTTCAAATTAAGAAAAAAACATATGTGAATTTACCATTAACATCATCTTAAGAAAGTAATGGGTCGTTCAGTGGTATAGCATGTTTGAATCATTCACATACCAGTCTGAAGTTACTTAACATCTGTCCTTTACATGTATTAGTGTAATTATTCTACCTTTTCAGTGTACCTGCCTTTTTAAACCACTGATTTAGAATCCTGTTAGAATTTGGAAGCTTGCCACCTAATAGGTCCTTAAATATTGTAATGGACGGCCGGGTCCCATGCCCGGCCGGGATGCCCCTTCTGCTTATGTTCTGGGGGAGCAGCCATGGACTCCTCAGTACCTCCCCTGGGATGCTTGGTGGCAGCCTCTCTGGTTGACGATGATGCCTCAGTTTCCCGCAGGGTTTCATGGGAGATGGAGTTCTCCACAACCCTGTGGGGACCTGGGATGGCTGCCAGGGGGCGTGGCAGAGATCATTGAGCCCAGCTGCTCTAATTATCGGACCCACCCAGGAGTGCGATGGGCAACAGGTGAGCAAGCACCAGGAACACTTCCGGGAGGGCCATAAAAGGAGCCAGCAACCACCACTCAGGTCCAGGGAGGAAGAGGACAAGGTTGCCAGAAGAGGAGTGGTGGTTCCAGTGGAAGGATTGCTGTGTTGGTATTGAGGTGCTTGGAGACTGTGTTATACCTGTGGGGTTCACTGGGATGACGTGCCCCACAGGTGAAGAAAAATGAAAAGCCTTGTTATTTGCCCACGTGCCTCAGTGTGAATCTGTGCCAGGTCGGGTGCCTCTATAGTGCCTTATTCACACTGGCATAGTCAGCAGGATTAACGGTCCGTCCATTTGGACCGGGACCTGTACAAAAATATTGTGTGGAGACCCGGTATAGCAGCGTGTTGCCACACGCAGCGAAGCGAGGCACGTCCGCGACAGAACAGCACGAGTAGCACGCACCCGACGGAGCCGCAGCTGAACAGACACAACACAGTGCAGAGTGCGCTCCCAAGGAAGAGAGCGCACTACAAGCGCAGAGCGTGCTCCTGAGGCAGCACAGCAGCGCGAGGCATGCACCTGCACGAGCGGTGGGGAGCCACAGGAAAGGCACCCGCAGGAACACCTTACTGAATGGGTAAAAAGAGGACCGGGCGGGCTCGAAAGCCAGCGACCAGACACGGCCATGCCGTTAAGAGCAACGGGATCCATAAGGAGGTCGGCGACGGACCCAGAGATGATCCACCCTGGGTGAGGTATGCATTTGTTCTGTCTGCCTGCCTCCTAGGTACAAAAGAGCCGGATCCCTGTCAATGGCCGGCAGACGCCTGTCTGTGGCGCAACGGTGAGGCAAGCTCCGAGGGGAGCAACGCTGGCCTGAGGGCCCTGTTCGACTCCGGGCCACGGTTGAGAAACGAGAGCCTGGAAGACGTCCCTGGTACGGTTGTCCCGGCGGAGAAGCAGGAACCCCTTCCTGTGACAGGTAAGGGGTGGGGGGATATGTGTCGGCTGCCCATTGACAGTGGTATCCAGACGGGGGTGACGATCCTCCACCCCGCTCCCGAAGACATCCTGGAGGCGCCTGTGGAGAAAACACAGGGCCTCTGCGATTCACGATCGGCGCAAGACGAGGTAAGTCCAAGTCTGTCGCTGGCCAGTAGAACTGACTTCTCCTGGGCTACACGCGAGGTGGAGGCTGTCCTCCTACCTCTGCAGTCTCTGGCCCAGGTCTTTAAGGTCCTGTAGGAGGTGAAGGAGGGTCTGAACAAGAAGCTTGACGCTCCGTTAGAAGCCATTACTGGATGGCTCAGCAGCCGCGGTGTGTCATCATCCAGCCTACAGGACACACCAGTACAGTTAAGTGAAGCCTGTGCCGTAAAGGAAAGCGGGGGGCGGAGCGCAGCGGCTGGTGTCATGATTAATACGGCTTACCAGGCCGTCCCACCCCCTACACAAGATGTTGCCACGGAGACTGATAGCATGGCCGGATAGCGTGCTGCAAACTACCTTGCCCCAACTGCCGGTGCCGGTCTCGCGGCCGTCTAGAGGTGTGCAGACTGAGGGGGGTCCCTCTTCTTCCCAAAGAGGGACTCAGACCACCAATACACCTCAGGGAAAGAGGAGGAGCCGGAAGAAAAAGCTGGGAACTCCGGAAAGAACGCAGCATGAGCCCGTTGACAGGAAAGTCGCCATAAGCCCTCAGCTGACCGGGAGGAGGGGTGGGAGTTGCCTACCTGCTTCCGCTCCCGCAGGGGTCAGGCAGAGGAGAATTGGGGGTGTTACAACTGCAGCCGCTGTGGCCACGTCTGGAGGTGTTGTCCAGAGAAGACGTCCGAGTGGCAGGGATTTCGGGGCAACACCCCCAGGTCTGTTCATTATATTTCCACAGGGCGGAGCTGTGGAGCAGAGGACACAGATTCCCTATCCAGGAGAGGACTGAACCTCGCGGGACAGGTCGATAAGTCCCACGAGTCTCATCTGAGAGAGGGGCAATGTAGTGGACGGCCGGGTCCCATTCCCAGCCAGGATGGTCCTTCTGCTCATGATCTGGGGGAGACACCTGAGACTCATCAGTACCTTCCCCCCGGGACACTCGGAGCACTCAACTGAGCTGGTGAAGGGGCAGGGGTTTCCTGCCTGTTTCCACTCCCGCAGGGGTCGAGCTGAAGGGAGTTGAGTGTGCTACAACTGCGGCCGCTGTGGCCACATCTGGCGGTGTTGTTCTGTGAGGACATCCAAGTGGCAGGGATGTCGGAGCAACACCCCCAGACCATTTGGTTTTGTTTACACAGGGCAGAGCTGTAGTGCTGAGTTCTCCCCCAGTATGGAGAAAACCAGCCCTCGCGGGATGGGCCGCCGAGTCCCACGAGACTCATCTGGAAGAGGGGCGATGTAATGGACGGCCGGGGCCCATGCCCAGTCGGGACGCCCCTTCTGCTTATGTTCTGGAAGAGCAGCCATGGACTCCTCAGTACCTCTCCCGGGATTCTTGGTGGCAGATCTCCCTGGTTGACGATGATGCCTCAGTTTCCCGCAGGGTTTCATGGGAGATGGAGTTCTCCACAACCCTGTGGGGACCTGGGATGGCTGTCAGGGGGCGTGGCAGAGATCGTTGAGCCCAGCTGCTCTAATTATCGGCCCCACCCGGGAGTGCGATGGGGAACAGGTGAGCAAGCACCAGGAACACTTCCGGGAGGGCCATAAAAGGAGCCAGCAACCACTACTCGGGGCCAGAATCGGGAGGAAGAGGACGAGTTTGCGTGAAGAGGAGGAGGAGGAGGAGGAGGAGGAGGAGGAGTGGTGGTGCCAGTGTAAGGATTGCTGTGTTGGTATTGAGGTGCTTTGGGACTGTGTTATACTTGTGTGGTTCACAGGGAAGACGTGCCTCACAGGTGTAGAAAAATAAAAAGCCTTGTTATTTGCCCACGTGCCTCAGTGTGAATCTGTGCTGGGTCAGGCGCCTATATAGCGCCTTATTCACAATATAAAGATTTAGTTGTTTGGTGGGACACTCTTAAGACACTCAATAGTCAGCAAAGAAGACAACTGTCTTCTTGAGAATAACGGCAAGCTATTATTATTCAAAAAAATGATAGATTATTTCACAGACAAACTGCAATACACTGCGGTGAGCTGGCGCCCTGCCCGGGATTTGTTTCCTGACTTGCGCCCTGTGTTGGCTGGGATTGGCTCCAGCAGACCCCCCGTGACCCTGTAGTTAGGATATAGCAGGTTGGATAATGGATGGATGGATGAAATTGCAATACAAGTTAAAGCATATCAGAGCAGTGTAAAATACTATGTCAAAAATTATTTAGAACCTGGGAAGAACTTTAATCAAAACAAAATCTGTCAGACCAAGATCAACAAAAAAGTCAGACAACAATTATATATAGGTCTCCACCCTGTGTATTAGAAGTCTGACTGCACCAGATATTAAGGCACAGCTGAATGAGACTCAACATAATGTATCTATTTCAACAGTCCAGAGAAGATATCAGATTTCAGAATTGATTGGTCATGTAACAGCTCAAAATCATGTATTAAGGCAACAAAACAGAATTATGTGGCTTGTTCAAGCTATACAATATGAGAGCTGGGCTGCTGCAGAATGGAAAAAGTATTTTGCAGTGGTTAATCCAAGTTTGAGAGTTTTGGTTTATCACATTTTGTGTAGGTCATCAAAATGGTAAGAAAATTAACAGTTTGATTTGGGGGGGGTGTTTTACTGAGTTTAGTGTTGATGACCTGCACAGTCTGATCAGAATCCTGAACCAAAAGTGCTAGCATGGTATTTATCAGCAGCATTCCATACTGGAGAGAGCTTAGTGCTACCGCTGATACAGTTCATCCGTAATTACTGTAAAATATGACTGTTTTTATGATTCTAAGGTTTAGACTGTTTATTACATAGGTGGTTCCCATTTTATTTAATATTCCCCTTAATTGCCGTTCTTTGATAGTTTTGTTTGTGGTGCTTACAGTATATAATGCGCATATATAATGTGTATGTATGTATAATGTATATATGTATAATATAGTGGCCACCAGGGGGGCACTGCAGCCCCCAACACACCCAACATGCAGGCTCAGACACAAGTTTTGCCACAAACAGGGATTTTATTCATGTGAAACTTTTCACGGGCAAGAGTTTCCCACATTACACCTACAAATACAACTCAACTGCAACACACAGCAGTTCTTTGTCGTCTCTCTCTCTCTCTCTCTCTCTCTCTCTCTCTCTCAGCCTCCAATCCTCAAAGCAAGCATTGTCCTCCTTCTCCCAACTCTGACTCCCAGAGATGTTGCAGGCAGTTCCTTTTATGAGACACCTAGATGCACTTCTGTTGTCCTGAAACTGTGGTTCTGTTGTCCTGAAACTTCTGGTTGAAGTGGGAGCCCAACAAAGTAGGGCACTGTAGTTCCCACAGCACCCCCTGCTGGTGCACACGGGACCCAAAAGGGCTGAGCCAAAGAACTCCAGTTTCCATGATGCTCTGTGGGAATGCATGGGGCTGTCATCTAATGATCCAGGGGAGACAATGCCCTAAACACGCTATCTCTTCTTGTCCTTCCAGGCTGCGAAAGTCCCACCTGGGTAAAGGTTCTGGATAGTGTTTGTCATAATACGTGTATATGTTTGTGTGTGTTTGTGTGTACCAAAATGGCAAACACTGCTGGATTCTGGAGAGGGTAAGCAGTGCAACATACGGCTCCTCAGTAGACAGCCAAACATGATAATGTAGCCTCTGTAAAAACAGCTGTAACTTTAGTTTAGCTCCACATCTCCCATTATCACACAGGGGCTAAAGCCTGTAGAAAGTTTCAGTCTGTTAAAAGTTATTATTAACTGCAAAGTAACAAAATGTTAGAATTATGTGAATCTCCAGACTCTCGTGATAAATACAATTTTTTAAGAGTTTCTCAATCATGTTTTGGCTTGCCCTGTTTGTTTATACTCATCTCGCCAAAGTTCTGTTGTCCAGGACATTGCATGCTGTGCTGGAAACCAACTGCTGGGAATCCCCAAGTTTGAACTGAGCCCTTGCTGTTTGTGAATAACCACTATCATGTTTGATGTGTTACGATGATTCAGTCTTTCTCTTATCCCAGTTTTAAGTTTGAAATAAAATGTGTTACATTATAAGCATATTAACATGGTCCTGCCTAAAGTCTTCTAAGCACTACAGAACAGAAAAAAATATACTCAAGTTTGAAAGTTTGTGAATTCTTTGCATAATTTTTGAGTTTTTCTTTTTTTATCCTCATAATGCATATTTAATCAGTTTTTATTTTCCTTACTGAATTATTGTATAATTATTCATCTTTGATTTGATTTGTTTGGAAGAAAATGTGTATGCAACAAAATAATACACACAACATATAGAAATTGTGCAAGTGAACCCTTAATTCTATGACATATATCGAGGTAAGGGAGTGTCAGGTGGTTCAGTGACAAGAGTATTACCCAATTAACTGAGCTAACCAATGAAACCAAAGATCGGAAATGTTATATTAGAAAAACCAAAAAACCTCCAGACGGCTGGAGAGAAAATAGAAATAGTTGAAGAAAGTTAACTTACTCTTTCTAGTATCATACTTTAAACTAAGAAAAGATCAGCAGAATGTTAATTAAATTAGAATTCAATTTCAAAAAGACCCAATAAATCCACTGTTAGTTAAGTAGTATATAAGTGGAGGGCTTTTAAAACTGTCGCCCTACTCCCAAACGTTAATGTCCTTAATGTCTAGGGCCACAAGGAGAATAATAAAAGAATTAAAATGTAATCCTAAATTAACATCCAGAGACTTATAAGCCCCCTTGCTGCCTTTAGAATAGTGATGCATAGATCAACAATAAGTTGACAATTGAAGGTTTTACAGGGAGAATACTCTTTATATATATATATATATATATATATATATATATATATATATATAAAGAAAAAAACAAACCTGCCAAATAAAAATCTAAAGTTTGGGAAATCTGCAGTCTGAATAGATGTGCCCACACATCAATTATTTGGGTATAGCATCAAGGCTAATGTCTGGTTAAGAGCCAACACAACCTGTCACCAACAAAACCTTATCTGTATAGTCAAAAATGGAGGCTCTCTAACAGCTTTAATTATTTGTGCCATGGATGCCACAAGCTTTTGAAAACATTCCTTTGCAATTCCGGTTCATGTTCAATTGATTGCAACACACATTTTCTGCTGATTTGATAGCTTGTACTTTCATGCTGCAAATCACCCGTTCTGTCACATCCTCTTGGTAGTCTAATCTTATGACTGGGAATGCCACTGAAAAATACTGAATGTATTGGCATGCTCATGAAAGCAGCTTGAGGTAACTTTTACTTTGTGACATAGTACATCATCGTGCTCGAAGTAGTCATTAGAAAATGGATAAATTGTGGCCATAAAAAGATGCACATGGTCAGCAAGAATAGTTAAATATGCTGAGTCATTCAAGTGAAGATTGATATTAACAGGCCCAAGGTGTGCCAAGAAAATGTTCCCCAAATCATGACACCACCACCACCAACTTGGACTGTTCACACAAGGCAGGTTGGGTGTATGGATTCATGCTGCTGTTGCCAAATTCTGATCCTACCATCTAGGTGCTTAGTTAGAAATTGAGATTCATCAGACCAGGCTATGTTTTTCCAGCCTTTCTCTGGCCAGTTTTGATGAGCCTGTACCCACTACAGCCTCAGCTTTCTGCTCTTGGCTAAGAGGAGTAGAGCCCAATGTGTTGCTTACTTTTCTGCTCACCACAGTTGTACAGAGTAGTTATCAGTGTTACTGTATTCTTTCTGTCAGCTGGTACCAGTCTTGAGTTTCTTCCATTCACAGAACTGCTGCTCATTGAATGTGTTTTGTTTTTCTCACCATTCTGAGTAATCTCTAAAGACTGTTGTGTCTGAAAAATCCCATGACATCAGCAGTTATACAAATACTGAAACTAGCCTGTCTGGTGCCAACAATCATACTACAGTCAAAATAACTAACTGCAGGTTCTCCCCATTCTGGTGTTTGATGTAAACATTAACTGAAGCTCCTGACCTGTATCTGTATGATTTTATGTATTGCTCTGCTAAACAGGTTTGGCTGAATTGATAATTACATGGATAATCAGGTGTATAGGTGTTCCTAATAATTTGGCAAGATCTAATTAATAACATTTTAGAATAAGTATTTATATTGGGAAAAAATGATTTTTCCCCTCTTTTATACTCTTAAATTTTTACTCTGCCTGTTTGCCCTGTCTTTTTCATGGGTGGGGCTGAATTGAATTTAGTTTTGTCAAGTTTGATTTGTTTATATGGAATGTTACTTGCTTTTATTAAATTCTATAAGTTATTTTTCATAGGACTAGGTGTTTACATCCCTAATTGCATATATGAGACCTTCGGCTTAGATTCTGTGGAATTGTCAAATGAAATATGGTGCCTTTCTGGGTTATCAAGTGGACAACCCCATCCCAACCCATTCCCCTCTTCCCCCGACATTTCGCTGATAGGCCCACAACATCTCCAGAGGGTTCAGCAGTGAATCCCCGCATCACAGGCTCACTTCCAAGATGCCATCTACCCTGTTGAGGCCCAGTTGGTGTTCTTCCTCTTGAGCTAGAGCCACTGACTGCCCTTTTCAGCAGCTCTGGATTGGTCCTTCAATGCTTGCTGGTGAGCCTGTCCCTGCACTCCCAACTCCTGGAGTAGTCTTGATGTTGAGGTTGCAATAAACCCTCTGCAGCCTACCTTGACTGGTCGTATCTTAGATTTCCAACCATGTTGTTGCACATCGGTTGCAAGATCAGCACATCTCAGCTTCTTGCCCTCATAGGCCTCCTCCACCGCTTCCTCCCATGGTACAGTATGCTCAGTGATGTATATGAGCTGGATTGATGCTGACCATAGCACAAGGTCAAGTCTGAGGTTGTCAGATGCAATCTCAGCTGGGAAGCGGAGTTTTTGACCTAGGTCCACCAACAACTTCCAATTTCGCACATCACCTAGCTGCCCAGAGTCTGGTCCTGGAGTGGCATGTCCATCTCGACCCTCTCCTTCCCAGACAAATGCTGTTGCCAGCCGATGTAATAAAGGGGCGTGGTGGGCATGAGCACTCGTCCGTTGCTTCTCTAACATTCTTGCCAAGCACTGTAGCACCTGGCTGTGCCACCAAGAGTAGCGGCCTTGAGAGAGGCTGGTCTAGCAGCCCACCAAGATGTGTTTTAATGTTGCTGGTGACAGGCAGAGCGAGCATGTAGGATTTTCTCTATATGACTGGCTTAGATTTTTTGGAGACTGTGGGATATCATAGACAGCATTGAATGTGAAGCTCGCTCTAAATGCCTCCATTTCCCACAGATCTTTCCAGGACAGCATCCTCTTCTCTGCTCCCTCCTATCTCAGCCATTGCCCTTGCTCAGCCTGTGCAACGGCCTTCGCTGCCTTGTTGCCTCCTCCTGCTGGTGAATCTCCTGTACCACAAGTCTGCGCCTCTGAGACAGCGTGGCCTTGTTCCAGGCTAATGTGCTGGCCTCAATTCCAAGACCACCCCTTCCTTGCTGGACCTGACCTACAATGTCCCTGTGCATGACTGCTGCCTTTGTGAGCTTGATTGCTTCTGCTGGTGACTATTTCCTACTGGTAGCCAAGTTTGGGGCAACTTGGGCAACAACAGGATCACTTGACTCTTTTAGCATCATCTCCAGCTTCACCTTGATGCATTGTACTCCTCTGTGAGACTGGAGATGGGTAGTTCTAGTATGCCTTTGCCATAGAGCCTAATGCTGCTAAGGCACCTGGGGAGACCAAGCCACTTCTTCAGCTAAGCAGCCACTCCAGCTTTTCCACCTTTGTGACTGGAACCTCATACAGGGTTAGTGGCCACATGAGATGTAGAAGGAGGGCAAATTGCAAGCACCAGAGCTTCAATTTGCCAGGGAGAGAACTTCTGTCGATGGTCTCCAGGCCATAGTATAGCATCCTTCCTGACCTGTTCTACCTGGTCCCTGTCCTGGAGTGATTCACTATACCAGTGCCCTAGGCTCTGAGCTGGCTTCTCACAGACCGTGGGAATCGTCTCATCACCAATATAAAAACCACTAGTCCGCCAGGTTCCCCTTAATGATGGAAATGCTTCTGGACTTACTTGGCTTGATCTTCATCTGGGCCTTCTCAATGTTATCTTGGAGTTTTCTGAGCAGTCTCTAATTACAAGCTTTGGTTGTGGTCAGTGTTATAAGATCATCCATAAATGCTGTGATAGGTGGCATCTTCAGACCAGGTCTTATATGCTGTCCTCCAACCACCCATCATGATGCTCTAATGATCACCTCCATAGCCATGATGAAGGCTAGAAGGGAGATGGTGCAGCCTGTCATGACTCCTAAATCCAAACGCTGCCATGCTGTGGTGAAACCTGATGCTGTTATGCTTAGCTGAATGTCCCAGAAATAGGTCTTGACAAGATCTGTGAGAGCCACTGTTACCCTAAAGTAGTCAAAAGCAGCCCAGAGGAAGTTGTGATGGACTGAACCAAAGGCATTGGCAAGGTCCAGAATCACCACATGCAGATTTGTTCCCTTCTTCTTGTTAACCTGAATCTGGAGCCAGATGGTGCTAGTGTGTTCCAGACAGCCAGAGATGCCCGAGATCCCTGCCTTTTGAATTGATGTATCAATGAGGTGGTTTCTTTGCAGGTAACTGGATAGTCTTTGAGCCACTACACTGAAGAAGATTTTTGCCCTCAACATTTAGGAGGCTTATCTGGCGGAACTGACTGATTTCTGAGGAATCCTTTTCTTTAGGAATCAAGATTCCCCCATCTCACCGGCAGGATATTGGGATCACCTTTTTGTGCCATACCAACTTCATGGGCCTCCACAGGAGTTGCAGCCCACCTGGTGCATTTTTGTAGAGCTTGAATGGAACTCCATTGGGGCTTGGTGCTGATGAAGCCCCTGCTGTATGCACAATGTGCTATACTTCACTCCATCTAGGTGGGCTGGTGTCATGCTGATGCACTAGAGGGTGGATATTAGGCTTGTCAACTGAAAGACTGATCCTTTCATGGCATCTGCTATCTGCACAGGACGTTTCCACATGTTTCTCCAGGTCTACCTTTGACATGGAGAGATTTACACTCTTCTCACTTGTGAAGGGAGTTTTCACAAATTTGAAAGGGTCTTTGTAGAAGTGTGTTCTTGTCCTCTCCTTCCTATATTACAAATATTTGTAATTATCATAGAACACACTGGATTTATATGTAGATTTGTGCCTAATAAGTGTAAATTTAGTTTTGAAATTGAATTGTTTGGCATAGCCTTCTTTTGCTTCATCCATTGTAGTTGTTATTTTAAATATTATTTTTCATACAAATAGCCTTTTTGTTTATTTGTGGCTATGTATAGTCTTGTATAGGTAAAAGATAAGGTTTGGTTCATATTCCTGGAATCTATTTTATCTTCTTGTGTGTTGGAAATGCCTTTTCTGCTTTCAAATCATCAGGCACCTTTCCCTACTACACTGAATGCTAGAATAATTTTATTTAAGGTTTGTATATAGCATCTTTAATTTTTTCAGCACTGCTAGAAAAATTCCATTGGACTCTTGGGTTTCTTAGTCTGCAACACACCTAGTGCCAGAAGTACTGTACATCATACTCTTCAATTTCAAACCCCTTAAATAACAAACTTGTTTTACTTCTGCGTATGGCATCACATTTTTTTCCATCCATCCACCCATTATCCAAGCCACCATATCCTAACTATAGGGTCACAGGGGTCTGCTGGAGCCAATCCCAGCAAGGCAGGAAACAAATCCCTGGTAGGCTGCCAGCCCACCGCAGGGCACACACACACCCCATGCACAAACTAGGGACAATTTAGAATCGCCATTGCACCTAACCTGTATGTCTTTGGACTGTGGGAGGAAACCGGAGTACCCAGAGGCAGCCCACGCAGACACTGGGAGAACATGCAAAATCCACGCAGGGTGGACCCGTGAAGCAAACCCGGATCTCCTAACTGCGAGGCAGCAGCACTACCCACTGCGCCACTGTGCCGCCCCACATTTATTTCCTCTTTTATAAAAAAAAAAAAAATGTGGGTGTAATATTTATTTGGTTTATTTGTAATTTCTGGTCAAGGTCCTTAAGTATCCTTGAGGTGTTTAATGCTGTGTTTAACTGCCATCTTACTGGAGTATCACAATTTTCGGTTTGCCTTAGCTTCAATTGCAGTTCTTCTTTACTTACTGTTAACATTTTAATTGCCTTTTTTTCCTTAGTTGTGGTTTCATGTATCACTTTCAGCTGCATTTTTTGTTCTTTCTTTTTCTCTCTCTAGCCCTTTGGAGCCCATTATATCTTCCTTTCCTGGGCGACCTGTCCAGAGAAGAGGATGTGTAATGCAGAGGTGTCCTCTCATTACCAATGTAGTATTCTTTTTTCTGCAGAGCTGTGCTATAGTTCGCTCCCTTGACCTTTACCATTTTTGTCATTGCCTATATCCTGGTAACTCCTGGTCAGCCAGGCATCTCATCATATGGTATTTAAATGGTAACAACTTTCATTGCATGTAGTTTTTGACCATTAATAATACAGGTGCATTAGAAGATGACATTATAAAAATTTTGGTGAACCTTTAAGATAATTGGCAAATTGCATTTGATTTATGTTAGTGTTTTATGAATTATTCTTTATGTGCCTTCAGGAGAGTCAGAGAACATGTGCTTAAATTTTGTTTGTCTCTGTGATAAGCAGATGTAGTTTCCCTTGGAAATGTATAATTCTTCATGAGTGTATTATAATTATAATAATTGTTATAATTTATTATAATAATTATTCCCCATATTAACCATGTTACTAGATCAATATTTCATGACAATAAAGGCCTGCATTAGTTCGAAGCATGGTCCTGTGTTATGATTATTCATCTTTATGTTGTTTGTTTTGAGGATACTAAAGATTACCATGTTGTTTTTGTTGATACAGTAATTTTAATACTGATTTTATATTGCATATGTATTATATTGTGCTAGTAAATACAAGATAACAATAAAAATCCTCAAATATTTGTATTTTGTATAATTTTAGTGTATTCAGTAAATTAATGGGTGAGTTTCTTTCAGTATTTTGGTTGTTTTTTCAATGTACATCCTAAAACTTAAAACTACAAAATTTAGAGTAGTGAAACCTGTTTTTGCATTTTTGATTTTAATTATATTTTACTACATTTCTTTATTTTTCTTTGTTTTGAATTACATTCTTATAGAATCCAGAATGTTATGTCAGTGCATCGAGCATCTTGCACCCACTTTGGTTTGTTTAGTTTCACAGTATCTGCATCATCCACCAGATGGCAGTAAAAAAAGTCTTTCTTATTACCAAAAACAGGATTTTGATAGCATTCATAAATGCTATCTTCTAAACTTTTTTTTTTTTTTTAAAACATTATGAGCTGGTGAAGAGTAAAGTTCAAAATGTTTTGAATATGCAGTCATTTATTTATTTATAATGCTCTCTGCCGTTATTTGTTTTTTTTCTCTCTCTAACCACTGTTAAAGGATAATTTCTGTATTTTTGAAGTCAAAGCTGTTTTTCACAGTCTTTTGCCCCAGAAACATGTTTTGGTACGTGAAGCTTATTTATAAACTTGAAAGTATTCATAAGCAGACTTCAGTACTGATGTATGGAGTACAATAGGAAACACGAAACAGCTTTAAAATTTATCTAATAAAAAAATATTGTCTTTCGTATATCTGAGGAGTGTTTATAGCAAATGAATTTGGAAATAATTTTCAGCACAAATTCTCATCCCTATCTTTCCTGAGGAAAGGATAAATGTTAGCTTCGCAGTGAATAGCAACACCCACTATAGTGGAACCTACAGTGCAATCTGAAACAGTGGAGTAGAATATTACAAAGTATAGCGCATGCTTGTAGCTCTTTAGCATGCTATTTCTTTATACATAGAAGTATAAAAAATGTACATACTTTGGTTGTGAAATTTAAATGAGCAAAAGGATTTTATGTGTACAAATTTACTAAGTCTAAAGCACTTACCATCACCTGGATGCTATTTCTTTGGAGGATGTATTAAATCCACACACTCCTGACAATGACACTGCTTTGCATTTGTTTGATATGTCAGCAGACATTGGAGTGTCTGGAAGACAGTCCATGTGGACACAGAGGGAATGCACAGATTAGGTTCAGATAGTGCCCTGGGTGTATTTTGCATTCTGAACTTTATTAATGTTGATTGAATATATGTTTTAACTTTATTTCTGGTACCTACAGTAGGTTTTAGTGTCTGAAGAAACAATGGTTGTGCTTATAATTTCTAAAATTAAACTGTTACGGAGTGATCTGTATTTTGTTGTTTCAAAGAGGTAAGGTTTCATTTGAAACAGTGTCCCAAATTTTGTTTTTGTTTTTAGTGCATTTTTTTTGTTCAGTGCATTTTGTAGTATCTTTTTTTAAATTAGTTATGTAAAATTAATTTTATTAGTAAGAGAAAATTAATATAAATTAGTATTTTTGGATTTAGTATATATTCAGATTTGGTATTAGTAACATTTCTAAATCTGCCAGTTTTTGTTTTTTTTGTTTTTTTTTTTTTTGATGGAAAAGCATACTCAAGTGAATAAAGTAATCTGCTTCAGCATAAGATAGACCAGCATGTTTTTCATGATTTTTTTAAATGTACTGTTTTTCTAAAAAATAAAAAATGCACACTAATTTAACAAAAAGGAGGATTGAATTATTACAGAGAAGTATAAAAATAGGCCTTCTTTATTACAAGGCTGTCCAGTCTGGTGGAAGGGTAATTAGAGGGGATGGATTTTACACATGAAAAGATTTGCTGCACCAACCAGTAACCTCAATAAAGGCAAGATTAGCAAATGCGTTTTGTTTAATGTTTCGATATAGCAGCCTTCCGTGGCACTCTCAGCCCTGTGGTAGGAAAATAATTCCCTTTGTGGGGAAAAAACACACACACCACTCCTGAACTTTTCATCTGGTGAAAACATAGATGCATATCTCCAGTTTAGGATTCTGGAGCAATAGTATTCTTCATTCTGGATGTTAATGCTTATTCATTTAAAATGATGCAGTGTTTGTGAAGAGAGAGGACCAAAGCTGGTTCAGTGATTCAATCAATGAATCAGTCTTTATTATATATTGCCCCTTCAGTAACATGCACTTCCAAAAATTATTTTACAAAACAAACAAAATTATATTATCATATTAAATATACAAAATTAATCAGTATATGAAAAATCAAAGTTAGCATAGCCAAATGGAAAATAACAATAATCAGTATATATTTAATACTATTACCGGCAGAGTAAACAAGGTTTCAATACACAAACTCAGCTGTGCAATAAAAATAACACCACAAAAAGAAAAAATGCAGCACTGTCAAATGCCAGAAGTACTGTATAACACACAAGTTACAAATGGTAATTATCAAAAGGAGCTGTGCAAATTAAACACAGCCACAGTATAAAACTACAAAGAAGGGGATATTGCAATAGTTATAGTCACAGCAACGGAACACAATAAATTATGATGGAGTTTTTAAAGCTAACATGCCAACTTACCATAGTATAGTGAAGTATGGTTATGCTATCTTACTGAATATTAGGAACTGTTAAAATTCATAAATGAATCAATATCAATTGAAAAGCCAGAAGCAAAGAAAAGGAAAAAAAAATCTGAATTCAGTCTGGATGTTAAAATCCAAAAGAAACTTTCAGAGTGTAGAAGTAGCATATTTAAAATAAACATTTACCAACATTTGTGTTTATAGATGTATAGAATTATAAGAAGGCTATAATCAGAATATCTCAACTACTGTTTTATACTATATATGGCAGAAAGATCACGAAACTAACCAACTGAGAGGTAATATAGTCACATGCTTTGTCTAAGTTGAAACTCTACCGTGACCATTTTAAACCTATTTTATCTCATTGGCATTTTATGCAGGAAGAGCAGCAGTCCTACAGAGAAATTACACAAGCACAGAAAACTAATTCATCTGTCAAATTGTTGAAAAAAGTATGCCTTTACTTTAACTTCTGCAGAGAGAATTACTGACAAATGGTGGCATTCTCTAGAGACTGCTGTTTTGTCCAATAACTCAAGGCAGCACAGTACTTTTGATTCAACAGCTAAAAAAGCAACACAGGCCATTACAAAAAATATTTGTTAGAGGTCATAAAAAATGTATCTAGGATACTTCTTAAGCAAATGGCAATCTCGGATATATTTGCAACTGCAAAGTCATACATGAACGTTTTACTTACAGGTAAATAATAGGGGTTTTCTCTTTCCAATTTATAAATGCATTTATTAAATATTTAAAATATTTATTAAATATTTAAAAATTGGTCATGTGGGATTCCCTGTAGTGGTATTTGGGCCTGAGCTATTTTCAAATGCTCGGACGTTCAACTGCTTAGTCAGTGGTCCCTAATATGCAGCTGCACATTAACTTATTTACCGCTGAAGTAATGTTTTTCATACTTTTACCCACTTTCTTCCAAACATTTTAAGTGTGCACTCCATTGACGACTAATAATGTAAAAAGCACTGAAAAAAGTTTACAGGACATGACAGATATATAACCTATTGTTACAAATATTTATCCTGTGGAGCAATAGTATAAAGAAGGCTCACAAAATATCCTCCGGCTAAGTAACACTATTGCACACTTGTTTTTTCATCAAATTACCACCCAACTATTTTCTTAATGCAATACAAACGATGCAATAGTCAAACAATTTGAATGTTATGCAGTCACTACAGGCTACTACACAGATGTTTTTAAAATGTTGTATTAGTCCTTGTCTTGCATGAGATTTTGTGTTTCAAAAACTATGTGCTGAAACACAACGGTAAGTAAATATTTTATGTTGATTTGTAAGCTATACTGAAATTGCTGAGTGATAAAAGTGTAGCTTCATTTTCATTCTCATAAATAGATATTAAGCTTTCCATATGGTTCTTGTGAATAGCTCATTTGGTGTAAGTTATAATGGGGGCTATTTTAGTTTAAATGCCACATCCTTTGAGGTTCAGTTTGAATGTCTTTATATAAGCAGTTTTTTGGACTCTTTCTTGGCTGTTTTCATTTGCTGGTATTGTGACATGATCTATGAATTTTTCTTGGATTTGTCTTTTACTAGTATTTGATACAATTTGCAGATTTTATAGTACAATTGTTTTCTAGCAGTGTTGTGAGTTTCAGTATTCTCATTTTGTTTGTGCCCCTACTTACATGCCAGTTTTACAAGAAATGCCAGGGCACAACTCTGCTTCTATTTTTTGTTTTGACTTGTCACAACAAATGTATGACAAGAAATGGATTTATTTTAATGTGTGAAAGGTCATGGAACACCTTTTAATGGACTGTGTGTGCCTTTCAGAATTATTGGCACCCTTAGTAGAGATGAGCAAAGGAAGCTATGAAGCAGATTCTCCATTGTTTATTAAGTTGATCATGCACTGAAAATATGAGCGAAATCTAGCCTTTCACTGGGGTTAAATTATTCAAGCAAAACAAACCCTTACAAAAAAAAAAAAAAAAAAAAATTGCTTATCTTTACCAAGAGTACTGTCAATTCTGTTGATCACTGTAAATGTTAAAACTTGAAAATTCAGTCTTTCCTTTAATACAGTTTTTG
The DNA here is from genome assembly GCA_026402145.1 of Polypterus bichir lapradei. Lineage (NCBI taxonomy): Eukaryota > Metazoa > Chordata > Cladistia > Polypteriformes > Polypteridae > Polypterus > Polypterus bichir. The sequence continues at coordinate 103,952,988 of JANRMT010062814.1, read as the reverse complement.
TCATAGCAACAGTTATAATTAATTAGTAATGAACAGTTAAGGTTCTTCCTAACATATTGACTAACCCTGAATATTACTTGTATAAAAAATTAAGTTACAAACAAAGTACAGGTAACTATGGTTATTAGCTGCTTGTGCAATAGCTGAAAGTGTCTAAGAGACATGCAGGCCGATTTAGATCTAAAGCATTTTATAAGTAATGTGCATTCCTTATTTAAGAAATTATTTACTTGTGTGATTTAGGCATTAACAACTGAAAATATGTATTCTGGATGCTAGAGAATTTCTGCGTCTCATTTTTACATAATTACCATACCATGCTACTAAAAATGTGGTAACATCAAAAGAATAAAAACTGTTTTACAGAAATTAGCATTTGCAGCACATTAAATCTTCTTTTTAGTTTCCTGTATAAGAAACAGTATACAGTATGTATGTAACACAATAGACTATACTCAGCTACTCAGTAGTATGGAAGCTGCAAGTGAAATTAAGACTATTATGTTGTGATATAGTACCGTTGCTGGCATTATTAACAATTTATATTTAGCATATTTTTCTCTACATTGCTGATAAATAACATACAGTTTTCAAGCAGCATATTCTCTGTTCAAGTGTATTTTTTCTTCTGAAAGTGTGGATAGAACAAGCCTTGCAGTAAAACTTTACAATTAGAAAGTTTGTGGTCTATAGTTAATTAGATCCAGGTTCCCAGGAAATGGGAAATTCAACAATAAAATGTTTCTTGTTTACTAGAGAATGTCTACCACTATATTGCATGTCATCTTCTCTACTTCTGAGAGGAGAAGTGAATTCAGAATGATAATATAGTAGTCTTGAATCCTTCACCTTATATGAGAGTGAGAAGAAGTTCAAACTTGTTTCAGGTTTGTAAAGAATTGCTCAGTGTTGTTGCATTCTAAAAGGCATCTTGAGAGGGCAACCATAATACCAGAGTTGGAGAGAATTTGCAACATGCCCTTTAGAGCTCATGATTAGAAATGATCTGACAAATGTAACAATGTTATAGGCATATTATGGTAGTATTCGTTATTTAACTTCACGTTTTATTTGTCAATACCTATTTCAACTGTTTATGTTTTGAACTTCTGCTTAATTCCCACCTCCTTCAAATATGTAAAGGAGCTTTTGGAAAAAAAAATGTAATTCTTACAAAAGGGAAAATGTGAAACAGAAAACAATAGATAGCTAGAATAAAGTAAAAGTGGGATTTTGTTAATTTTATGTTTTATCTGTTATTGTATTAAACTTCTGACATTTTAGATTGCTTGATCATTGTTAAGCTTTCTGTATTATGTCCAGCATTGTCCACTATTGTCACACTGTACAGTAAACATTTTGCCACACGTCTGGCTATCTGATGCATTCTGCCATTGATTTAAAATGTAGGTTAACAAAAATACCTGTAATTTTTTTTTTAACCAAATCTATTTTTTCTATTTTTTTTTTTTTTTGTAAGAAATGCTACAGAACTCTGTCCAGACAATCATTTTTGTAATGAGGTTTGTTGAGTTTTATACAAATTATATAACTGTCCAATATATATCCCAATTTGTACAGTATGTCCAGTCATGAACACAAGATAGGAAAGAGTGATTCCTTTAAAAAATGGCTGGAATTTCTGTACTGAATGACCTGTTGAAAAGCTCTTCATTAATGTGCGTTTCAAAGTGGAACAACCAGGTTCCACAGAATATTTTTAGCAGTTTGTTATCCTAAAACGTACAGACCGGCAAACTGAAAGAGTATCTGTATTCCCAAGTACTTTAGTGGCTTGCAAGTCTAGCAATACTAGGGAAAGTTTTACTAATAAAAGAATACTTTCCACAGTGTGTTGAAACCTCATCTATTTTAGTGCTTTCATTTAAAGGCATAATCAATTGTTACTATATTTGTGGAAAAAAGATCCATACTTATATTAGATATTCATGAAAAACACTTGTAGAGAATTAGCAGATGCCATGCAAGTATATAATGTTGAAGAAAAAATATCTATATTCCCTTCAACTCTTTGTACAGGCTATTGCACACATTGGAAGTAAATTTATTTGCTTGTAATAAGGCATGATGCCGTCATCCCCTTAAATATTGACTTTTGTGCTCAGGTTTGAGTCAAGCAATAAGATACCAATTTTGTGGCCTTTGCTTCAGACAGACAATACAGTATATGTCTGCCAAAAGTCAGATACGTTTATTCTAAAACAAATGCATTATATCTTCACTGTTCACATTTGTATCCAGTCATAGCATGGGATCTGAACTCCAGGCACATCACACGCTGATAAGGAGCCTTGGCTTGAGCTGAGAGAACTTTTTGCATGTAAGCTGAGCTCCATCAAGGTGGGGGATGGGCCAGCAGGCTGCTTGCTTCTTATTTTATTTTTTGTAGACTTCAGAAATTCTAGTGTTTAGAGTTTGGACCAGAAATTCATTTCTAAGAAAAGGGTTTAGAAGAATATAAACAGTGAAAAATCTCTCTTTTGGAAATTCAGCATGGCTAAACATCACAATGAGGCAAAAAGACATATGGGGGGGTGTATCTGTTGGGCAAAAAACTCACGGAATTGGCCAACAGCGCAGCTGCTAAGCATCACATGCCTATAGTCTTGTTAATCAGTTTGCCAAATGGTACTGTGCTGAATTGATCAAGATGAGTATTTCTGACATTTATTCTACAATTGAGCAAGTGACTTTGGCAATTTTGTTTTTCTACAAACCAAAAAAAGCATGAAAGAAAACATCAAAACAATGATAATTGTGTTTTTCAACATTAAAAGACTTGTTTATAAAGAGTTTCTCCATGAAAAGACTTAATCATCAACATTAAACTAAACTACTGATGAGTCTGCAGGTAAGCCTTAGGGAAAAAAAAATATCAAGAAGAACAACACACACAAAACTGCATTTTAATTATGACAGCGCTCTCACCACATTTTTCAATGAGTTTTTAACCAAAAACAATGTGGCTGTTGTGTCACACCTGTCATATTTGCCAGATCTTATTCCCTGTTACTTTTTTTGTTCCTGAAATTAAAATTGAGACTGAAAGAAAAAGACAATTTGCTACTATTTTTGAAATCCGGTTATTGGGGATACACACAGGTGGTTCTAGACTGAGTTACAAAAAATGAGTACAGAAGAAGTTTCTATTCATGGAAGAAGTGTTTTTTTTCTACACAGTTTTGTGAGGTTTTGGGTACCCCATTGTACTTTTAGAAAAAAACTCCATCAGGACAATGACGACGTTATTCAAATTAGTTGCAAAGGAAACACTGTTTTTGCAGTCTTAGATAAGATCCCTGTTTGGGTGGTACAAAACTTAGATTATGATGTCCTGACCCATGGAAGAATTGTTGTGCCTGTAGGTTTAGCACCTTCTTCTCCTGCAAGGTTCATTCAGGATAAGGGAAGGAAACACTAGGATAAAAGGGAAGCACCAGAGACTTGATTTTAATGAATGGATTTCTGCTTGGGAGTTTTAACCTCCCAATCGTTATTTGGAATGCATGCATTTCATGTGTGTTCTGTGTCTCCAAAGATCTGGGTAAGTAAAGAGTGAAAGGAAATGTGAGATATTATGAACACATACCTAAAGCAGAAACTTTTTCCATGTTATACTAATAATGATAAGAAGTGTATAATGTGTGAAGACTTTAGTCCAAATATTAAATAAACGTGTGCTTTTATTCAAGAATATAACCAAAGAAAAAAAAAAAGCATTCGATTTTCATGTGGCTGTCAGTGAGTTAAAAACTCAAGCTCAAATGTCAATCAACAGGGAATTTACACGTATTCTTGAATGGTGCAGAGGTAAGAACTGCTGCCTTATAACCCGTAGGTCCCAGGTTCGAGACTGGGCACTCCGTGTTTTGAGTAGTGAGCTGCTATTATTATTATTATTATTTCTACAATATAATAAAAACATACATTTGATTTGAGTCTGTAACACCCAGAGTAAATTCTGGCTACTTGTAAAAGTTAGTGCTTGTTTTTTTTTTTATTCAGTTTTATTCTCTCTGTGACGTTCACGTGGCACAACGAACTTGACACTCTCTCTTTGAGTTGATGGCATTTATCTCCATTCTTTTCAAAAGAGCAGCACTGTGGCTGATGCCTGCTCAGAACTATTTGTTGTACCGGCAATCAAAGATATGATGTCCCGTGACCACTATCGGACTGGATAATGGTACGACTGTAACAACAGACAACTTCTTCACAGTGTGCTCCCAAAAATAAGAAGCCTATACTACACAGCATATTACCCCTTTCTTCAAACCACTTTAGTAAATTTAAATTAATGGAACATAATTAAATTACCATTAATTAGATTTGTTGATTTTAAGCTGCTTTCCGTGAATCTACAGCTTGCACATGGAGTCACAGACTGCTGATCATCAGCTCAAGTTGGACGGTTGGGAGACAAAGTCAGAGAGGCGAGATTGCGTTGGTTTGGACATGTGCTGAGGAGAGATGATGAGTATATTGGGAGAAGGATGCTAAGGAGAGAGCTGCCAGGCAAGAGAAAAAGAGGAAGGCCTAAGAGAAGGTTTATGGATGTGGTGAGAGAGGGCATGCAGGTGATGGGTGTAACAGAACAAGATGCAGAGGACAGAAAGATATGGAAGAAGATGATCTGCTGTGGCAACCCCAATGGGAGCAGCCAAAAGAAGATGATAAAAGCGTTATTTGTATTTTCTAAGACTGATGTTTGAGCAAAGGTTTAGATCTAATTTGTTGACAAATTCCATTAACATCAAAGAGTAGTATCTATTAATATAAATAGGACAAAACCTTAGCACCTTTGATTCTTTAGGCCTTAGATTGGGGACCCCGTTTTTTTTTTTTTTCCCCCCCTCTACTGGTTTTCTGTCACAGTGAATACTGTTATTTCAGCTTAGGTTATGCAGTCAACACTTGCTGGCTATTGAAAAGGGAAAGATGTGCCATCTCACCAGGTGCTCCATGACTCCTGTAATGAGATTTTTGGACATTATTAAAATAAACCTTTTTAATATCCTTGGGGTGGCAGTTCTGACTCTGTTGTTTTATCATGTAAGATGTTAAATTTAAAACTCATTTAGGCATTTGCCCAGTTTCATCATGCCTGAAGAAGGGGCCTGAGTTGCCTCGAAAACTTGCATATTGTAATCTTTTTAGTTAGCCAATAAAAGATATAATTTTGCTTCACTTCTTAATTCAAACAAAATAGAAAGAGATGAAATACAGTAGGTAATGCAGTTGCTTTTTCCCACTGTGCATGTGTGTTTGTTTTATTATCTCTCACATAGTCATCCCAGCCTCGCATTTTTGCTTTTCCCCACCATTTACACCACCATGTCACATATTATTTAAAATTTTTTTTTTTTCTTGTTAATTTTTTTTATTATCTTCAGACCAGATTTTGTAATGCTTTTTATGCTCTTGGCTTAGCTAATCAAATATTGCTAGAGATGTTTTATTTTATGCATTATGCATATTAATTGCTTGGGTCTTAAAACTAAATTATTTTGAAGAGCAAAGCTTGCAATGGTCTTAAGTGAACACCTTTCTACTTCTTCAGTGGGAGGTGCACCGGACCTCTATACTATCTCAGTTGTCTTTTCTCAGATCAGAGCAAATGTGGCTACATTCAAAACTTTTCCAGGATTCACCAAAGGAACCTCATTTTGTTTGCTAATGGTCATAATCACATTATACTGCAACTATAGTTACTCAAATGGATAGATTAAGGGCTCATTTATTCTTGATGCTCAGAACGTGATTGCGCACGCATCATGGCTGCCACGCGTTCCCAGCGTTCATTTGACACGTCCTCTGAGCATGTCCTCAGAAAACAACGCAACACACGCTTGAGTTGTAGTGCCAGCAGAAAGTCGGGGGTGGGGGGGCGGCGGCATTGTGATAAAAGTCGGAATGTGACGTCAGAGTCTCTGTTTACTATCTGCATGTGACAGAAAGCCGCTATGTGGATACTCCAGGATTGATGTGCGTGCTTTCATGTTAGATGAATGGTTCAGTTTGGTGAAAAAAAATACAAATGCATTCGTTGTGCTTTAAAGGTCTCACATACCTTCTTCCGTGTTGTTTTTTTTTTTTTTTTTTTTTTTTTGTGCACCTTCACAACATCCTCTGAATGTATGGCAGTGTATTTGAGCCACAGAGAAAAAGAGTAAGGGCATGGTGAAAAGGTCTATTTTGTTATTAAAATGGAAATTTCGGCTTTAATCTCGAAATTTCCACTTTAATGTTGCAGTTTACTTTTTAATTAAAGTAGACCATCATAAACATCATCTTAAAACCGACCCAGTTGTTAATCACTAGGTGCTTTTGGGGCATCCTGCTGAACTGACTGCAGCAATCCCCACACACAGAACACATTACAGTTCGAATCTTTAGATTTGTACTTAATATCATTTTCATGACGAAATGCATTAAAGTATATATGTTACATTTTATGTAAAACTCCATTTAAATAATGAATACTGATAATAATTACATATGTTGTGGCGGCATGGTGGCAGAGTGATAGCAGTTTGCATGTTTTCCTGGTGGGTTTCCACAGTGTGCTCTGGTTTCCTTCAAAAGACATGAATTTTTGGAGATTTGGTGATGCTAAAATGATGTTAGTGTATGTGTATGCTTGTGTTCACCTTGCGATGAGCTGATGCCCCATCCAGTGATTTTGTTCCTCTCTCATCCCCGATGCTTGCTGCAATGGGTGCATCCCTGGATTGATGGTTGTAATCAGAGATATTGTGGCAAGGTGTCTTTGGAATTTAATTGTTATTTCAGTCAATTCACAACAAGCCAAATGTTTTCTCACCATGATATCATCTGCCACCTGGTGGAATCTTCCAGATTTATGTAAAGTGCATGTACAAATATAAACAGTAAAACGCTTGTGTAACAGTAGCGACCACTGGAGTATGCGTCGTGTCACGTGAGGTATAAACCTAGCCTAAGTGTAAAACTGAGAGCTGCATTCTTATAATTTTCTCGCTTTTTATCTTCACCATCTTTACCAGCTTCAGTAGCCGTTCTGCCAATGTGTTAATACGATATGTGGCATTATACACCACAAGCCCCTAAAGACTGTAATCAACTCATTAAGTTTCATTTATCCCAAAGCCACTGTCTCCTTGTGAAGCATATATACTGGATTAGTAGTAGCAATGCTGCTGAACAATGGGATTAAATAAAATATTAATTTCACTTAAATGTAAGTGGTTAATGTCACTTCTGTGTATGTGTCTACTTAGTAGTTACCTGATTCAAACCTTGAATATAGAAGATAATTTTCTTGTCAGGTAAGATAATAGCCAGCAATGTCAGGAAGGCTTGTGTCTGTTCTAGGCATGCTTCCGGTTTCTATGCTGTATGATAGGGCTTTGATTTGCACACGGAGAAAGGTTCTATAGAGAAAAATGGAAGTAGTCTTAATAAGGCAACTCCAAGTAAAAACATTTGGAAACATTGTTTTTCTTCAGTAGTTATACTATCTTAAATGCACAAATAGTGTAAGTTGCCGTGGATGTTTGACTTAAATATTCGCTTATCACCTTTGTAAGTTTTGGTATGCCTGTTTACTTTGACTTGTTTAAAGTTAATGAAGTAATTTAAGATCTTTCCCTTCCAGAGGCAGTAAGTCACATATGAAGATTTAACCACCAATAGAGACTGAGTGTAGAGCTGGTTGCTAAAATTGGCTTGCTCAGCGTAAATCAGTTTTTCTGAACTGGTTTGTTTGGTGAGGAAAATGGCTTTTTAACCATTTCAGTAGTCAAACCAACTAATAAAGCCCTATCAAATGCTTCCTTCGCTGCCACTTCTTACTTGAGCAACTGCAGTGGTATTAGATGTTTCTACATTTCAGCAATACTTCTACAGTAGTTTGATGACTTTGCTGTGAGCAATTTGATCTAGCCAAATTTCATATGAACTGTTTGACAGAACATCATAAAAGTAATTTTTCCTGGCCTCTCCAAATTCCTCCCCATACCAAGCCACTGCTCTAACTGTAGTTTCCTTCACCCAACATTGCCATTTCATTAAAAACGAAGCCCTCCTGCTAACATTGCATGCAATATTTCCCCTTTTAATTTGACAAATTCCTTTGCTGGTGTCTAAAAACATGCCCTACAATTTCCATTTTAGCCTGAATAAAATTCCTTTTAAGACACAATTTCTTGTAATTACATTCACTTCTAAGTTTTTGAAAATATTCCATTTACAGTATAATCTATGTCCCCAGTCTTCCACCAGAAGTGATAGAAATGATAATTAAACTAATCTCCAACAAAAGCATACATTAAGACTTCTTTATTACGATTTTGTGTTTATTACGAAACCTTTGTATTCAGTAATCATTACTTTGCCATTGGTTTTTAGTCAGGCCACATTGAAGACCTAATGCACCAAATAACTTCTTTTCACACTGGCTTTGTCATTGTTGTCAAACAGTATCTTTGCATTTACAGCCATTAATGTTTGAAACATAGCACAATGTGCGCTTACTTGATAAAAATGGCCTTTTTTAATATATACGTAATGTTCACACTTTTCCAAAGTGTAAGGGATGTGCTAGATTTATGCAGCATATTATGGAACATTCCCAGAGTAATGCAGGTACACACCCCAGTAGTGTCCTGAATCATGCACTGTTGAACTGACAGACGATAGTTTATGAGGCTCCAGGACTATGTAGTGGTCAGCAACACAGGGCACCCTATGTAAATACCCTATTTCCCTGAAACATTAACCTATACACAACTGATAAATACACATTTACCATTGACCATTGTTGCAATCTGATATATTCCTGCACCTGAACAGTGCTCATGCAATAATTGGCATTTTGTTTTTACTGTTTTGTGGTATGACTTTATGCAGAAGCAAGTTCATTTTTCCTCATCTACCTGTATCTCTTGTAATGTCACGATCTCTGGTATTTCTGGTATTGTATACATTACTAATCATACTTGTTAGTGGTCTGTCAGTGTCCAGGAAAGTTGAGGGTCTAGGTAGTTATCTTTTAATTAATATATGGAAGCCATAGGAGGTAAACTGTAGGTCAGTATTGGCCCTTTAGAACATATTATGATTTTCTACAAGAGAGAAGTTATAGGTGTACAGTATGTTTTTGTACAAAAAAGAAAAATTATAGACTTTGTTTCCATTCTGTGTGTTGTATTATACTAAGGTTTTCTCCTCCTTGGGTTATTAGCATGCCCTATTGCCAGCCTAATCAACCAAATCCCCTACAGTTTTGGGCTCTTCTCAGGAGCCGATGTTTAAATACCAACAATAATTGCAAATGTCAATAAGTCAAGGTTACTTTTTACATATATTCTCTATTTTGGCAAATATTTCAATAAAAACAATGCTTTATGAAAACACAAATAATTATAGGATACTTATACTGTATATTTTGTCTAAGTTTGTTCAGAAATAATCACTGTAACAATTCTATAATGTTGATTTGTGATATTGGAAGTGAAAGACATTGCATGAAATATTGAGTTTACATTACTGTGGCTTTTGTATATAAGAGGGACTGATGGTAGTGACCTGATAAGGACATTGATACTGTGAGAAAAAGCATTTAAAAAGAGTCGTTTTTCATTCAGTAGTGGGTATTGCTATACTATGCAAAAGGCAGTGCTTAGAATCTGCAACTTAAATCACTGCTGACTTTGTACATGAGGGAGAGACTGAAGGGAGACCCTGTTAAGACCCAAAAAAGATAATTTAAAAAAGACTAGCAGAATTTTTCATTTTAAAAGGACCCAGTGCCTTGAAAATAGTAAGAAGACCTGTGTGTGAGAACATGCTGCCTTCCTACTTCCACTAGATTACTGCAGATAAGCTAAAAAGCATGGCTGTTGTAATGTGTCAATCACAAAAAGCAATGATGGGCATTCTGGTATGGATTATTTGATACAGTGGGTCCCATGGACAGCCAGGGCACCCATCTTCATTTGAGCATCTCAGGTGGCTGTACAGTCCTTTAATCAGATGCTATTGATGCATAATGCCACTACAGAAAGACCCAAAAAGTAAACAGAAAAAAGTAAAGTTTAGAGAGGATTACAAATGTAGAGTATAATATTCTATGCATGCATAGAGTACAACTAAAATGCAGCTATGAAAAAGCCAAATTATAAAAGTGTTTTTTTTTGTTTTTTTTTGTTTTTTAAATGATCCACAATGTTAGCCTGACATTGGTAAATTATTCCAGATTTTTGGTAGGTAACAGCAAAAGACTGCATCACCAGTTCTTTTATGCTTAGCACTTGGAATAGTAAGCAGACCACTATTATAAGGTTACAATTATTATATGGTTAAGATCCGTGTTGCTGTATTCTGAACTTATTGCAACCACTTGCTGGCTTTCTTAAGTAGTCCAGTTAGAAGTCTTTTACATAATCTAGAAAACTAAAAAGAAAAATGTGAATTAGTTTCTCAGCATCTTTCAGTGTCATAAGGGGCCTAATTTTTCAGTGTTTCTTAAATGGAAAAATCCTAGTCATAGTAATCTGGTTAATTTGCAATTTAAAGTTCAGGTCAGAGTCCATGATTAAACCTAAATTATTTACCTCCACCTTGACTTTTAATGCTAAGAGATAAATATTATTTCTAACACCTTCACTATTTTCATTTTTGCCAACTACTGAGATTTCTATTTTATCCTTATTTAGCTTGGGAAGAGTACTCATTCACTCAGAATACAATTAAGACATTGAGTCAGAGAGACCAATGCTTTAAGACTGCATGTGATTTGCATAACTGTTGTAGTTCACCATGTGTTTTGAGATAATCTGGCCTAATAGGAGTATGTAGATTGGGAAAAAAAAAAAAAAACAGCAGGCATTGAATAGGTCCTTTTGATATACCATATACTGGATCTCTGAACTACAATCACCACAACTAACAAAGAATTTTCTACCAGTTAAATACAGTTGAAATAAATTTTAAAACACTGCCCGGGAGACCCACCCATAAGTTAATTTATGAGAATACTGTGGTCTATGGTGTCAGAGGTTGTACTCAAGTCTAATTGAACAAGAACTGATATGTGTCCTTTGTCCGCATAAACCCACAAGTTATGTACTACTTTTAGCTAGTCAGTTTTTGTATGATGAGTTGTTCTAAAATCTGAAAAAAAAATTACCAAAAATAGACTATTTGACTAAATAATCATTTAACTTCTGAAAAACTGTTTTTTTCTAGACTTTTAATTTTAAAAAGGCAGGTAAGAAATAGGTCTAAATTAAAAAGGTCTAATGACGAGTTAACTATGGCAAGTACACTATCAGTTAGCACATTGGAGACTTCTTTGAAAATGCCTGTTGAGACTGGGTCAAGGACAAGTGGTTTGTTTTAGTTGTGAACTTGTTCTAAGAAATTCAGGTAAACCTATTTGAGTGAAACAATTTATTATACTAAAAAGAGCAGGATTAACTTTGGGGGGTGTATTATAGTACGGCTAATATCATTTGTGTAGTGTTTCAGAAATTCTGTGAAAGCCTCACAAGTTTCGGTACAACATTTCAGGATCCTTTCCATTAACTGAGATGGATTTAGAAGATGATCAATAATTGAAAGTAAAATTCTGGAATTTCCTGTATTATCATTAATAATTTTATGCATTTATACACCCACCTAATAGTTAATTGGTCTCCATTTCTCATCATGTTTTGGTAAATTAGTTTACTAAAATTCCTGCATATCTGTTTTCTGTAGTAATGATTGCAAGCTTAACATTTTAAAACAAACTGCTCCATAATACAATGTGTTCTTTTGAAATACAGTGGCTTGCAAAAGTATTTGGCCCCCTTGAACTTTTCCACATTTTGTCACATTACAGCCACAAACATGAATCAATTTTATTGGAATTCCACGTGAAAGACCAATACAAAGTGGTGTACACGTGAGAAGTGGAGCGAAAATCATACATGATTCCAAACATTTTTTACAAATAAATAACTGAAAAGTGGGGTGTGCATAATTATTTAGCCCCCTGAGTCAATACTTTGTAGAGCCACCTTTTGCTGCAATTACAGCTGCCAGTCTTTTAGGGTATGTCTCTACCAGCTTTGCACATCTAGAGACTGAAATCCTTGCCCATTCTTATTTGCAAAACAGCTCCAGCTCAGTCAGATTAGATGGACAGCGTTTGTGAACAGCAGTTTTCAGATCTTGCCACAGATTCTCGATTGGATTTAGATCTGGACTTTGACTGGGCCATTCTAACACATGGATATGTTTTGTTTTAAACCATTCCATTGTTGCCCTGGCTTTATGTTTAGGGTCGTTGTCCTGCTGGAAGGTGAACCTCCGCCCCAGTCTCAAGTCTTTTGCAGACTCCAAGAGGTTTTCTTCCAAGATTGCCCTGTATTTGGCTCCAACCATCTTCCCATCAACTCTGACCAGCTTCCCTGTCCCTGCTGAAGAGAAGCACCCCCAGAGCATGATGCTGCCACCACTATATTTGACAGTGGGGATGGTGTGTTCAGAGTGATGTGCAGTCTTAGTTTTCTGCCACACATAGCGTTTTGCATTTTGGCCAAAAAGTTCCATTTTGGTCTCATCTGACCAGAGCACCTTCTTCCACATGTTTGCTGTGTCCCCCACATGGCTTGTGGCAAACTGCAAACGGGACTTCTTATGATTTTCTGTTAACAATGGCTTTCTTCTTGCCACTCTTCCATAAAGGCCAACTTTGTGCAGTGCACGACTAATAGTTGTCCTATGAACAGATTCCCCCACCTGAGCTGTAGATCTCTGCAGCTTGTCCAGAGTCACCATGGGCCTCTTGGCTGCATTTCTGATCAGCGCTCTCCTTGTTCGGCCTGTGAGTTTAGGTGGACGGCCTTGTCTTGGTAGGTTTACAGTTGTGCCATACTCCCATTTCTGAATGATCGCTTGAACAGTGCTCCGTGGGATGTTCAAGGCTTTGGAAATCTTTTTGTAGCCTAAGCCTGCTTTAAATTTCTCAATAACTTTATCCCTGACCTGTCTGGTGTGTTCTTTGGACTTCATGGTGTTGTTGCTCCCAATATTCTCTTAGGCAACCTCTGAGGCCGTCACAGAGCAGCTGTATTTGTACTGACATTAGATTACACACAGATGCACTCTATTTAGTCATTAGCACTCATCAGGCAATGTCTATGGGCAACTGACTGCACTCAGACCAAAGGGGGCTGAATAATTACGCACACCCCACTTTGCAGTTATTTATTTGTAAAAAATGTTTGGAATCATGTATGATTTTCATTCCACTTCTCAAGTGTACACCACTTTGTATTGGTCTTTCACGTGGAATTCCAATGAAATTGATTCATGTTTGTGGCTGTAATGTGACAAAATGTGGAAAAGTTCAAGGGGGCCGAATACTTTTGCAAGCCACTGTAAGTGTCTGTTTATTGAAATAATGCTGGCAAGCTTCAGTTGTAACAGCAGATTGAGCATATTTACATACAAGTTGAATTGAATTTACAGTTGTACATTTGCTTTTGGCTGGCAGAATATTTGATTTCTAGAATGACAACATTGTCATGACATTACCAGAGTGATCATTATACTTCTACAGTACATGTGTGCCAAATAGAACACAGCACTCATGTAGCCTGGCAATTATTCTCCAATTAATTATAAAATTTTGATCAGCCTTAGGGTGGTATTTAGTGTCAAATTTCTAATGTGGCTTAAATATTATCTATTTTTACAGACAAGCTCTCCTAGTGTCTATATCATAAAAGTGTTTTTGGTATTCAACCAAAGCAATACATTCTGTGCAATTGAAAATTATTTCACTTTTTACCAACTAATTCATAAAAAAAGAAAACTGAGACCATCATATGATCTTATTTAGAACATGCATGGTTTTCTATCAAAAAAGTGACAAGTTTCCTCTGAGGAACTTAGATTTATTTTGCATGATTGTATTGTTCCATTTTGTACAGTATTATCTACCTTTTCCTTAACGTTTCCTTGCTTATTATTTGTATGACCCTGTTTTGCTTCATATTGTTTATTTTTGACTCCTCCTATGCCTATTGTGTGTAACTAGATGCCATAACTCAATAAGGTGGTTTTTGGTTGCTGTCATTCTATGGTATCTGGTACTGATTTTAACAAGCAATTCATTTTGATCACTGGTTACCATCTCAAAGTGCGGCATTCTTTACAGAGTGTTTTATTCCTTCTACATTTTTTGATCAAGTGCATCATTTTTGAACTTTTATTTTGTTAATGTTCATCGTTAGGTGCAATGGAGAAGGGGTAGTTGGTATTTGCAGCTGCTAAGGAGAAAACTATTACCCTAATGGTAAAAAGCAAAGATATTATATTAGGTTTTCAGGATTCTACCCTCACCAGGGTATGCAAAGCACAGTTTCTGGTGCAAATATTTATTAGCAGCCAATGGATTTGAAACAGTTAAGAAAAACTTTTTTAAAAGGGTAGTTTTTTCAGATTTTTTTTTTGTCATTTTTGTTAAACTTTATAGTTAATTTTTAAAGAGAGTGCTTATCCAAATTACTCCCTTTTTAATTAATTAGTGATTAAGTTTTAGTTTTAATTCATTCAATGTAAGAAAAATAATTCTGTCCTTAACACTTCAATTAACAGAGTTAGCGGTATTAAAAGTGCAGTTAGAGTCTCATGTTCATTAATTGCTAAAACACTTGCTAACTGGACAAAACTGGGTAGTTCTGCAAAACTAATGTACATTTATTAGGCATGCAGCCTCTTGTGTTTTTTAATCATTTGAAATGCAGCCATTACACTGGAGTGCATGGAATCAAGTCTGCCTGGGTTTTGGATTTAAGGCCTTGTGTAAAAATCAAGAATTTTATAGAGTGTTGATGTTTTTCAAAAGCCTGGCTAGTTTCTGAGACCCATTTCAAAAAGTAAAGATAGCAAATGGTTAAGTGGACCACAAGAGCTTGCAGATCCTTGTCTGGCTGGAGTATCCCTAGGAGGGTAGCCTGGTCAACCTCTATTGGTCATCAGCAAATAGCCTATGGTCCTACACCCACTAAAGGTAAATATTGACTTTGTGTTTAATTATAACTTTATGAACTGCAGTAGCACAGCTGACCCTTTTAGAGTCAACACTGTTATTTTTTTCATTTTTTATTTTTGCATATTTCTTTTTGGCGTTGTGAGGTGATTATGAATTATGAGCAGTAAAAAATAAAGACAAGGCTAACTTGAAAAACAGTATTTATTTAAGGCAAGTTTTTAAGTCCGTTTTGTAGATTTTAGCTACTATCTATGATTCGGGGAATTATTTACATTGCCTGTGACTAAAATGTAATGCGTTGAAGTGTGTATTAGACCATCTGATTTGTTTTTTGCATCTGAGGCTGATGCTCATATTTATGGTATAATACCTGCATACTGTCAAGCATTTGACCAAGGGTGTGTATTGACTGTTAAATTCTGCATTATTTTCTTTAAATATATAAACTCATTACTGGAAGTAGCTTTATAGATATTATTAGCATTCTGGAATAAAAGACTTAACTCAATTCTTGAGTCTAATTTTATATCTAATGGGTAAATGGTTCTTCTTTCTTCTTCCAGTGGAATCAGAGCAACAATGGTAGCACAGGTTTCAGTCTGATGGTTTAGAAGTCTTCATCAGTTTGTTCTGGAAAATATGTGGTATGTTCTTTAGCAATGCCAGTTTTTTCCCACAAAGATCACTCTAATCGTGCCATTGTTTTAGGGTTGCTGATGCTTTTAGCTCAGATCTGAAGGAACTTGGTGCCATTGCAGATTCTGAAGTCCTCTGAACTTAAGCATTTGAAGACAAGGGCATGGTTAATGAGTATGAGGCTGATGGTACATTTCTTAATAGAGAGATTCATAGTTCAGTTGAACATGCTTGAAGGAGAGTTGTACTGTTGATCAGTGTGCTTCACTGAGAATGTCAATCACCACGAGAAAGCAGTTAAATTACCCTGTTAGCCACATATGTAATTATAGTTTGCCAAAATGTTACTAAATATGCTTGTTGGGTTTTTGGTTTTGGTTCTTTTGCCTTTAGATTGAATTTAGTGTTTGAGAGCACTGCTGACCTATGGTTGTTATTTTCTGTTCTCGGGTGACACGGGGTTTCTGTGTAAAACATTAACATTCTCTAAAAGAGACAGTATGCATAAAAAAGTAACTATAAAAACAATTACTTGGCTGTACTATTGCTTATAAAATAAGTCATGTAATGCTAACAAGAACATACAAAAGTGTAAAAATAAGAACTAATCTATTTTATAAATAGTCATTTTTATGCTCTCTTAATACCCTAGGTTTAGAAGCCTCACATGATATATTAACTTTTTACACTACCAATGTAATGTCAACAGGAATTTACCTTGAACTAAAGATTAAATTTTCTGAATTTTATATTTGTAAAGCATACTTCATTTACTTAAAACATATAAATGTTCTGACATTAGCATTATATATGACTGGAGTGATTCTCTACTAGTATTCAGTTTCCACATGGACAGAAAGTACAGCATGGAGTAGAAGGCCATGAGACCTTTTTTACAGAAATTATTGTTTCTGATACAGAAGGAAGAGGGAGTGTTCAAAACAAGATACACAATCATCACAGATAATTTTTGTTATAACAATAAGTTGAAAAACAAATCATTTATGTTTAGTCCAATTTAACTTAAATACCATATTTCCCATTTCCAAGATCATATTTTTGACATAATTTTCCAATCTAAAAGCCACGCGCCAGCTCAGTACCCTCAGTGTCTTTATAAGAACAAAATACCTGATGTTATGAAATAGCTGACAATCCTTCTCAAATTAAGTCAAACATGTGGAAGCACCTGATAGAAAAAGTCACAAGATATTTGGTGTGGAAAATGTATAGTAAAATGCTTAGTTATGACAGACACAAAATACATTTTAGGTGTACAGATGATGAAGCATGGCTCAGTAGTTAAAACTTTGTTTTTAATTTCCTTTAATTGTAATGTGTGCATTCACTCATTTTCTGATTAATTTTATTGTACACTTGTGTCTGACAGCCTCATGCTTCCCTTTGACAGTATGACAATTGAAAGGACTTATGTCATCAGTCAAAAGTAATATAGATTTGCTATTTGACACATAGACTTTGGATGCATATTTGCAGTGGCAAAATGATTTGTGCTGCTGCCTCATAGTTTAATTGTCCTGTGTTTGAATTGCATACCCAGCCGTCAGTCTGGGTGTTGCCTAGTGCTCCTGTTTTCCTTCCACATCCCAAAGACAGGTATACTAGGTTGGCTGGTAATTCCAAATTAACCCTGTGTAAGTGAGCCCTGCATTGGGCTGTTGCCTGGTTGATGAGGTCTTATGTTTTGTACCCTTTTTTGCCAGGATAAGCTCTGGCATCTTGCAACCCTGAATGATAACAAGCTTCTTGACAATGTTACATTTCTGTAGTGCAGCTATATTCCCAACTATCTAACTGAGTGCTTCATAATGTTACATGCCTGCTAACCAACCATTCACAGCTGTTGCCTGGTATAGCATAATTTTGTATCATATGTTTTTATGTTAGCTCTCATTGAATTCTCACAGGATGCAGGTCTCTTTTCTTTAGTTGCAAGACTGTGAGGAATAATAAGATGCAACTAAAAAATCCAAAAGGTATCATTCTCTTAGCACCAAAGAATACACTTTCCCAAGAAGGCTAAGAACAGACAGAGACTTGGCCCACTAGTTAAACTCCAACTTCAGGAGAAATCAAGTGTCAAGAATCTTTGAGGAATCAAGCAAATTTGCCAATCCTATCTACATGTTTGTGGACTTGGCTTGGCATCCCATATCCTGTGGTGTCATCTGCAAGGGGCTGCAAGAATATAGGATGCCAGGGCCACTGTGGTGTGCCATTTATGTTCTCTGTATAGTTGTGGAGCAATAGTTGTGTTTTCATTCTTCCTACTAAGTTTACTCTGTTCATAACACACTTAGAACTCCTATGTTGTCTTAAGACATCTTTTTAGATAATTTTTACAAACAAAATAGCAAGTCATAGCTTAGAGAGTTTTGGGATTCTGAGAGTTGCACCTCTGAAGTTGTCAGCTTTATGCAATGTGTTACACTTGCCCTGTTTTTTTTTATAATGTTATAACAGCAAAGTTTACATCAAAATTACATTGCACATCAAGATTAGCTGTTCCTATTTGCTTTGCAAGATGCTCAAGTTTATATTTATTGGCATGTGTACAGAATGCAGTGAAGTTCTTACTTGCATATCTGACCTACATGTAACACATCACCAGTCTCTAGTTTAATGATAACAAACAACAAGTGAAAAAAACTGAAACTAAGGCTGAAAACATTTTACAGGTCTGGAAATCAGTGATAGTATAGTATCCTCTTAAAATATATCAGTCATTCCTGAAAAACACAAATAAGAGCTGAAAATTTCAGAATAACCAGTAAGAAACCAATCTTGCTAAATAACTATTTCATGAAAAATCTGTTCATTCATTTTTTGATACTCCTTTTTTTAGTTTCAGGCTTGCAGTAAGTCAGAGCATATTCTGGTAGCAGCAATCGTTAGGCTGGAATCGGCCATGGATGGGAAGAAGGCATTACAGAGCAAATTTCCTTTATTATAATTATTCATTCTATTAAAGAATAGAATTAATAATTTTATTAATAAATTCTATTAATAATTCTATTAATGAATATTAAAATAATTCAAAATAAGGGTGATTATTGTTTGGTACTAGAGAGAGAGAATTTTGGGGGTGACATAGGTAGGTTGATGTATGTATAGACACTCGGTGAGATGTGAATCATAGGTATCTTAGGGCTTATTTCTGCCTTTTATTGTTCCAGTGTTTTCCCCTGCCATTTGTATATAAACTATAAATATAAATAATTACACCCTATGATCAAATCCAGAAAAAAATATCAAAACAGTAATTCCTTTCCTTGTTGTTTCACCATATGTTGTCAAGAACATACTTTTCCTTTAAAGATAGAACTACATGATAATGGCTTCCTTGGGAATAGTTTACAAGGTAGTGTAGGATATCATGTTGCCGTTACAAACAAAAATAAATGTAGTGGAATTTGTGGAAGAGAATATGCTTTCTTTTTCCTTACGGGTCTTATTATTTTATCATTTGTTCATAGCTTTGTATTCATATTATTTAAAAAAATTTCATAAACTGTTAATACATACTATATAGATAATAATTGGCCTGTAAGCTTATAGTAGGTGGCATTAAGTTATGATGCACTCATGGTGTACATATTTGCAGCTGATATGGAACAGTAATTTGTCAGATCACTACTTGCGCATCTGGTAGTCATGGCACAATGAAAGGTATGAGGTGTGTGTTTAAGTCTAGTTCATTAATTGTTAGGAAGTGGGATGGTGATAATCTCACATAGTATCAAAGTTTGATGCAGAATGAAGTAAATATTTAATGTAGCCACAGTTGAAAGAATGCGGCAGAAGTCTGAAAGGTGGTTACTGAATGTACGCTGCTTTAACACTGCAATTTTTTTTATTCTATTGAAATAGTTTATACCTTGGCTATAGTCCTTGTTGTGCTTTAATTTTACTAGGGAATGCAAAACATGTGTCATGTATTTAATTTTTTTTTTTTTTTAAATACCAGAACATTCACCAGTCAACTAGATTATTCATTTATAATATAAAATGTTTCATTGTTATTCTACTGTTTGTCTGCTGTTTGCCATGTTTGCAGTATCTCTTCTCTTGCTGAATTCTCAATGAAGCGTTTTATAGTTAGTGTTCACTAACATTTTTTTGAGCAAATCATTGGCTGGAATGCTACCCTTTTATTTACTGGTTAGAAGTAACTTTTTTAATGTTGGTGCAGTAGGTGCAAGTTACCGACTCACTTCTTGGACTGCTTTAAATAAAAAAATGACAGATGCCCAGTGGGATGTGGGACAAAAATATAACTCTTGTGGTTGTGACTTTCTGTCTCATTCACACAAGATAATAACTTGTGCACACAAGATAATTATGTTTCCCTCCTTGACTAGGTATAGCATAAACCAAGAAGCAATTAAACCTGCATATTTCAAAGGCCCCAAACCATAGAAATACCTAATTTTACAGAAACCAATAAGCCAGTTTTCTGGCTACTTTTCAGACACATTCTGCTTTTTATCCTGTCATTATTTTCACCAGCTGTACTCTGAGTGCTAAAATTGTTTTTCAGTTTCTCAGTGCACCCTGATAGATTTCTCAGTAATTTTACAAGGCCTAGTCAGTTACAGGAAATGATAAAATTAGAGTTAGGATATATGGAAAACTATCCATATTGCTGCTGCTTATTTTTCATATTTGACTTTTGTCCATTTATATTTAAAACACAAATGGAAATAACCATAATGATAATCAAGTTCCAGGGATGTCACAGGTTTTTGCCACTATTACCAGAATACATTTTTAATCTGTGACAATAATGTTCTGAATATCAGACACACATGTAGTTTAGCAAAGAATCTTTACGTTGTTACTCTGTGTCTCAGTTTATAATGTTTTTACAAATACAGTCACTATTCACATTGGAAGTTAAAATCCATTTATAGCTAGTTTCAGTGTTGAAATTGGTGAGAACATTTCCTCAGCAACTTACCATGCATTCATTAATCTGCCCTTAACTAAATGCAAAAAAATTAATTTCTGATCCTTTTCATTGTTTCAAGCCAGGAGTACAAAGAATTACCCAAATGAGTGTTGAATATGGTAATTTTCCAAGGATTTGGGTAATGACAGTTTAACTTACTATTAGGCTTTCTTCACCCATGTTGTGAAGAGATAAACACAGCAGACTTCACACATATCCTGTTGGTAACTGTATCTGGATGTATTTAAATATTTTTTGGCCCCGGGGGGTTGCTCTAAGAGTTAGTACCTGGGTATTACAAATGTCCATGCACAGACATGTTCTGTATTCATACTTTTCCAGGGAGCTGTTTCATACTCAGTATTGAAGAATTCAACACACATGTAGCATGCAATTTTTAACTCCTAACACAGAAGAACATTTGTAATTTAAGACTCTAGTGAGGTGTTTAAGCACCTGAAGCTAAATGTAGCTGATGATGCACAGCTATTACTAGTGTCCTCTGTAGGAGCAGAACAGGCTTGCTGGCCAGGGAAGAGCATGGGGTATTACCTGGACCTGAAGCCCAAAGGGAACAATGGATGAATTGGCTGACTGGGTGGAAAGATAACCAGCAGTTATAAAATAACGGATGGACCAGCGGAACCTGGAACTTGGTAGTGGTTACATCCCCCATGTGCTAGGTAGCAGTGGTCCTCATATGAGAACCCAGTCGGGACACCTGCAGGGGTGCTTTGAAAATGGAATCCGGAAGTGCAGCCCTGTAGTGGGGCTGAAGAAAAGAGAAGAGAAGAAAAATCCTTTATTCCTATAATGGTATAATGTGTTTTGCATTATTGTGTCTGTGATTTGGGGCTCTCTGGTGCCCCCTTTTGGTTACACCACCTAGTATATATGTGCATGTTTTTTTTGTATGTATTCACTGATAAGCTAGCAAGGAAGACAACAAATGTTCATCCATTTCTATGTGCTCTAAATGAGATTTGCCTTTTCATGGTTTTATGTACTGTATTTAAGTGCTATATTCAGTGGATTAAATACTTATGTTTGGACTTTGGATTGTCCCTTCTGTTGCAGATATCGTCTTATGTTTTTCATAATGCAGTGCATCATTTATCATTTGAGTATAAATACAGAGATGAGCAATATTTGCTCTGAAGGAACTTATCATTTACATCTACTTCAATTTGTTAAAAAACTAACTGAAGTCAAGTCAAAGATTCATGAATGTTAAATTACTGTACATAAGGTCAGGTCAACAGAAAAATTTCAAATGATAGTATATTTAAGTTACTGTAACATTTTCCTTGTATACAGTTTTTTAAGGATGAGGCTTCTGTATAATAAGGGTGGTTAATTGGTTGGAAACAGGGTATCTGATGTGGCACAGGGAGGATGCCTTGATCTTTTTCATTCTTTCCTAATACTGTGCATTGAGCAAGCCAAATCTGGACCTAATCAATATGCTGATGACTAGAAATCACTTTCATGTGGAAAAAAACAAAGAAAATTGAAAATTTAGGGTTAGTAACTATTTGTCATTGGAGAAAAATGATTTCTAAGCGTTTTAGTTCACCAAGGAATGACTGTTAAAAACAATTGCTGAAACTGTTTAATTATGTTGTTAAGTCCACCTTTATCTATCTCAGTATGATGTTTATAAGGAAAATGAGCTTTCTTGTAATCAGTCCTGCTAAAGAAATGTTGTTCACAATTTAGAAAGTATACATTTATCTATCCATTAGTTTCCTAACCATCTCTTCCAGTCCTTTGTAGTACATAGTCAGTGTTTATTTCAGTGGAACAAGCAGTAAATAACCCTAGGTGAAATTCCAATTCATTCACACACATTTATCTACCTCACACCAGACCAACACTGAACTGCCAAGAGATGTAACCTTCACATCTGGCAGATGTGAGTGGAAAACAAAAATATCAGGATAAAACCCATTTAACTTGGAATGAACATGAAAACTTCACAGAGTTCCCAGACCATGTTTTGAGATCAAGGCTTTGGAGTTGCAAGGCAACAGTTCTCACCACTTTGTCACTTCTTAATTAATGTGTAGTAAAACGTGTAAATGGTTACTTATTTATTTTCTTTTCCATCACAGTTTTTCTTTCCATTATGCAAAAGAATAACTAGTTGCATTATCTGATTATATACTTTATAATGAAATAGTAAGCTGTGTACGTGCCCAGTCCTTCAGAGCAGTCTGATTGGTCAGTTTGGCTTTGGTGACTCAATCGAAAGAGAGAGTGCAAGTGAAGACAAACAAGGAGTAGTAAATGTTGTAGGAGCTACACTGAAAGTTGACTGTAAAGATGGGAACTTTAAAAGCGGAAAAGAAAGCGAACAAGAGGCCTCAAAATGACAGAATTTGAGAAAGAGGTGTTGCCCCTGTCAAGGAAGGCTCAGATACAGAGGAAAGGAGCTAAAGGTACATGTAAAACAAGCGATATCAAATATTTTTAAAAATTTATTCTGTCGTCTGTCTTTGACAGGTAAATGGCTAGTTTATAATGAAAAATACATTAGATACAACTTTGGTGCGGTGTCTCTTCAAATAAAAATAGTGGTTCTGTTCTTTATATTCAGACTTTTTTGCTGTGGATGTTTGTCTTCTGTAGAGCAAAGTTTCCTAAAAACTTTTCTGGAGTGCAGCTCATTGTAGTTCCTGAGAAGTTATTATGTTGGCCTATTCATGTCCAAACATCTGCATTTTTTATACTTTCTTTTTCTCTCTTTTGAATTTTCATTCATAGTACTAAAGTTACTTGCTAATATATTCTTTTTTTCATAATATTTGTTTTTAAAGCAGTGAATGTAAGCAAATAAACATTTCATGTTAGGGATGCATTGTTACATAAATTGCTGCTCTGTGTTTGAGTATTAGTACTGTTTAAAGAATAGTATTTAGAAATAACATCAAAAATGTCATCAAGTAAATGAATACATAAAATGAAAAGAAAATGAATCAAGAGCATAAAACATATTCTGAAAGCTTTGACAACAGTATTTTGACTCATATACTTTCTATTCCTGTCTCTTTAGAAGGACAACATTCATGCTGTAAATTTGTTATGCAACTGAAATACCCCATTCTAGTTTAAAAAAAAAAACTAAACTTTTATGTCCTAATAAAAATTATTTAAAATGAAATACACACAATCTAATCCCCCCCAATAATCAGAGTGTATGGAATAAATTAAGATATTAGGTAACAGTTTCAAGTTCTACTTCAAATCAATGATAGTATGTGCTTTTGTTAAATAAATTAGTTATAACAAAAACAAACAGCTACAGTTGTCATCCAAGTTAAACCTTGAGAAAGTTAATACATGCCAAATTTTCCCACTTTCATTATGTACAACCATTTATGCACATTGTTCATTCTCTGAAGCTCTGTGTACTACTTCAGTATTGTATCTGCTGTGCCAAGAAGGGTCTCTTCCTGTTTAGCATTAGTACTGTCATTCTGAAATAAGATATTGATCCGCTAGATTGTGCATAAGACAAGATTTATATTGCCTTATGTTTAGGTCTTGTTCACAGTCATGTGATCTGACTATATCAGATTCTTTTTGTTCTTTCTTCATTTATGTCATTATTATATTATTGCTCATTTACAAGAATAATAGTGTTTCTGTTTTTAGCAAACTGAATTAACTTTTCTTCTTAAATATTCATAATATGCACATTTGCTAAGTGTAGTCTCCTCTTTATTTTAAAAATGTTGATAAATTAAAGTAATGTATGGTCTTACACAAATCTTTTACATTTAAAAACTTAAGAAAATATGTTTAACAGTCATCTAAAAACTCACAGGCCCATTTACCCAAGTCTGTCTCTATACAAAATGAAACAAGAACCAGGAAGTGTAAGGAAAGCCCAAAAAGCTCATTTTACTTGGAACTTCATCCGGAAACAGAGCCCAGAGGTTTGTCAAACAGCCCACAAACACGAGCAACATAGCCAGCCTTTAACATGCCACTTACTAGGCAAAGGAAACAGAGCTGGAATCTCTGTTTGCCAGAACAGCTGAACCGTAACCCCAGGCCTATAAATAAGAAGCTTTTTCTATGTCCACTGTATATATTTGTATATATTTATACATGGCAAAGCTGCATCATGCACAGGAGTGGTTTTCCATCAGCTCTTTTTAACTGATTCTTTCAACTGGAGATTCCTGTTTCAAGTTTTATCCTAGTATAACAAGACAAAGCAGTTTTTGAGCAATTAGGCTTCCTTTAAATATAATTCTCAACTCCACTCCAAGAAGAATCCCAAGTTAGGATAACTAAGTAAATAGACTTCAGTCCTAATTTTACATTAACACTCACTTCTATGGTAATAGCCAGATAACTTTTGCAAAGCAAAGAAAAACATACAATTTTATGAATTTTATTAAATTAATAGATTTTCATTTGCGCAGTGTTTAGCATTGCGATGTTAGTTCCAAGGAGCATTGTGTAATTCCACTTCTCTGAGTGCTATGGAAGACTATTCATTCCAAAAATATAAATTCTCCCTGTTAAATTGAGTTGAAAATATGATTCTTTTTTGATATTTTCCTTTAATTTCTAAATATTCAATCTTTTCTTAGACAATAAATGAGAAGTGATTATACACTGGAAAAGAATTATGTTATTCAACTTAATTCTGAACCTAGAGATCTTATGAAAATTCATCCTGTAGATGAATATGAGTGGCAATGATGAGTGTCATTATTATAGAGAAATACTTTTTGTTCTAATCCTTCTCTTATGAGCTTCTTTATCTCTGCCTGTTTCAGAAGATGCCATTGGTAAAAGTATTTAAGGTTAGCACTGGTAATAATAATAATATACATTATTTATATAGCACCTTTCCCATTCCTAAGGCACTTCATAGGGTCTCATATAGTAGACAGCCCTGCCATGTATCAAATTCTAGTGTGAAATATTAAGAATGTACAGTGGTGTGAAAAAGTATTTGCCCCCTTCCTGATTTCTTATTCTTTTGCATGTTTGTCACACAAAATGTTTCTGATCATCAAACACATGTAACCATTAGTCAAATATAACACAAGTAAACACAAAATGCAGTTTTTAAATGATGGTTTTTATTATTTAGGGAGAAAAAAAATCCAAACCTACATGGCCCTGTGTGAAAAAGTAATTGCCCCCTTGTTAAAAAATAACCTAACTGTGGTGTATCACACCTGAGTTCAATTTCCGTAGCCACCCCCAGGCCTGATTACTGCCACACCTGTTTCAATCAAGAAATCACTTAAATAGGAGCTGCCTGACACAGAGAAGTAGACCAAAAGCACCTCAAAAGCTAGACATCATGCCAAGATCCAAAGAAATTCAGGAACAAATGAGAACAGAAGTAATTGAGATCTATCAGTCTGGTAAAGGTTATAAAGCCATTTCTAAAGCTTTGGGACTCCAGCGAACCACAGTGAGAGCCATTATCCACAAATGGCAAAAACATGGAACAGTGGTGAACCTTCCCAGGAGTG
Source organism: Polypterus bichir lapradei (assembly GCA_026402145.1). Taxonomy (NCBI): domain Eukaryota; kingdom Metazoa; phylum Chordata; class Cladistia; order Polypteriformes; family Polypteridae; genus Polypterus; species Polypterus bichir. The sequence goes on along the minus strand of JANRMT010062814.1, from coordinate 103,926,824 downwards.
GCCGGCCGACCAAAATTACCCCAAGAGCGCAGAGACGACTCATCCGAGAGGTCACAAAAGACCCCAGGACAACGTCTAAAGAACTGCAGGCCTCACTTGCCTCAATTAAGGTCAGTGTTCACGACTCCACTATAAGAAAGAGACTGGGCAAAAACGGCCTGCATGGCAGATTTCCAAGACGCAAACCACTGTTAAGCAAAAAGAACATTAGGGCTCGTCTCAATTTTGCTAAGAAACATCTCGATGATTTCCAAGACTTTTGGGAAAATACCTTGTGGACTGATGAGACAAAAGTTAAATGTTTTGAAAGGCAAATGTCCCGTTACATCTGGCGTAAAAGGAACACAGCATTTCAGAAAAAGAACATCATACCAACAGTAAAATATGGTGGTGGTAGTGTGATGGTCTGGGGTTGTTTTGCTGCTTCAGGACCTGGAAGGCTTGCTGTGATAGATGGAACCATGAATTCTACTGTCTACCAAAAAATCCTGAAGGAGAATGTCCGGCCATCTGTTTGTCAACTCAAGCTGAAGCGATCTTGGGTGCTGCAACAGGACAATGACCCGAAACACACCAGCAAATCCACCTCTGAATGGCTGAAGAAAAACAAAATGAAGACTTTGGAGTGGCCTAGCCAAAGTCCTGACCTGAATCCAATTGAGATGCTATGGCATGACCTTAAAAAGGCGGTTCATGCTAGAAAACCCTCAAATAAAGCTGAATTACAACAATTCTGCAAAGATGAGTGGGCCAAAATTTCTCCAGAGCGCTGTAAAAGACTCATTGCAAGTTATCGCAAATGCTTGATTGCAGTTATTGCTGCTAAGGGTGGCCCAACCAGTTATTAGGTTCAGGGGGCAATTACTTTTTCACACAGGGCCATGTAGGTTTGGATTTTTTTTCTCCCTAAATAATAAAAACCATCATTTAAAAACTGCATTTTGTGTTTACTTGTGTTATATTTGACTAATGGTTAAATGTGTTTGATGATCAGAAACATTTTGTGTGACAAACATGCAAAAGAATAAGAAATCAGGAAGGGGGCAAATAGTTTTTCACACCACTGTATATAGTTTATGCAACAGAGGTGTCTAGGCTAAAATATAATAATTTGATTCAATCATGTATATTGAGTTAGACCCAAAGTTTGTGTTGAACAGTAAAAAGATCTCCCTATTCCAATCAGAAGCACTTTCTGCATCCAAAAATAGCAGAACCTCTAGGAACTAAGGTAGTGTGGGATATCTATTACTCTTAACAGTAATGTCAGGTTTGATAATATCAGCCTTTAATAAATCCAGTTTGATCTTATAATTTTAGAGAGTGGAGAACTTTCTCTGTTCTTTTAGCTAAAACTTTCGCAAGTATCTTAATATCATTCTTCAGTAGTGAAAGACTATTCTTCTTAGTAAAGACAGAACTTGACACATTGGAACAGTGTCATTACTAAAATATTGTCTTGTATAGCTTTCTTAAACATAGTTAGCAATCACAAAATCATAAAATGATCATTCAGAACAGAAGGAGTGGATTTTTGATACAATCCACCATAAATGACTTATTGACTTTTTGGGTGGCAAGTGTAAAAATCTTTCTTTTTCAACACACTTAAATATTTATTAATTATTATAGTCTTCATAGACACTGGAAAATGGCATTGTTAAGTAATTAATTCAAACTTTTTTGAATCAAAAATCATATAGACATTCTGTTGTGTTTTGGAGATATTGAGGTTGCAAGGTGCAAAGGTCCAGTGAAAATGGTAACTTTGAGTTAGGTTGTATTAGTAGATATGTATGTAGAAAATGTTAAATTTTATTAGTGTTTATTCTAAGTTTGAGTATACCAAAAATAACTGTAAATGTTTATAGAAATAGGTGTGGTGGTTTTCATATGATGCTTGAACAGATAGACAGAAAGCCAGTGTTATATATAGATATAAATGAGATCGGTACCCATGCATTTCAGACTTGGCAAGTCTAGAGTAGAAGCAGCTCAGCCCATTACAAAACGCCATTAGCTTCACCAACATCAAACAAGTACCTCATGTTAGATATTCTCTGCTTTTACCCTGTCTTCCAAACAGTTAATTGTTTCAACTGCAGATGAGTTGGATTCAACTGTATATCTACATACATTAATTATACAGGAGCAATGAAGAAACACTACAGTAGCAAAAAGGCTATAACTCTTTTAGCTCAAGACATCTTAATAAATAGCATAGAACATCTTTAGGTAGCACAAAAGGCTAAAATGGTTGTGTCCTGACAATCAACTCTACTGATACAGAATACAGGCACTATGCTCAGTATTTATGCAAACATGTCAGTGCATAAAGAAGCACCATTGCTGATTATGGAGCAATAAATTGAAATTTGTACAGACTGGTAGACAACCATCATGTGTATTTTCAGATATTTCTTATTTTTGTTCTGTAGTTAGTGTTCACAGGAAGTGCCAGCTTTATTGTGGTCATCTGTCACCTGTTCACCTTAGTATTTAAAAATCTTTATCTGTATAAATGCTTTGCACCAGATATTCAGGCAGCAATGTCATTATACTGTGATGTATTTATAACACACCCTGTAAATGCCAGAAATCAAGTGAAAAATGCCATCTTTTATTGAGGCATGCATGAGCTATCACAGTTCAGCGACTTGGGACTTTGTTTTCCCTCTTTGATGAATTGTATTTCATGGTGGTATTTTATTTCAAATTATCTAATGTATTATAAATCATACTTGTAATTTAGACCCAACAAAATTGTGAAATACTTGGGCATTGGGAATTACAGGGCTTGCAGTTCATAAGATCAGGTTTTCTTTGTACACGCAGCTTCGAAGAAGAAAATTTCAGCTGTCGACTGCAGAGTTCCAGACAGACACAGGTACCAAGAATAACTTTCAAACCCTATATAAGGAAGGACAATGTTATGGTTATCTGCTGAACTTTTCTAAGTTAAATTTGTTTATTTGCATGTCTGTGGACCCTGCAGTCTTATAGATTAGTCTTAAGATGCATACATTCTGTACATGTGGCAATACTACTATTTTCTCTTAATTTTATACATTTTTTTAGGTTAGAAAATCATTGTGTTTTGACTGATATCAGTTTCCTAAACAATTACTATTGAGTGGGCTTATGCTGACAATTTTTAACAAAGTTGATGGGGAGTTCAGCAGGATTTACCAATATTTTCTTCTCTAAACCCTTTTAGACGGAGCATGTTTTATTATGGGCAGGTGGTAAATGAAATTTGATTCCTGCAGCCTGACCACTTCTCAACTCCAGCACCATTTCAGAGCATCTCTGGAGGCTGACCCCTGCACATAGAATAAGCAGTGGTTTAGTCTGGGGTCACCTTGGGTTCAACTGCTCAACAATAAAGGTTTCAGGCTCCATTCCCTGCTTAAACTAAGCACTTGTGCTTGTCATAGCTCTGATAGTCATATATGCTCCTGTTGTCCTTGGAAACCTCCAGAGGATGTGTAGCCCTACAGATATTACAACTATGTTATTTAGGATGTAGTTTGCGTGCTGTTTTATTATTAGTGTTGTTGTTATGATTTTGTTGAGTGTTAAAGTTAAATGCTTGAGCTTTTCTTTTAAAAAAAAAAAAAAAGGTGATTTTGCATAATTGCAATGATTTTTTTTTTTTTTTTAACTTCCAGATGAATTTTAGAGTTATTTACGAAGTAAATGATGGACACACTATTGCATTAAAAAGTTAAAATAATGATTCAAGCAATACAGTTCATTACAAGATTATTTGCAAAAGAATCAGACATGACAGTGGAAGATCTCTGTCACATTTCTATGCGTCTAGGTAAGATTCAATATGCAATCTCCAAAGAGTACACATGAAACTAATCAGAAGAATTCGGTCTGAAATTGTTCTCTACACCACAACTTTGTCAAAACTATGTTTTGCAATGTCCTGTTTTCCACAGGTCATCCCTCTCCTCAGATCTGTTCACTTTCACCAAGCTTTTTGTGTGTTTCTTTCAGCTTCTGCAAGAATCGGGGGCCTCTAATTAGATATTTTAGAATCCACAGCAGCTTTGAATTTAAGAATGCTTCTCACCACAGCATGGGTTACTGTGGTATCCCACATTGCCTCTGAACTAGGGACAGGGCACGGACATACATGAACATATGGAACAAGTAAAGTTCTGGAAAGATATATAATAATTTTTTTTCCCTCCGGGATAACGTTCTGATTTCATGGTGTGGCTTATTCCATTCTCATCCCCACTTGCTCTTCTGGTATTGCCAAAATTAGTAGCCCCTCAGTTATTAAGAATAAGCAAATGCTGATTTATTTAAAAACAAATAAATAAAGCTATGATCATAACCAAAAAAATACCTGCTTGGCAATTTTCAATCTGAGGCAGCAATACAGGCTTCTATAATGTAGCCAAGACTACATGGCCAGGAAATATTTTTGCTACTCTTGTCACTAGACTGCTATTCAACAATGTCTAGTGTCCGTGGGCATGCTCAGATCAGAATTTAGGGGTGCTTGTCCTTTAAATTTCACATTGGGCCTCCTTTTGTGTTTCCAGCTGTGCAGCCTGATTCTCCACACAAATCCGCTGGGATTGGTTGTTTCCATCAGTCACTTGATCCCTTCTTTCCCAAGTCTTCACGTGGCCTTCGTGCCTTACATGTAACTTGAACAGGGTCTGCACATGTCTTGGAGATAATATAGATGCTCCACTAATTATTCTGAGCAAAGTTTCTGTTTTCAGCAGTGTGCAATAATATAATCCATAGGAAAAACCTCTTTATAGTGTTCCTATAACTATAGCAACCTTGTAATGGTACAGAGTTGTTTGGCTGTTTATACAATTGCATATGTCCTTAAAGAAGATTTCAGAATAAGCTTTCACTTTATTTCATATGCTACAGATATCAAAACACTGGTCTCTTCCACTATCTTTGTGAATTTCCTTTCCATGCTAAAAATGGTTGATATTAACATTTTGATAGTGAACAGCCTTTCAGATGGTAACTTTTTTTTTTTTGGAGTGATAGGTAAAAGGTATATTGGATTTCACAATGTTATACTAAATTGAGTGACACAATATAGTATGTCATACGCTTGTTGATATTTCTTTTTTTGATGCATTATTGTTTTGTTTCCTTTAAAAGCTAGACTGTCACATTGTAATGCACCACAAGATCATCTTGTTGGTATTACTGTTTGTAATCACATACTGTATATGCAAACAATGCTTTTATTATTTCCATTCTAAAGCATGCATATGTTAGTGATGTGGTATTATGCAGTCTTGCCCAGTTTAATATAGTCAAGTGGCTTAACAAACACTATTGTGAAAAACAAAAATAACCATAAAACTTACTTGTAAAAGTGTACATTAAAAAATGACAGTTTTAAAATGCATCTTGGACACCTAAGATGGCAATACCAATCTTTGACAGTAAAACCTTGCCACAAAATACAATGAGTGCAAACACTCTGCTCCTGAAGTTCTTAAATATTTTATGATTTTAAACTAAGGAATATAGAAAATTATAGTATTTAATTGTGCTTTTTGCTAATGATCAATAAAAATTATGTGCTGCAAAATTTTAAAGATTCGTCAAAATAAATTCTAAGTGAATTACAGAAAATGGTCAATGATGTAATTGTTCTCACCCCTTTGATTGTCTCACCAAAATAAACTCTGGTACATAATGTTCAAGATAATTACATCTGTTTCTATGGAGTACTTCAAAATGATTATTAAAATCACATAGGGAAACGTTACTGAATAGCATGTACTGGGGAAATGTGTAAAATTTCAAACCTGACAAAATCTGTACAAGTCTTTGATTAAAGGTAGGAGTGATTGTCAAAATTCAGCAAAGCATTTTTCACTGAGAATTTGCTGGATTCTCCAGCTACTTTGTTTGCTGAATTATTTCCTGAAAATACCCCATGTGACATGCTTAGGCAAACAGTTTTTGCCAGTTCCCTGTAACACTTTACAAAGCCAGCATGATATCACAGATCTAGATGGGGATGTTGCTACCCAATTACTTGTACTCCTAACTTCACATATGCATACTATAAACCTACTTCCCCTCTTTATAATGCTGCTCAATATGCTTTGCACACTTGTGAATAGTTTACAGTGTATGCACACATGCCACTACCTAATTGGTATACTAGCCAGTTTTGCACGCTGCATTATTTAGAAAAGGAAAACAAAACTCACAGTATTTTCATTTGAAAGCTACATTAGCTGAAGATAAAGGGAATGTTTTGAAAATACTTCATTGTCCTGCATAGATTAATTGTAAGTTGTGCCTTTACTGCTGGAGTAAGTATGTTAGGCTCCTCGCTGTCTAGCACAAATCAGTAAGTGATAGCCACTGCATGCCACAGCCAGTCAGTCCTCCAAAGACTAGAACTCTGTGAGCACCCATAAAGAGGTCCAGTTTTCAGGGCACAGAATGGCAGTACCACACACTGACACTGTAGGCCTGCCTTATTCCATTTTTTAAGTCACAGCTCCACATAGCTGACATCTATTTTTTTTTGTTTATGATCTGTTTGTGCAGTTGCTTCACACTCTCTTCTTCCATCAAGAAGACAGAAATACCTTGTAAATAGTAATGCATTTTTTTGCATTAAAAAAAACATTACATTATTATAATCCATCCAAAACTAGTTCAGTTCCTTCTTCGTAATGGGCGTAAATGAAATTAGCTGAATTTGCTGAAATCCCCAGACATTTCTGTGATTTTTGCCAAGCTTACGACAAAACAAATTCATCAAGGTCTGCTTGTGCCAAGTCATGGTAGAAGACCAATTTTCCAATAAGATAATAACACTTAACATAGTTGTAAAACTAGAGTGACTTTAATTTAACAAATATATTTTTTGAGTGGACCATTCAAAGCTTCAACCTCAGCCCAATACAAACATTTTAAAAATTGATATATGGATTTGTATACTTCTGGTAACATCCAGGTTGAAGGAATTCAATAATTTTGCAAACAATAATTTGCAAGAGAATGTCTTTAAATTAATACTACCACTTTGTACAGTTATCAAATCAATCTCAATTTCATTTTGAATGAATATTTTAAGGAATCATTTTGAATGCTAGCTACTCATTGTGCTGACCAATGGCAGATTATCCAGTTAAATAGATTTCATGTTGTCATACAGTGTAATAAGAACACATTCAATGGGAGTAAATACATTATATGGCTGCATAGTCATGAGTAATAAACATAAGAAACTGCTTTGCAGTTTCCTTGTTTGTTTTAGATTAGTGTTGCAGTTGCAAGTTTATAAGTACCTTAAATGCAGCTTGGAGATTGGAGCAGATTTTTTATTTCTTTCACATTAGAAATGTATAGAATTTTGTAGTAATATATATGCTAAATTATAAAGGCAAATATATTTAATTTGCTTAGTGTGTAATAAGGCTATCCTAATGGTGACACACTTTGCAGGTTTCTGAGTAAATATATAATACTTTCTTTTGGTATTAAAATTAGGCTTTAACAAAATCTTAGTGTGCTTCTTATGCTATTCTTCATACTTAGTATACTAAAATAAGAAGAAAACTATTCATTTAAATGCCATTTTTGAAAGCTGTTTGTGAGCATTAACTTATTTGTCAAATCTGCTTATTGCAGTACAGGTTTGAAAGGACCTTGAGCTTATCCTCTTAAGATATCTTTGGAAATCAGAAACTAACCCTGCAAAAGACAACATTCCATCATACGAAAGGTCCATACACCTACAATCACTCATATCATTCCAGTTTACTCAAATACTGTGTCATGGATGCCATATAATTGGGCATGAACAACTCTCCACGGGATGCCAATCAATTCTAGGGTGAAGACAAAATCATGTCCTCATTCACTCTTACCATGGCAGTTTAGACGTGCAATCCGTTTAACATGTACATTTTTTTGAATTTATAAGAAAAAATCTTTCAGGCAAAGAGGATAATATACAAAATCAAAACTAAGTGTTTTGATTTTGAACTTAAATTACCATCTGTTATTTTTAGTATATTTACCTTTCCTAACTCTAGTCTTTCAGAAATACATTTTTAAAGCTTTTTTGATATTTTGCTGTTAACTATGTTTTGTGTATCACCTTAACAATTCATTTTCCTTGCACTTTTCAATTTATGTTTCTGTGATTTAAATCAGATTTCAACCAGTATATCTTTTTAAAATAGATGCCATGCAGTATTTTATTCAGAATCTTCATTAGGTTTGGAAATTAAGTTCACATAAAATTCTTGGGTGCCAAATTTCCATGGCACCTAGGATTAGTCACAACTCAATTCCATATACATATGCAGGCCAATACAACTTTTTGTCAGTGTTACCCATAGACTAGACAACTACCTTTCATACAGCACAATGCTTTCTTTTGAACCCTCCCACCCCCCAAACCCCACACTCACAAACATACTTTAGTATTACATACGGTCATTTGTGTTTTGTTTTATTATTTACTAGACATTAAGCCCGTTAAAATAACGGGCGCTAGAACAGTAGTGCATAAACATTTCTATGAACAGTCTATATTAAATGGCAAGGGACCTTGTATGTGGCTGTAATATGTGTCACTGTATTGTGTGCCTTTAATTTTCTCTATCAGTAATACTGGTTTGTAATACAGTGGAACCTCGGTTCACGACCATAATTCGTTCCAGAACTCTGGTTGTAACCCGATTTGGTCGTGAACCGAAGTAATTTCCCCCATAGGATTTTATGTAAATACAATTAATCTGTTCCAGACCATATGAACTGTATGTAAATATATATTTTTTTAAGTTTTTAAGCACAAATATAGTTAACTATACCATAGAAAGCACAGCGTAATCTATACTAATAAACGGCAAAGCCCTCACTCACTCACTCACTCACTCACTCACTCACTCACTCACTCACTGACTCATCACTAATTCTCCAACTTCCCGTGTAGGTAGAAGGCTGAAATTTGGCAGGCTCATTCCTTACAGCTTCCTTACAAAAGTTGGGCAGGTTTCATTTCGAAATTCTACGCGTAATGGTCATAACTGGAAGTTGTTTTTCTCCATTTACTGTAATGGAGTTGAGCTGGAGGGGCGGAGTTCCGTATGACATCATCACGCCTCTCACGTAATCACGCATTACATAGAAAGCCAGGAAGAGCTACAAAACGCGCTTTAGAAAACATGCATTATATAATTAAGAAGGCAGCGAAACAATTAGAAGCGAGCGACTGACATATAAAAC
>JANRMT010062814.1:103872641-103907560 GCA_026402145.1 Polypterus bichir lapradei | reverse complement strand
GCCTGTTAAGGCGGCTTTTTTTTCTGCAGTTATATTTTTGAATAAAAGCGCAATTGTTGTGTTATATTTGTACCTTTTGTGAAAGTGTTTCTTTGATATTTGGACTTCAGGCTTCATACATTATATAGTTTATGCCTACATTTTGTCATCTACTACTAGAATATAAAAAACATTTCTGTTTTAACAATGTGTTTACACAGATTATTGTAGAAACGGAACAGACATGAAATGCGTGTGTTCCAAATAACGATCTGTTATTTCCACTCTAAAACTCCACTTCACTCCCAGATAATCAATCAAGGCATGAGCTGGGAGAAGTTTGTGCACGTTCTAAATTGGTGGGGGGATGGAATAGCCGGCTGCTTGTAGCTTCTCTTTATCAGCACATTTAGAGGACAAAGGACGCTGGTGGAGAGGTGTGAAGGGATTTAAGAAGCGATTTTAAGGTGGGACGGATCTACGAGTTTTTTTGTAGGCTCTGGTAATTCTAGTGTTAATGGGATTGAATATAAGTAACAAGTAATAAACAAATCTAAAAGAAATAACACCAAAATATGAGACATAACAACTCAAAAACGACAAAGTAATATAAGCCAAAGAAAAAACCCTAGCTGTAATATAACAGCAGCCATCTTTTATAGAGTGACTGTGATGATGTAACGCATCACATCACATGACACAATACATTATGTGTCTATTAACATACAGCCCAACTTAAACAACATGGCATCACCTAAACAGTACTACAATGTAAACAAATATTCATAAAAATTGAATAATTTCAGGTAATAAACACATTAATAGTAACTTACACCTGAGAATTCAGATGGCAAATGCTTATTAGCTACTGCTTCATATCATCACATTTTTTAACTGAGAAAAATAAAAATCATTTAAGATTAGATGCTCACTAGCATTTGTAAACCTGTGTTGTATCTGTTGTATTTTGCTAGCCTGTGGTTTGATTTATATAAATTCCTGAATATTAACTTTTCAATATTTACATTTAGTTTTATTATTTTATATATAAATGAAAAGATGCACAATTGTTATTCAGTTTCTAAATTTTATTAGATTTTTCGTAATATCAAAGTAATTCTTCATAGAGTAGATTAGATAAACTTTATTAATCTCAAATCTGTTCAAATGCATACAGCTGCAGAAACATAAACAAAATATATACTCACAGAACAGATATTTCCAATCAATTAATCAACTAATAAAACAATATCTAAATAAAATAAAAACTAATTTCACAAGTACTTCAGATGGAACTTGATGAAGGTCAAAGTAGTAATATGGCAAGCATGACAAACAAGACTTCCTTTTCACCAGCAGCTCCCTTCAGTACTTCCACTACAGTTTTTTCCAAAACCATTCACTGACATTATGATTACTGCTTTACTGTGGCAAGTTAACAGTTACTCAGTGCTTTGTATAATTTACAAGACAAGTTTAATATACATGGGTTAATTTTGTAATTGAAAACTTTAAAATACACTAAGGGAATTTTCTTTGTGTGCTACTCACTCTGTGTTTTAGTTGACCTGCTGCATTTAAAACCTCTGTGTTTTAGTCATATTGGCAACTGATTTCTATTGTTTAGATTTCTCACAGTATTTCCAAATATTGCTGTAGCATTACATTGTAAGTGTAGCACTGTTCTGGGTTTAATCTGTGATTTTATTAGAAAAGGCAGGAGAAAGTTTAGTATAAGTTATAAGTTTCTACTGCTTTTGTCTGCACACAAATACTTTCGTTAATCCTTTTTCCCCTAAGGTCTTTGTTAAAGTGCTTTCCATTAAGCCTTTTCTCTGTTAGAGAAAGTGATTGTATTAAAAGGGGTGGTATATAGAAGAGTATGTGGGGCACGGGATGAAGACGGTTTGGTCCTTAGTTATTATAGATAGAAAATCGGTTACTTTAGTATTTCACTACAGCTGTCTATTTTAAATGCCAATGAATAACTAAACATAGTAGAAAGTAGAAGTAAAAAAAGAAAAACATAATAAAAAATAAATATAAAATTAAATTACATTAAATTAACTCATCTTTAGAAATAGTATTATGAATTACTTTATCCTCTTATTTCTGTTTGCATATAGTTCAGGATATTTTTCTCATTTATTGAATGATTCTCTTTGTTCTTTATTTTTATTTATATGTAGCTTTTTTTATTCATTTTCTTTTATTCAAAGTTCATTATCAGCTCTTGATGCTCTTTTTCTATCCCAGTCTAACATCCAACATTTTTGAATAGATAATTTGCTTTTCTGCCTTGCCATTATAACTGACTGCGTTGAAGAGCAAGCACTGAGAGTGTCACAGGGTGATACAGAGAGAGGATGTCCGCAGTAGGAGTAATGATTGGGTGAGCACTGTAGAGGGGAGTGCTCAAGGCTGAATAAAGTGGAAACAATGGAACACTTTTTTAATAGAGAGATTAAGCTAGAGAATGTTACTTTATGTTATGAAGTTTATGAAGTGAAATAGCTTAAATGTGAGGTAAAATCTATTCTGTAATAACATTTGAATTTGTTTGGCCAAGGTAAATTTTTAAACAGAGTAGGTACCATAATTGAATAACCCCCCCCTATCTTTGGTAATTGATTACTTTGGTAAATGTAAAGCAGTTATTTTAGGACAGCAGTCTGTGATTGTCCACAAGTATTTAGCCCATAATGCTTTATTTAGCTCATTTTATACACATTTTAAAAGGTGTGGTTTTTTTTTGTACAGCAAAATTGCTGCCATAATAAAAAATTAAATACTTCATAATTGTAAGGTGTCTTTTCCAAAAGACATCTTTCAATTAACATAATTTATGCTCTGAGCTTATACTTAGTAAAGAAAATCCAAAAAATAAATTGAGTGGCTAACTACTTGTCCTGCTCTTTGTCTTTTATTTCCGGCCCCAGGCATGGTTAAATCTCTTGCCACAAAGTCTTGTCTCGCGGGAAGTGAGTTCTTGATATTTTTTAGTTTGTAATTTAAAATTGGAATAAGAATCTGAAAATCTAACATCACATTAAAGTTCGATAAATTCTGAAAAGAATGATACCAAACATATATATGTAGGTTTTAAAATAAGTCAGATTTAAAGCATGACAAAAAACTTGAAATAAAAATGTGGCATAAAATCGCTGCACTTTTAGGCTTAGAATTTTAGAACTAGAATAGATAGCAACAGAGAAACTTAGGAAAACACCATGTGTTAGAATCCTATCAATGCCCGGAGCAAGCTTGAAAAAACAAAGCTAAAAGAATTGACTTTTTGCCAAACCTGCAAGTGCATGAATTGTTCAGTGTAAGTGCCCACTTACACAGCTGGGCCCCAGTGAGCCCTAAGAACAACAAAATACTGAAAAATCAGAGGTCAGAGGCAATAATACAAACAAAGAAAGGAACCGAGGCAGCAAAAATAGAAAAAAATTACCAAAAAAGGCAAAACATAAAAAAGAATATTGATAATGAATACCATAGAGAAAAGTTATTAAGATGTCTAATCCTCTAAATAGGTCAGAAAGGCTTTTGGTTAAAATTGAGTCACTGAGAATTATATAGAAAATGGCTAATATAATGTTACATGCCAGCAGTAGGCCACTGCCATGTTATTTGCTGTCTCGTCCTACCACAGCATGTTAATCGGCATGACAACTCCAATTGAGATTACACAACATTATTGTCATCTTCAAAACATGCATTATAATAGGAGAGCACGATTTTGACAAAAGAATGTGAAAAACAAATAAAATAAACTACAAAATTATGGGAAAACCAGCAAAGTCCATTTCACCACCTGTTCAACCTACCACCAAGGAAACACTTTGCATTACCTTGGTACTTGAGTTGATACTTCTGTACAGGTCAAGCAATAAGAAAAGATGTGCATGCCTAAAGGCAGGTGGAGGTAAATCTCTATGCAGTGTGACATGAGGAGCAGAGAAGAGGTACAGTGGATTCAAAAGGTCTTCTGAACACTTTATTATGTTGTAGGTTTAATTTTAAATGAATAGATTTGCCCATCAATCAACACTCAGTAATCCATAATGACAAAATTAAAATCTGTTTTCAGAAAGATTTGTACATTTTTGGAGAATCAAAAACTGAAATCTCTCATTTATGTATACTACTAGTCAAACATTTTTGAACACCTCAGTTTTTCCAGGTTTTTCTACAAAGTTAATCAGTTCAAATGCAACAAATGACCTAAAATAGTGAAAAGGTAAACGGTAAACTGCTAGAGGTTTAAATTTAAAGTTTAGGTTAGCAAAACCTGAAAAAAGGAAATTTCAGAATATTACAAATAAGTCTTCTTCAGGGAACAACTAATAGCTTACCATCTATAAATTAAGCCTTTCAAGTTGAAGCAAAAAGTTTGCACAGGCGTCCCAGCTTCTGTTGATTACTTAAAATCCCTCTGTCTGTGTTAAAGCAGAGTTGGAACAGACTATGTTACTACACGCCTTGAAGTACTGTCTAAATGTACTTCAAGGGGTACATTTGCCGCCTTCCAAGAGACATAAAACATGATTTTGACAGTAACAAGATAGACATTTTATATCAGGCATGTCAAACTCACTACCATTGGTAGGCCGCTTCAACTGCCATACGTGTATCAGCAGGCCGCACTGTAACAAACACTATTATACAAAGTTACTGTAGCTTTCTTTCCAATACTGAAAACTTTAAAAAAATGTAACACTTAAAGTTTAAAGAAAAGCAATTTATTTCCATACAATCTCCGTACAACAGCGTACAATTAGTCTTAGCCTCTTAGCTAGGTCCTTATTATATTATATTCATTGCTTATATAGGAGTCTTACAGTCTGAGATCTATTTCTTTTGTCCCAACACTTGGCATCTCTTATTGGTAACCAGTTTGTCAATATCAGGCTTAAAATCTTGTGCAGCTGTAACTTTTATGAGGGATGAAAGGTGCTCGACAGTAAGTCTTGAGCGATGTAGGGTTTTGGTAGCTTTCATTAACGAAAACAATTGCTCACAAAGGTAAGTGCTTCCGAACATAGACAGTACTCTCAATGCCAACTTACGGATCTGCACATACGAGGGTGGCAGGTAAGCATACAAGCCTGGCACACCAACTTTATTGTATTTTGCCTTCAGAATAGAATCTGACTGCAGTACAATCAATTCCATTTAGATATTCTCAGGCGCATTCTCAACGTTTTAAGAGAACAGCGCAAAGTCCTGTTCGTGTGAACTGAAATCATGAAAACGCTCACTGAATTCACTGCTCAGTAATTCAAATTGGAAAACAAATACTCCAAAAATCAAATTTTACTTTACTAAGTTTACTTCAAAGTTTATATTGTAAAATAAGCTGATATGCAAAAAGCCCCCTGACTTACACTAATTTTACAAACTCAAAATCACAAAAATTTGTTAATAAACAACTCGCCAACTTCTCGCGTCCACTTCAGATCTTCAGCTGTAGTCTGCACTAACTGTTCGTTACAATACTAGCACAAAATTGCACAAAACAAGAGCAAAAAAATATGAAAATATGCAAGCTATTACTACTCGTGAGGGTCAGTTCTGCCCAGTGGCCAGTCTCAGCAGCCCAGCCAGTAGTGTAGCCTCGCAGGGGTGGCTCTAGGCTTGTGGCAGCCCTGGGCAGAGAAAGAATCGGTGGCCCTTTCGCCCGCCAATGTCAATATGGTATCTTATGCACGGCGGATGGCCACGTCCGTTGCCGACACTGCATAGCTGCCTCGTGCTCATGACACGCTTCTATATGCACGTGTCCGTAACTTGAAAACCAACGTTATTTTCTGTTTCTGTTTTATATTCAATATATATTGGCTTGGCGGCCCTGTACAGGTGCACAGTTTGCACATGCCTAAGGCCACCCCTGCTGCAGCCTAGCATTTCAGTTGCAACGTCGTGGCTCATTAACTTTGGTCAAGGGTCGTGGTTGTACTAGTAGATGACGTTTCTGGTACCGTAATGCCATGGGAAAATGCGCTTTTGTCAGAAGGCAGAAGTAAGAAAAGTCAATAAGTAACACCGAAGATGCAGAATGATTCAATCACAAACGACAGTAATCATTTTGTACAAGTTCAGTGGTAACTAGGATCTGTCATGCGGGCCACACAGATTTCTGTTGCGGGCCACGTGTTTGACATGCCTGTTTTATATAACCTCTCCAACCTTGTTGATGCCATGCAGGCAGCAGTATTCAGCAACAAATCTAAAACTGATTACCTATTAGTTTGGACAAGACTCAAAGTATTGTAGCATACTTGCCTCAGAACCTTTCTAGCTGCATTTGTCTATTTGATTAAAGATAACCTTCAAACTGGGGTCTAGTTCACTTATAAAACAAATGGCAGTTAAAACTCTAATACTGTACCACAAATCAGAAACTCAAGACCCCAAAAATGTCATGAGCATCAGTTTTTGATAATGTCTCCCTTAGCACTCTATTGGAAACAAATGTTGGATACAAATTTCAGAATATAGATAATTTGATATAGACAACGTGTGCAATATAGTTTTTAAGTTTTTAATTAAACATTGTTATGCATTTTTCTCACCATTGTTAAATCTAAGTTTGCTAGTTAATGTATGTCACACTTAGAATTTGTAATGATATCCTTTTCTCTAACCTATTTATTGGGTTATATAGTATGAAGTATGAGGTGCCCCGGGCACATTTTTAATTATGTCATTACTCCTAACTAGTGCATGAGACATCAGGTTGAGTTCCTCAGTAATAACTTTTATACAAATAGCTGCTTCACCCCAAAAAATGAATCTTGATTTTTGCTAAGCAAACTCTTCCATTGTTAATTAGCACATATGTGTCACAGTCTAGCTATTTAAGATTATTCTGAAGTGTTTTGATTTTTTTTTTAATCTAGTACTTTTGCATTATTTTTTATTTATATTTCTTGCCTCTTTTAAACTATCCCGGATGTCATCCCAGGTGCTATTGTATTGATTGGTATGGGAATCAAATTAATTTGTGACATTGTAGGGGTGTTATGTTAGTTAAGACAGAAGAGTTATTCCTGAATAAAACTTACGTAAAAAATATCAAAAGTACCTGTCTCACAAAATAATAAAATGTTCAGTTTTATCGAAAATTCCTTTCAAACATGATTCTTCTTTTGCCCCATTACTAAATTTTGCTTAATTGATTGACTAGTAGTTGTCTTTTGCTTTAATTTCAACTTCACATTTTTAACCTCTGTCAATAAGAAAATAAGTATAAAAAAAAAAAGAATACAACAAGTTATACAATCCTTTCTTTTTAGAAAGACATTGTTACTGGTTGCACTGTGTTATTTATGGCTACTAGCATCATAAGTTGAAAATATAGCAGACAATGTAATACATTACTTCAACAACAGTATTTAAATCAAGATGTGACTACATAACCCTTTTGCTATCAATTCTTATTGTAGACTTTTACTAAAACTGGAGTTAATCTATTTTCTTTATCTGCTTCATTGTCATTTCATCTAAGAATTAGTCCTAGCAGAAATACATGCAAAGCAAATTAGTATTTCAATCCACAAATATATTGAACTGAAGTAATTTATAGGTGCCTAATAATAATAATGTACTGTATGTCTTGGAGAAAAAAATTAAGAATCTTTCATAAGTAACCACTGTTCCAGCAGTAAGAACATGCAAACAAAAGATGCTTCAGCAATGAACAGAACTAATTCACACACTCTCAAAAAGTAAAAGTGCTTATGCCACCAAAGGACCGTCTATAGAAGGTACCAAGAAATTTAAGACTATACCTATTATAGAATTATTGCTTTTAATATCTCTTAACAACAATCAGTGCCTGCTCATGCTGTGCATACAAGCATGAACAATAAACAATGGAGTGATTGAAGGAATGTTTAGTTTCTCTTCTCAATTTTTTCTTTTTAATTCTTGGAAATATATAGTTTGTGTGCATGTATGTGTTCATAAGCTTGTTTCTTTACACTAATTGATCTTCTAGCCTTGCACATTCTTGGAGCAAGTAAACTACTTTTTCAGTAATTAAATGGTTTTGTTGCTGTATTTCATTGAGTTGGAATGACAGCAAATGCAAGACTACTTATTATAATCTTTGGAGAACCGGAAAGCTACAGATCTGGAGATCTAATGCTCCGTCTCTTGACTGACAGGGATTTATCCATCCACAAGAGACAATAATCAATGCAAAAACCCATAACATTTCCTTTTTCAGAGTAGTCAAGAGTCTGTGATAGGATGTGGTCATTCAGAATGCAGAAAGTTCCTCTATGAATACTTGATGGTACACAGCCATTCTG
Organism: Polypterus bichir lapradei; assembly: GCA_026402145.1. NCBI lineage: Eukaryota > Metazoa > Chordata > Cladistia > Polypteriformes > Polypteridae > Polypterus > Polypterus bichir. The sequence goes on along the minus strand of JANRMT010062814.1, from coordinate 103,899,257 downwards.
TCTCTCTCCCTTACTCTCTCTCAAAGCAAGAAGATGGCTTTGCTTTTGTCTGCTCTCAGGTTTAGATTATACTGAATTACATGTGGTTCTCTGTCCATGCTGCCCATAATGTCTGTTGCCCATGTGATGTCCCAGTGATGTCAAGCCCCTTGGAGAGAAATGAAAGGCCCTGGTTGGCATCTTTTGAAAGCCACCCATCTCTCTGAGCCCATGGCGTCCTTTTATTTGAAAGGGTAAATTAATAACTATGCAACATCAATGCTGATCTAAAGGAGCTGGTTTCCATTGGTTCCCGCCCATTCGGCACAACACACAAGAGAAAGACACTTTTTTCGTCTTTTTTAGCATCAGAAAATGAAATGGCCTTTCTGTTGAGGGAAAAGGGATTTTGTTGTAGATTAACCACTTCTGAAAACATTTTGAAATGCCAAGTTCAGAATACATATATATATGTGTGTGTGTGTGTGTGTGTGTGTACACTCTGTGTGTATATATTTTTAAGACATCTAATTTTTATTCTGTGTATTACATACAGTCAGAATGTTTAATATTTAACTCTGCTTTTCACTTAAGAAAATACTGTTTATTAGTTTTTTCAAAAGCTTAAAATTGAAATATTGTTTTGGTCTATACTCATGTGATACTCTATTCTGTAAAACAGATGAATCTTTGTGTACATCAGAGCTGACAGGAATATAGTGTTTTCATTATACCATGCTTAAAGAAATAAGTAGTTTGACTGAAAAACCACAATTATTATTGGTTAGGATCAAACCAACTAGCATCTTCAAAATGTGCTACCAGCTGTGACTAAACGGGTGGGTGGGAATTCTGTAAGAAACACATAAGCAGAATGTGAACCCTGACCATTGAGTTAAATAGGAAGCTGTTCATCATGCTGTAGCACTTGCCAATTGCCCCAATTATTCTTCTTCTCTTCTGTTCATAGTTAGATGGACTTGTATTTGTACACTGTATCACTCATTTCAGTCTTCAGCCATTAATAAAAAAAAAAAAAAAAAAACTTCTTCTTTGGTGAACTTACCTGTGTTTCTTTTACTTTTGGACCTTGCACAATGAGTGTTCTGTTACACATTTAAGATCATATTTACTATAAAAATTATTTAAAGAAAATCTTAGCACTTTGCCAAATTATACATTTACTTATGTGGTTTTGCTGATTCATAGTCTTAAGATTTAAAGTGTACTTTGCTCATCTGTTACAATTCATTCCTTGCCATTTGCTTGATGCATTTTGTTTTGGAAGCTTTGATCTTGAGGTGTGAATAACTTAGGTTATCATGGCATTTCACACAACGCACTTTATATGGAACATCAGTTGTATCCTACTGCCAGATAAGAAGTACATAGGTTAAAGGAGAAAGGATATACAGATATTCTGTGTCAACTTAATCTCATTCACTTATCGCAATCAGCTTTTTATTTTTTTGGATAAACAGCAAAGCACAAAAGCTAAAGTAAGATTTCAATGGCTTACTTATTTTTTTATGGTACAGAATTGTTTCTAAGGATTATAGAAGATATTGTAATTCTAAACTCCCTTCCGTGCACATTTAAAAAAAAGTTCTAAAGTTGCTGAAATATTTTTATATATTGTACAGTATATACTTACTTTTCCATATGTAGTCTTGGCAAACATTTTCTACTAGTAGGACAAAGCTTTGTAATGCTAAACAAGTGTTGCAGAATGAATAAATTACAGAATTTACAAATGGACTAGCAGATTCATTCTGTTCAGTTTTTCCTGTTCCTCGTTCTGCTTCCTGATTTCTTACTACTTTGTAGCCATTGTTGCTATCTAACTGTCTCATTCCAGACCAACTGCCTGTTCTTTGAATATTCTGTCCCCAACCTTTTAAAGGTTGCAGAATATACAGTACATTAAAACAACACAAGATTAATCTGATCATTCAGTACAGCTTGGTCCCTTCTTTGCTAGGATGACACAATAGTTTTTCTTGTACTGTAGGCTGGATCATCTCTTAACTCTAATTTTAATCAAATTTCAAATCAAGTCTTTTCTCACTGAAATTCAGAAACAATACACATCAATAGTGCAAGTGATTCTCTGTATGCTGCTTGTCCTTGACATTGCTGCTGCATTTGACATTATGGCAGCTTACTAAAATGCCTATAACCTGACACAACTGGATGCATTCTTACCTATTAAATCACAATCAGTATTTTTCTTTGCTTGCCAATCTAATTTTTGACGAGGGGCTTGCTACACAATATATAAAGGACTTCTTTTAAATGTTTCATCAACTTCATGGAATATTATTATTACAACTACTACTACCATTATTATTATTATTAATTATACTATGTATTTGGCTTACACCTTTAACCAAGGTATATTACAAGTGCTTACAACATTTATTTAGTTATTTATTATTTGTTTATTTATACAGTTGGAACACAATTGAGTCAAGTAACTTCATACATTGAGTCAGGGGCAGTACTGTAAATGTACTGGGAGCCTTGTTGCTTTAAATCCTAGTGATAATAGCACAATGGCTATCACTGAAACACTTTTTTACTTACTTATGTAGGTATGATTGTGATACATATGTATGATGATCCAAATTTATTATTCAACAAGTTAACTAACTACAGTAATAATAATATTAATAATAATATTAGTGGAGGTCTTGTAGCGTAATAAAAAAACTAAACTAAAAAAATTAATAAAACTGAACACTTAAGAAGCCAACCACCTTTTTTTTTTTTTTTTATTTGCTTTTTAGCTACACTCGAAAACCTTTTCAAACTTTCAGTACCCATCATATTCCATCACCAGCCTTATAATTGTAACTAGCTGAAGACTGCCTCCTTTAATGCAGGAAAACTTTGTTTCATTTTCTCTTAGCTGGGTCAGTTGTCTTCCTTCATGGTTATAATAACTTAAAAATTCTAGTGCATAAGTCCTGACTGTGACCAAACACAATTAAAACATCTCCCTTCTACTAGCTCAACTACACTGACTTCTTAATGCATAAAGAAGTATTTTAAATGCTCTGCTTCTGACTTACAAAGCTGTACATTTCAGCACCTAAGTTCCCTGTGGTTATTGATTGTTCAATATAAACCTTATAGACATTTGAGGTGTGAAATGTGTTTTCTCACTATATAAAATCTCTGTAATCAAGCTAATGCAAATTTAGCCGTATGGCTCCTCCTTTTTGGAACTCAACTCAAGAACTGTTGATGAAACACAATGAGGTATAATGTTTAAAACTGAAAATCCACCTTTTCTCTCTTACATTTTTAAAGCTACTATTACTGTAGATATTTTAGTTTACAATTATTTTTTATTTACCATGCTAATGTGAAAGTGGTTATACAGTATTTTAGTTTAAGTAAACATTATAAACAGTCTGTAAATGTTTTATTACATATGCTATTAATAGTAATAAATTATTGCTGAAGTACTGTCAGGTGCAAAGTAAGTACACCCAATTAAATGTTTTTATTTATTTTTTTTAAATATATGTGTACATATTAATATTTGATCTTTATTTAAACGGTATCTATGTATAAATGTAATAGAACAAATATCATGCCACATTTACATTTTGTAGTCTATTGTATAATATAAATAAACATAAATTCAAATTTATCATATACTACATTTATCACTATCTCAAATGTGTAAATTTAGAATCGGGTGCACTATATAAGGTGCAAATAATTACAACATAATTAGAGAAGATTTTTTTTTTTTTTTTTTTTTTTATATAAAGTTCAGACATTTAGTTTGTTTTGCTTTTAGTTGTTGAAGTGCATGTTGTCATTATGCCTAGATCAAAAGAGCTCTACAAGTCCTTCAGAAAAAGGTTATAGATGTATACGAGTCTGGAATGGAATTTAAAAACCTCTCTGAACAGTTGGAAATCAACCATTCCACTCGGCGGAACATCTTCAAGTGGATATGAAGCAACTGCCAACTTGTCAGGCATGCACAGTAAGTTCATTCCAAGAGCAGAATTCAAGATGCTGAAAGAAGTCTCTAAGAAGCCCCAGTATTTCATCACAGGACTTACATGTATCTCTTGGCATTGCTAATGTCGAAGTACATGAGTGTGCCATTTGAAAGAGGCTACTCAAATTAGATCTTTATAGGAGGTGTGCCAGGAGAAAACTTTTGCTGTCTAGAGGAACATCAGGGCAAGACTAAAGTTAATCCATGAACACCAGTACTTCTGGTACATTGTACTCTGAAGAGATAAAGCAAAAATACATTTATTTAGCTGCAGTATCAGAAGATCTGTATGGAGAAAACCAAAGACAACATTTGATCAGAAGAGCCTAATACCAACTGTAAAGGACAATGGTGGAAATGTTATGGTTTGGAGCTGCTTTGCTGCATCAGGACCTGGGACCTGGACATCTAACCATCATAGAATCCACTATGAATTCTTCATTGTGCTTGAGTATAATGTGAAACTAGGAGGTTGAAGCTCAGCCAAAAGTGGACTTTGCAATATGCCATTGACCCTGAAAATACTAGTAAATACATCATGGAATAGCCGAAAACAAAGAAAGAAATAGAAAGACCTGTAATGGCAAAGTCAAAACCTGGATGTTAATCCCATCAAGATGCTGTGGGATGGATTCGACCTTGCAAAATGACAATGACTCTAAACATTCAAGTATGTCCATCATGAAATGGCTGGAATAAGCAGAAGTGGAAGGTTCTGGAAAGGCCAAATGAAATTGTGGATCTGAATCACATGGAGATGTTGATTCAATTGAATTCTGCATGGCATGCAAGAGTGGGAAAACTTTCAGCCAGTCAATGTCAGAGTCTGGTAGACAATTAGAGGAAATATCTAATTGAGGCTGTTTCTACCAAAGGGCCAATACAGGCTATTAGAGCCAAAGGTTTACTTACTTTTTCCACAAACTGAAGTTGCATATCTGTTCATTTTTCATTGATTAAATTATTGTAAATTCCAAATTCCATTTTTTTCCAGTTACATCAACCTTATCTAAATATATTGTTTAAATGAAGATCAATTCCACCTGGGGGAGTAAATGCTAACATTACTCAAAGTTATTGTCTGCTTTCACATGCATTTTTATTACTATTTAATTTAATATTGTTTTTTTGTATCAGTATACTGCTGCTGGATTATGTGAATTTCCCCTTGGGATTAATAAAGTATCTATCTATCTATCAAATATTGGTATGTCCACATATGTTACAAAAATATATATTTTATGGGGTGTACTTACTTTTTCACATAGCTGTATGTTACTGTCACTTTTTTATTGTTGTATGTCCTGACAAAAAGATTTATGTTTAAAAACATGCAGTCTGATAACAACTGCTTATAATGAATGCCTAAAATAAAGTGTTACCTTTGACAATGCTGTATGGTCTGTTACATCTTAGTACCTAAATACTGTACTCCAAAATTAAATCCATTGACTTTATAAGTATACACTTATATTTAAGACCAGTTCTTTCTTTTTTCAGTATTTTTTACAAATTTAAGAATTATATTATTATCTTGACTTATTACTATCTTATGCCCTTCATATGACTTTGTGATAGCGTCCTGTATAATCTTGTAACCATGTAAAATCCAGTGTGATGATTAAGTAATACAATTGGGTTCCAGTGGCAGTGACTATGGTATAGCATGTTTCACTAAAATCACTTTGTTTTTTGCACATCACCTTTATTTAGTTAAGGTACAGTATAATTTCAGCCAGCTCTTGCATTTAGCTTCACTGGGACACAGTGAAATAGAGCTAGCTTTGCAGTTAGTTTTATGCATTTGTCTAGCACCGATAAACATGTTTGCAGTGTTATATAGGCATTTTAGAAATGCGGATTGTAGCGGTTCTAAGTTTGATTGAAATTGTGAAAAAGAAGATATTTTATGAACACTGGAAATTTATCTATTTCCTTGCATCAGTTTTATTCACTTCTCAGTGAAATCTCAGTGTTTTGAGATTTAAGTAGAAAATATAACTTTGTAATTAATTGGTTTTCTTATACAGGCAAATACCACATACATGTGTGTAGGTGCACAGTGCATCCCTCTTGATGTGAGTTGCACAGAGTCCCAGTTTTAGCGGTGCACTGTGCAGTTTCAAGAAAGTGTTCCATGATCATTATTTTACTTCACTTTGTAATTTATTCTGCCTACTGTCTTGAGGATGACTACCTTATATCAATTAAATGGTTTCCATAATTTGCTTCTTGTACCTCTGTGCATTTTACATTATTTTATATTTAAAGTTATGATCTGTATGTAGCACTTTATATACTAGTGTAGCTAATTTTAAAAGTTGTCGAAAAGTGGTCCAGTAATGTCAAAATTATACTCCAATCCGTCTTTCTCCTATTTTAATTCATGACGTACAGTATATTGTAAATATGTGTTTTTTAACTTTAGAAATGTGGTCTACATGCTTCCACTTGGACAAAGCAAGCACCACAGTCAGGGTCATGCGGTTTGATTTTTCCAGTGCCTTTAACACCACTCCATATCATTGACTGGGGAAAAAGCTCCAGGCTTTGTTTCTTGAAGCCCCCACCATCTCCTCGATCACAGAATATCTGAGCAACAGACAGCAGTTTGTGAGGCTCAAGGACTGAGTCAGAAATGACGATATGTAACATTGAAGTACCAAAGGGAACTGTCCTGTTTCCCTTCCTGTTTACCCTCTACATAACTGATTTCCAGTAAAATATCAGCACTTGCCACCTACAGAAATTTTTAGATGACACTATTAATATAGGCTGCATTAATAATGGATGCAAGTCAGAGTACAGGATTCTTGTGGTGCAGGGAAACCACCTGCAATTCAACGTCTGTATGATAAAAGAGCTGATGATGGATTTCTGGTGTTCCAAAAAGCTCTCTCAGACCAGTCACATTCATGGTGATGATGTGGAAGTGGTGCTGGGTTATAAATACCCGGGGGTTCAAATAAACAGAAAAGTGGACTGGTTTGACAATATAGTGGCTCTGTATCCGAAGAGCCAAAGCAGGTTGTACAACCTAAGGAGACTCAGGTCTTTTGATCTGTGCAGCAAGCTGCTGCAAATGTTCTATCATATGTATTTTTCTATAAAGTGGTCTCCTGGGGAAGCAACTTCAACTTAGAAGATGCACAATACTGGTAAAAAGCAAACAATGCTTATTCCATTTTTTCTTGATATATTGGTCCATATTGTGAATGGATAGCTAAAGCAGCTACAGCCTTTCATGTTTATTTTATTTAGGTAATGTCTGGGGTTCTTGTCTCTTGGCCAATTTCCCAGTAACTCAATGTTCTGGATCCTGATTTCTGTCAAATGTATGTACATTAGAATCCTTTGCTCCCTACAAGTATGATGCATGGATTTCCCGCCACTGGCATTATCCCTTCTTGTACCCACACATCGATAGTCATGTACTGAGGAGGACTAATGCAACGATGAAACAAAACATAAAGATAAGTGCTAAGTGTTTTGTGCTTTTATCCATCAACGATGAAAATCCAACAAAGGTCCCAAACATGTGCAAAAGGGTGCAGTGCAAAAATCTTTCTTCAATAAGTAAATAAATAATCCATAAAAAACAAAGTGTTCTGGTGTAGAAGATAAAAGTCAAATAAATGATCCATTATTTAGCATATTCAAAAAAAGTGATTATTTAATATTTTCTCTTTGTAACTCTACTAGAAATCCAAAGAGAGCATGAACACCATCTTATGTCTTACATATTTTACCCCAATTGTATAAGCTTCATAGATTAGTCCATTACCTCCTAATAAAGTATATTTTTAACAGCTCTTAAGTGAAATTGCAATATTGTTGGAACAGTGTAATTTTGTGAAACTAACACAAAATCAACCATGTCTATTTTATAAGACTCATTACTAGTCCTAGGACATTATCTGTAACACACTTGCAATAACAGATAGGGAACTGTTCGGGTTTAGCATTTACAAAAGTCTTTAATAATGCATCAGGCATGGTAGGACTTTCATTTGAAGACTGAGATGCCTTTTCTACAATAATGAGGTGAAACCTATAGTTCAAATTTACACAGATGGAAGTGTCAGAACGTTTTACAGAAAACTGCTTTTGTCCCCGCACTTTATTCAAAGCAGCTACATATCGTATACAGTACCTTTATGAGGAGCATACATTGATCTTATAGCAGTTGTAACTGTTTGGAATTTTATCACTCTCAACTTGTATGATTTACCCAACCACCACTGATAAATCAGGTGGTATATCTGGGAATTGCGTCAGAGTTTGTGATGTTTTAGCAGTTTTATCTAGCACCTTATGTTCTAGAGAAATTTTATGGATTTATTCTTTAAATTGGAATTTTGTGTTGAAATATTTGCTCTATAAGCTTTGCCTTGCCAAAGTGCATCTTAAAAGACTATACGATTATCTCAGTTATATGTAAACACCAGGAGTGGATTTATTTGCCTCTAGCTGTCAGGATTCTATCAACAATGACAACAACATTTAATAACAGAAAAGAAAAAAATCTTTATATTTGGATGAGTGTGAGCCTATCCCTTACTTCTCCACTGTCTCAAATCAATATTATTGTTAATTGTCTATGCAAAATGAGTATTTATTTAAAAGTGGTTAAAATATTTTGCTAAATGAATGGGATTAAACACTGAAAAAATTGCAGGGTCTTTTATCATGTGGTAGCTACTTCATCACATTTGTATTCCTTGCCATTAGACTGGCCTACATAACTCTGATCTTCTTGCCATGGAACATTTTAGCCATAAAACTAAAGGTAGTTAATGCTTTAAGCAGTTTAAGACGGGTAAAATACCATATAGCCTAGGAATCAATAGCAATGGGAAATTAATTCTTAATCAACAAACACATCAAGTAATCTTTTCAAAATATTAGTTGTAACTCAACAGAGTTTATATTTGTGTGAAACTAACTATATTGCCCAGACTTGTAAGACCTTTCAACAAATGGAATCCCCCTCTACAATTATTCCTTCTGCATGCATCGCCTGGGTAAGTTGCTGATGTGCAGCAGAAAACATAAGAATCAAGAGGAGCATCTGTCCACATTCAAGAGGACCCATGAGTCTTCTTACAGTTTTGTCTGTTGTGATACATGTTTAGGGAATAGCATCCCTAAAATGGTATAGCCTATGTGTATGTTTAACTGTTTAGAAACTACAAATAATGTTATCAACCAGACATCAGATGTCCAAAATTAATTCTGAATTGCAATATTAAAGCATGAGCCTATAGAATCTTGACAATGTCAGGTCAAAGCAATATGCTCCAGTATGGCAAAAATTGGCCCTGAACTCCATGGCACAAGTTGGATTATATGGTAAATGTCTTGTTTGATTAGTGAGGTGTATATAGTATACTACTTTCTTAAATCCTGCTTTATATAAAAGGGTAAGTGATCCTGAATCTGTATAAAGAAACTCTTTTTGTTTTCTGCAATTACTACTTCTACCACTTTCAGTACATACAATAACAAAAAGACCCCTTTCAAGTAATTCAACACATTACAAATTAAAAGGGCAGCAAACACAAGTCTGTTGGCTCAAAGGCCTTGTTGATTGAAGAATTTATTCATTTCTTTGCCAGGTTTGAGATGATGAAGTCCAACATGACTACAAGACAACACCCAACACCTCACTTCTTTAAAAAATTTAGGTGAAACAAGTGCTCAGGACAGTGAACTCAAGGAAGGCCATTGGCCCTGATGGAGTATCTGGGGAAAATACTCAAAGCATGTGCTGAAAAGCTTGCCATGGTTTTCACAAAGATTTTTAAATCTTTCTCCGGCATCAGCCACCCTGCCTTGAATCATCAGTCGTCATCCCTGTTCCTGAAAAAATAGCCACAGAGAGCTTAAATTATTATAGACCAGTTGCTTTCACACCGGTAGTAATGAAGTGCTTTGAGCGACTGGTCTTACAGCATATTAAATCCTGCCTCCTATCCACTTTTGATCAGCATCAATTTGCTTACAGATCAAGCAGGTCCACAGAAGATGCCATTGCTACCACTCTACATACTGTGTTGAGCCATGTAGATCAAGGAGAGAGCTTTGTAAGGCTTCGTTTCATAAACTACAGTTCAGCATTTAATACAATAATCCCTGATATATTGGTAAGCAAGCTGACAGACTTAGGGCTTCCCTCCTCTACCCTGCACCTGAATTAAGGACTTTCTGACAAACCACCCACAAAGGATTAAACCCGACCCTCATCTGTCGTCTTCACTTTTGCTCAGCACAGGATCTCCACAAAGCTGTGTGTTGAACGCACTACTTTACTCTTTTTACACATATGGCTGCACCCCAGTTCATCCCACAAATAATATCATCAAGTGTGCAGATGACACCTCTGTAATGGGGCTCATATTAGAAGGAGATAAATCGGCCTACAAAGACAAGGTCCTGAGACTGACAGAATGGTCACCACAAACACCAAGGAACTCATTTCGGACTTCAGAAAGCACAGCTCAGAACCAGTTCCTCTCTTCATCAACAGAGACCATGTGGAAAAGGTGCACTCCTTCAAATTCCTGGGAACCCATGTTTCAGGGAACTTTTTCTGGTCTGAGAACACCACAGCAATGGTCAAAAAAGCACACCAGAGACTGCACTTTCTGAGAGTGCTCAGGAAAACCAACTTGGAGCAAAATCTATTGGTGGCGCTTTATTCGCTCAACTATCAAGAGCATCCTGGCATACTGTATCACAGTATGGTATACTGGATGCACAGAAAAAGACAAGAAGACTCTCCAGATAGTCATAAACTCAGCACAAAAAAATCACAGGCTGCTGTCTGCCCCAAACAGAACACATTGCCTGTTCTCGCTATCTCACCAGAGCCACAAATATAATTAAGTATCCTCACACCTTGGTCACCATCTGTTTGAACTGTTACCCTCTGGTCGGCATTATAGATCTTTTGAAAGCACGGACCAGCAGATTCAGAAACAGTTTCTTTCCAATGGCTATTAATACATTGAACAAAAGTAAGCAAATTAAGGCAGGTTAAACAATTTTTGGTCATTGCTGGGAAATAGACTCATACAGTATATACTGCTGCTCTTGTGCAGTTACTCCCCAATTAAAAATGTTATTATTTATTGTATTTACTACTGGCTTCATTTTTGGTCTCATTTCATTTTAAGTATATATTTTACATGTAATATACTGTTATCTATAAACTGGGCTAAACGTGTAGTATTCTTTAAAGCAATAACATTTTTTTCATTTTTATTATATTTATGTTGTTCTTGTGTGTATTATATGTTGCAGTTTTTTTTTCCACAAACATAGTGTTGTTTGCTTTTTTGTACCCAGCTGGAGTGTTGCTCATAAAATCATTGAATATTTTTACAATGACATTAAAGGCTTTCTATTCCATTCTATTTATTGAATGTTTTATCAGTAGGGTACACATAAATCAAATTGAGGCTGTCGAGCTTAGATCGTAGTGAGCCACAATGGCTGTCCTCATTTTCCACCCTTTTATTAATTAGAAACGAGTTACTATTGCAAATGGAACACACGTCTTTTGCTTTCATTTTATTTGATATGCTCTTTAAGATTCACATACCTCAATTTCTACATTTTTCCTTAACAAAACAATGATGAGGGGCAAAGCAAGCCAAAACATTTAGGTTTATCCCATTTGCACCCTTTTGTGAAAAACAAAAATAGCCAAAGTCTGAGAAATATTGATCAGTTCTGGTCCATAAAACACTTGAATTGTAATCTCAGAAAATGAAAACTTTACCATTTTAGCAATTTGTGGTGCAGCATAATGAGAGCATTAACAAGCCACTGAATAAAACAATGTGCAAATAAAACAGCAGTAGTTTGGTTCTGATTAAGAAGCTAAAAATGGCAGCCCAAGTGGCAGGGGAAAAAACCTGTGGTCCAAGACCTCAGTTTCACACCCTTGAATTAAATGTGTCGCTCGTGTATGGTGGTTATTAAAAACCTAGATATTCTTAAGCTTTCCATTTTAGTTATGATAAAGTTCATTGTGTGGTTAAATAATTAAATTAAGTTTATTGTCCCAAGAGAGATGCAAATGGACAACTGGATTGCCTGTTTACATAATGTTGTTAAATTGTAAGTCAAGTTGGGTAAAAGCATCTGGCAAGTAAAGAATTACAATAAATGAGCACCTGTTAAAGAAACAATCACACACAAAGAAGCATGATGAAATTGAGCCACTTTGCTCTTTTCTATCTATGAAAAACAACACAGTTTCTCTTGGGAAACTGTGGCAATGCTGCATTCAGTAGGGCGAATTCAGTCTTTCCACATGGAGGTGAATTTCTGGCAGTATCCACCAAGGAAAAGAAGGTGCATCAAACGTTTTTATTCAAATAAACAAGCAAAAAATCTTGACCAGTATGTTTAGGCATAGTGTTGTTTCTTTCCAAAGAGTTGAGTCTTGACGACTGAAATAAATATTTAGAGAGCTAATTTGGTGAACTTATCCTAAGCTGGGGCAATGTCATCCAGTTCTATTCTTGAATGAGATCTCCCTATAACCTGCTCGTATAGTAGCCAACAGTTTAGGTTTGTAAATAGGTACTCTGAAAGAGCAAACAAGCAAGGGTCTGTGAAAAGCCACTGCTAAAAAATATATTTAAAATAATGTACCACTAGGGCGGATTATTTACTTTTAATCATTTTTCCTATTTAGCTTTCAAATTGTGCTTCTTCCTGCTACTGTTTGTTTTTCTTCTCCTTTTCCAAGTTGTTGTCCAGGTGGCCATGGCTGATGAGGCTTTCAGGAGCCAGCAGACAGCTTTTTGTGTGCAGGTTTGATTTCATATTAAAATAATAATGCAAAAGGTATAGTAAACATTTTATTGAAACTTTAGAATACACTGTAATCAGGTTCTTCTAACTTCACATATCTTAAGCACTCTGACTTCTAAAGTGGTGCTTCCTGAAAATAAACCATATGCTTTGGTTTAATTCATTAATGATAACTTTCAGGAGTCTGGTTTTTAATTTTTGGAATGAAGTTAGCTTGCATTGATCAACTTTGGACTCCTATTTTATTCTAGGCAAGTCTTCATTTTACCTGAGGATAGATTTTGGTGAACTTTAAGTTAGCAAAAGAAAAGCCTTTTAGAAGAAAACTGCCATAAACTAAGATTGTTAAATGAGTTTCTGGTCCCCGGGAATGACACTTGAAAAGTTGCTTCTCTTGCTTGATTTGGAATAATTACTAAGAAACGGAGACTCTCCAGGTGCCATCTCAGTTGTTGTTCCTCATGTTTTAGGTTACAGTGACTTTTGGTGCCAGGGATGCTTGTCTCGTTGCATAGTTTCTGTATTATTTGGTGGTGATGAAACTTTGCTCACCATTGACTAAATGTTATTAAACCAGTATTTGTTAAAGTTCTCTATTGTAATTTCTGATAAGATGTAATGACATACAGGTACTCATGATTCAAGCTTCATTGGCAGATCATAGCTCTGGTGAATTGTAGCTGAGGTATCAGAAGGTGCACAATTCCTTAAATTTAAAGATTTTATTTGTTTTCAGGATTCCCAATAAAGTACAGATTTTTAATAGCATGGTTGGCTTACTGTTTACTTTAACCATTCTGTAGAAGCCATTAGAGTAATCCAAGTAAAGTGTGATGCAGCTGTAATTGCAGTTTAAGTTGAAAACTAAAATAGTCTCCATGAGTAAAGTCATAGAATAGATTCAGTCCAGTTACTATAAGCAACTCTATGCTGGGGCTTCATTTTGGCACTGACGTTCTGTTTTATTCTTTATAGTGCGATCACTTTGCTTTGATGAAGCTAATTGTTTTATGAGTTTGTTTTTGAGAGGAATGTCATGTCTGCTGGTGATTGCTTTTTTCTTTAGATCTGAAAAGCCAGGGATTTTTTTTTTTTTTTAAAGAAAAAGGGCAAACTCCCTCTCCAACTCAAAGCTGATGCTCTTGCTTGGTATTTTTATAGGTGCTTTCATTGTTGTAAATGATATCTAAGAGGAATCTTGGCAGCAATAGCGATAAACACTCCAGAGCTGGGTGTGTTTGCTTGCTGACTTTCCTTGTTCAAAGCAGTTAGCTGGCATTTAGTTTTCAGCATTCTGCTCACTTTAACATTCATGAAACCCTGTAGCGTCACAGGACTGCTCAGGCACACCCTAACATTTGCTGAGTCTTGGGCTAATGAAAGTTTGTGCTGGGTGTCAAACTGAGTGATGTTCCAGTAGCTCATCAGAGGGGTACACACTTACCCTTGGCATTTCTTTTCTGTCTAGTATATACTTGCCACCTGAAGGTTTGGCAATGCCTGTAAACTAAATGATACAGTATAGAACACTGCTTCAAATCCAGAATTCAAGGATTCTTAGCTTATGGTTAAGGTTTGCAGATTTTTAAAGCACTTTTTTTAAGGTTCTTTTAAAAAGAATAGAATGGCCAAACTGGCATACAATTTATAACGTGATACATATGCTATACACACTTACATTCTCATCCTTTTTTGTTTCTGGGCATTTTGGTAAATACAAAATGACAGAAGCATTTTCAAAATATGTAAATATTTATTTTTGTTGGTCGTATTAAAATTGCAATCATGACAAGCTGTTATGTTAATTCTATGAGGAAGTATTGCTTTGATTACCGGTGATGTTTTTTAGAAGGCACTGTTGCATATTGTTGGCCAGGTTGCTTACATGCCACATTTTCAGAAAATAACTTAAGGTCTTCAAATTACATGACATTCAGATCAAATACATACCATACTACCTCTTATCAGGTTCCTATTTTACATGAATCTCCATATAATAAAGACTGAAATCATTCTCTTCTCTGTAATACGTTATGTCCTTGTAAATGTTGTCTTTTTGTTCTACTTAATTTCTGATATCAATATCATGCCCAGTTACATAAAAAAATTTCATCATCTAATTGAATTCTGGGAGAGCACTGTCCATGGTCATTAATGCAGTTCAACTTGGTCATTGTCTGCATAGGGCCTTGGACTTTCTTCCCATATCTGTGTGTGTTTCAACTCCAGGAGCACTGTTTCTCCTCACACACAGTACACTGATTAGCACTCTTGTCTCACAGACCTCAGGAGAGTTAATGAGAATATAATGTTTTTTGAAAGAGAAACCATTTAGCCCATCAGCATTGTTAAGGTACCTAATGACCAAGTTGAACTAATATCTTGACACCAGAGAGTGGTGATGAGTTGTCTGTTGGTCACATATGCAAGAAAAAATTCACTGTACTTAATACCCTGGTGATATGACTACTACTTTTGACTTTTTTTTCCTTATTTCTTTTTTAAGGCCTCTGGAGCTCAGGGTTAAGTTTATTCTAGATTCCTACATTCCTGTGTGTGAAGAAATGCTTTCCTATTTTTGTCTTGATTATATTTTGTTTTTGAGCACCTAATTCAGCGTATAACTGAGTTTTGAGCATCAGATGAGACTTCTACATTAGCTTCCCTGTTTAGTTCTTTAAATCTTATCTAATACTTCTCCTTTAGTACCAGGGTGCACTTGGTTACACTTCTCTGCACAGCATACAGTGCTGCTATTCCTGTCTCATAGCATGGTAACCAGAATTGCACACACTGCTCCAGGTGTAGTCTCACAAGTGCATTATAGAATTTGATCATAATATTCCTTGATTTGTATTTAACATTTATTTTTAACCTTATAATACATTTTTGTCTTATTTTTTTGAGCACCCCCTCAATGCTACCTTTACTGATATATATTGTCATACACTTTACACTGAACTGTAGTTTCCAAGATCCTATGGTTTTAAAAAATAATTTTAGTGTCTTGTTCTCTTCAAGTTCAGGTTTACATAGTACAATAAAATTCTTACATGTGTGTGGTCTCTGAAGAGTTGACAGCAATACAATACCCACACAAAGACACACCATACACAAAAAAGTATACCTAGGGTGCAACATACAAGGTGTGACAGAAAAGTAATGAGACTGGCAACACTGCAAGCGATCTGGCAACGCTGCGCTGTTGTCCTTGATAGAGCACGTGTATCAGTACCCTCCCATAGCTCAGTGCGAGTTTCAACTCCTTCCGTTAACTACGTGATTTTTGTGACTGCTATTAGCGAAGTTGTGTTTTTGGTTGTGCGTCACGCAAAATGGAACAGCGGAATTTGGAGCAACGTTGTGCCATTAAATTTTGTGTTAAGCTTGGAGAATCGGCAAGTGTGACGTTTGAAAAGTTAAAACAGGCCTATGGGGAACATTCTTTATCCCGAGCTCAAGTTTTTCAGGGAGGCCTTCAACTTCGAAAACCAATGAAAACATCGAATGTGTGAACACTCTTGTGAGATCAGACCGTCGTTTAACATTAAGAATGTTGAGTGAACAATTAAATTTGAACAGATTTACCGTTCATCAAATTTTGACTGAACATTTGCACATGCGAAAGGTCTGTGCCAAAATGGTGCCGAAAAACCTCACAATTGAGCAGAAGGACAATCGAAAAAACGCATTCCTGTGGTTCCCCAGCCCCCTTATTCACCTGACCTCAGTCCGTGTGACTTTTTCCTTTTTCCTAAACTGAAAAATGTCCTCAAAGGACGTCATTTCGGGACTTTAGAAAACATCCAAAAGAGTGTAACGGACATGCTGAAGACCATACCGGTTGAAGACTTCCAGCGCTGCTACCAACAGTGGGAACAACGTCTCCATCGGTGTGTAGCTGCCCAAGGGAACTACTTTGAAGGGGATAACATTGATGTTTGAAAAAAATAAAAACTTTGGTAAATAAAAAATCAGTCTCATTACTTTTCTGCCACACCTCGTACATACCATTAAACTCAATATTTATTTACTATATCCAATGTGTATTTGTGTTCATTCAATATAATTACAGTGGCTGTTCCTATCCTGGCGCAAGATACTGAGGTCTTTCCCAATAGCACATTTTACCATTATTTAAACTTTGGATTACTGTGCAGGCTTCTGGAACAGGAACAGTCACCTGCAAAATTAAAGAGCAACCTAAATACCCCAGAATATGCCATGAAATTGGTCACTGACAGTGGAAAAGAAATTGGCTAAAACACTGTCAAAGTTTACATTAGGAGCCAAGAAAGCAAGACAAACACAACAGAGAATTGGCAATCTTGAGATCATAGAAAATGCTTCACAGAGGAAAAGGGGTGAGGCTAATTACATGAACTGTTTTATCACAACTTAACTGATATGTCTGTTGCACGTTCTGCAGTTACCAAATATACAAACACAGGTAAATAGTTTTGATGAGAACGGGTGACATAATGTAAAGTGTTGTCTTCAAAATGACAGCTGTGATTTGAAAGTCGCCAATACTCAGATTTCAAGCTGGTTTTGTGATTCTATAACTGATTTTGTGAAGAGGTATAATCTGTCATTGTTGCGAAATGTAATTTTAAATTCTAAATTGATCTATTTTCTTTCTTAATGCAGTTATTTTGCTGATGAAAGCAGTCCTAATTTTATGTCGCATCAGTGCGTCTTTTTGTGTGCGTTTTCTTGATATGTAAATTTTAGTCTTTCCTCATGAGTTAATCTGTTTAGTCTTGGAATTTAGTAAGGCTTTCTTGAAAATGATGCCTATTTTTCCCAAATTTCTATTTTTTTTTTGTTTGTATATCTAAAATGTCTTTCACAGTCTTCCTCCTGAATGGTTCTGCATACCTGTTGTGACAGATAGGGGGCGCTATCGCTCCCTTGAACCCTTGTCCAAGACTCCAGACACCAGATAAAAGTCCAATAGTTGACTTTATTTAAATGCCATGGTGCACAAAGCACCCTCTCCTCCACTATACTCATATAAATAAACAATCACAATAATAAACAATCCTCCACTCCCAGACGCGTTGCCACCCTTCCACCCAGCTCAGCTCGCCGTCTGGGAGCTCCCACAGTCCTTTTATACTCCCTGACCCGGAAGTGTTCCCAATCCCCAGTCCATGTGATTCTTTATTACTTCCGGGTCAGGTACAAGTCCTTTTCTTCACCCTGGAAGTATGTCACTTCTGTCGTCGCTCTTGCTATGACGCACTTCCAGGTTATAGGGCACATATGACTCTTCGATCCTACCTGCAGCTCCCTCTTGCGGCCCCTGTGGTATCCAGCAGGGCTGTGTATAAAAACTACATTGTCTGTGATTCCCTGCAAGTCTTCGGGGCACCTCCATACTGCAGGGAGGCCTCCATCTGGAGGCCTGGGGGTATTGGCCGGGATGACTAGCCGGCCAAAGACCACACTGTTTACAGGGGTTCTTAAACTCGGTCCTGGGGGACCATTGTGGCTGCAGGTTTTTGTTCCAACCAGATTCCTAATCAGTGACAACACCTGATAGCACTGATCTCTTTTAATTAGCTGGTTTTATTTATATTCTACATTCAGAAAAGCACAGCAGCATGATTTTTACATTTATAAGAAACATTTCTTATAAATATTTCTGTTTTTGCTATGAATTTAAATGCTTAACTCTCTTTTTATTATATCTCACCCTTTCTCTGTGCAGTTTGCTCCCTTCATTGAATCTTAATAATGACAATTAAAAACAAGCAGAGCAGAAACCCAAGCAAACAACACTCGATCGTGTCGAAAGGCTGCAACTAATTTTACGTCAGCCCCACAAAGTAGTAAATAACGGATTAATTAAGCAATAAGAACACCTAGAATATCAATCAAGATGAAAAAACTGTTAAAAAGAAACAAATACATATAACTGCTTAGTACATTTTACTACTTTTTATTTTTTACCAAACTTAGTTTTCTAATTTGTATATTTTTCCCCAAAACAGGGAATCTGGGAAACAACAGTTCACTTAATTAGCACAGGAGTCCAATTAAAAACAGAGGCTGGTTGGAACAAAAACCTGCAGCCACAGTGGTCCCCCAGGACCGAGTTTAAGAACCCCTGGTTTAAAATTATTCCCTTCAGATGTCAGATTAATCTGTTTTATAATCCTGCTCCTTCACACTGTTATCAAACGATGAATTTCAGATGTACATCAACTCTGGATACAGTATCTCATATCGTAGGTCATTTTTTAGTTCTTGGTTGTTATTAAAGTAAAATGCTGTATGTGTAATTTCAATTTAAGAGACATTATTCTTTCTCCTAGAACCACAAAACTTAACATTTCTGTCCATCCTTTCCATTGATAAAGTCTGTAGACTCAATATTAAATAGCAAACGTTTCCTTTTATATGAATTTTTTTACTATATTCAAGCAACTATTTAATGAAATCCTCTTTATGGAAGTAGCCTGTTGTTTTTTATGTGAATAATTTGTATCAATGTTGTTAATAAAATAAAATCAGATGCTGTAGTGGATTTTAGTGAAATAAATCACGCTTAAGCCTTTTAGAGTTAGATTTCAATGTTGAGAGACTTGAAAGTAGGGTTAGAGAAACATTTTAGAGCAAGTGTTTACATATGCCTCAGTAACCCATTATTCACAGAAACTTGGTTTCTAAAATGCCATTTAAACTTTATTCCGGTTAAAGAAACCGGGTTATTCACCCCAGAGAAACCTGTTTATAAGACGTAGATTTTTTCACGAATAGCCCGATTATGTGCTCATGTAAACCAGTTACTGTTAAGGATTTTGTAGTTTGTGCATGTATTTTCTTCCCACACACTTTCAGCACCCACAAAATAAATTTCCAGAAACAAATAATTGTAAGTTTGCATTATTCCTTTTTATGGCTGAAATAATCCACCTTAATATTTTAGAAATCACTACATCTACTGTATGTTAATGCGCTGAATGTACTGTACAGAGCCAACCTCAGCAACGCAATTTCAAGATTAATAGGGTAACACATTTAATGTATGTGCATTACATAGTCAGATTACTTTTTAAAGTAACGAGTAACCTAACGTAATACTTATTTTTATTTAAGAAAAAATATATGCAGCATTATTATTCCAGCAGCAGGGTGCAAGGCAAAAAGCACATGTATCAGATCCTTTGCAGGGCTCAATCATGTAGCCAAGCAGAAAAGAGTGCGCTGCATGCATTTCTGTGACAGAAATCTATAAATGCAGTATCAATTTGACTAAACATATTTTTAAAGCACAAGAACATTATCACAGGAGTAATGCTTATTTTCGGGATCACAGAGGCCAATGATGATGTTTAACTCTTTTTTGCACAGTTTAATGACATCGGAGCATTTTCATAAAAGAGAACTCCAGAAGATTACTTACTGATGTAAACATTTATTTTTAAGAAATCAGAATTCTTAACTGAATTATTCGCTTAAACCTGGTTATGTGTATTCCTGTAAACGTCGTATGAATGCCTGTTCTTAGCTTGGGAAAATAGCTTTTAGAAATAGAGTGATCTGGGAAATCAGCATGATTTATGTTATGCCACTGCAGTATTTGATTTCACAAGCATTGTTTTCTTTGATTTTACAGTACAAAAGATTACAGTGGTTTTTAACATAAACAAACCAGCATTATGGATTTCTGGCCTAATATTTCTAGTTTACAATTAACTAACAATGCATTGAACCATATATATTTAGCTGGTCAGTTTAGCATTCTTAACTGCTTACAAAAGTGCTTAAAAAGATGCCAAATAAATCTAAATCAACAAGAAATGACTTCAGACATTTAAAGGACACTTTTAGATCCCCTGCCATGACCATCTTTCAGCTTTTACAAATACTGGTTTCTTTAAATTACTCACTACAGCATGCCCATGGGGAATTTTTAAGTTTCATAAAGCTTCAGATGTCGAATTTGCCCACTGCAGAGCTGTGTTCAAAAGTGATGGACCAGCAAAAGACTAAAATGTGTTCCAGAAAAGCAACCCTGCAATTCTGAGTCTAAATGAATGAATATGCAGTAAGACGATGACTTGCACAAAGAGAAGGTCATTACAAATTCTGAACTAAGTTTTCATATGAGTTTTAGGTATGTGTTTAATTAGTTTTACTATTACACCAATCCTTAGTAATTTTGATGTATAGGTATTAATATGCTTTTAAGAAAATTTTAAAATCTGTCTTTTGTGTTATTCCTGACATCATGGTTTTCTTGTGCACAGTTTCTCCATACTCTCCATATTTTTAATTTTTCACATTTTCTCCATTTGTCCATAACGTCTTTTAATTTTGGCCTTCTGCTACTTACTTTTGCTATTAAATCAATGCAACAATGTGTTTTAGAGATTGAAACCTTCTTAAATAGGCATGCAAATCAAGTCGACTCTTTTTTAGCACTTTGATCTTTTTAGCCACTAGATGGCATTCTACATTACTCAGCTCAAGCTGCCTTATCCTCAGGAGTGAACTGTGCTCATTGCACTTTCTACTGCATCACACTAGCAGATGGGTTAGAAGTTCAAGAGTGTGGTAGTGTTTGCCCAACTCACCTCTTTACAATTTCAACATGTAGGTCCAGAAAATATGGCTTGTGTTAGTGGAAAAAAATGTTGAGTTGCTAGAATAACTTCTTTTATTATGGACAGGATAAATAAATAAATTGCATGTACAGATTAAGGAGTCCTCTTACATTTATCTGTTATGAGCAGGGACTCTAGGGGATAAACCTAGTGTTCTTTGTTAATATTTATCCAGTCTTTTGTGTTCTGCTCTAAAAATGAATACATTGCTTTTTAAATACTTCTTGTGTATTATTTCTTTGATTGTCGACTTTGCTTTGGAACTCCTTTAATGAGTGACGCTTAGTATTGAACTCGCAGTAATAAAAAAATAAGTTTTATTTATGTAGCGCCTTTCATATACTCAAAGACACTTTACAATTCAATAAACACATTAACAAGACAGTAGGAATTACATACAAGAAAATGAATAATGCTCATTGAAAAGATGTGTTTTTAACAGGAGTTTGAAATGAATAATATATTTTTCCTCGTGAAGAGCATTCCAAATTTTTTTTTTTTTTCCAAAAGTAAAACCAGTTAAGATAAAACAAACCACTGGATTGACAACAAGATCACAGCGACATTCTAGATTTCTTGTTTGATGTTTCACTTTACACTTGGCCATAGTAGGCTCAGTTAGTGAGTTCAACCCTCTAACAGTTTTCTACAACATCTTTTGATAAAATCAGACTTCTTTCCTTAAGGTTGACTGGTAGAAGTCACTTGGTGAACTGGCTAGGGGTCTTTTGAATTTAAGACTCAATAGATCTTTAGTTTATAGAAATTAAAAAACTGTTTCTCCAGGGACTGAAAGGGAATTTAGAATATTATTCTGACCCAGTTACATAATCTCAAGTCTTGCACAGACAGCATATGTACTCTATAAATGTATCCAGCCTGTAAAGCCCAGTAAGATTCCTATTGAATTTAGTCTCCTTTAACAGAGGAGGTAGTACTAATGCCTCACATTTCCTGGGTAACAAGTCCTTAGGGGTTCACATATGTATAGTTAGCCCCCACTCTCTCTGTTCTCAGGGGGTTTTATCTTGTTTCTCCTCACAAGTGTATATTCAAGCAGTTCAAATTAATTGACTTCTTACAATTTACAAAGTCTGTCTGATACATTTTGGCATGGCCCTATAGAGAGTAATTTTTGTGTAAAATTCCAAAAATATTTGTTTTTAACTCTGAATTCTGTTCTCTTTTTCTTTTAATTATTTCCATATAAAGTATAGTCCAGTCATTTGTTTTATCTAGTTTTTCCGTTCAACTTTACATCTTTGTTCTTTCAAAAATGTATTTTAAGATACAGATCGAGCACTTCATGTTTTTTTTTTTTTTTTTTTTTTTAAACAAGGTGTAATTTAACTTTCTCACACCTACTTAATCCAGTTCAGGGTTGAAGTGTGCCAAAGCCTATTCCCTTAGTACTGTACTCAGTAATGAAAAAAGCCCTGGACCGTGTGGCAGGGTTTGCTTGTGTATCACATAGGGGACAATTTAGAGTCTTTGATTAATCTGCCCAGTACATCTCTGAGGTTGTATGAGAGTAAACTCATATGGAGATGGAGAAAATTGGCAAACGCAATGCCAGTAATAGCTGGAGGCTGGATCTACAAGGCAGCAGCACTAATCACTGTGTCAGCATGCCACCCACTATTTAGTTAACAGTGTAATGAATTTGTTTTCCTTTAATACTTAATCCGTTAAAATGAACCAGGTAAAAAAGTAGGGAATAAACAAAATTAATGAACAACGCAGTTTCAAACTTACAGTCAGAATAAAAATTGTTAGGCTACTGCTAGCTCAAAAATGTATTTATTTTTTTTAACCAAGCAGTTACTGGAAGTTTTTATTTAGACTCCATACCTCATTTTTGGAGGCTGATAAATTATTTACTCACCTGACTCAAAGAGTCCTTAGTTTCAATAACCTGAAAAAATAAAAATAAAAACGTTTTAACCTTGATTATAAACATAGAAATTGGTATGTGGCTAATAAAAGAACAAAATAAAGAAAATAATAAAAGAAAGGTGTCCAATCAGGATACAATATGAATTATACCACAATTAGCTGGCTAGTATCAGTAGAATTATCTAATCAGTCTATCTGTCTTTCTTAAATCAGAAACTTCCTGAGATGTGCGCTGTTCAGGACTGCAGAGGATTCACCAGAGAAATTCAAGAGCTGTATGTAGCAGTGACAACAATGGGGTCTCGGCAGAAGCGTAAGCATGAGGACAATGAAGGCACAAGTACTCCGGTTTCCCAGGGTACGTATTATTTAATAATTATAAAACAATAGAATGACTGGTAAGTGAAAGATTTGGAAAGACATACAATAATACAGCATTAATAATAATAAAAAAATATGTACTGTGGTTGTGATTTTCATTTTTGTTTAACAGAAGCATTTTGAAAATGATTCTGCTGTTTCTTGAATTTTATAGTGCAGTTAGGAAGCTTTCTGCACGAAGGCTTAAAAATGGTGTCAAATGATTATACGTGACAGGTTGAAAATATTTTTTTAAAAATGTAAGAATAAAAAATAATCTTAAAATATGCCTTTAGATTCTCTGCAGCTTTTATCCTTTAATTGAAATTTCACATTACTATGCCATATCCCTGGCAGGGTATTTGGAAACAGTCAATTAAACAATTATTTTCAAAATTCCCAAAAGTTTTCTTTCTGGCTTGTTCTCAGGAGTTTTCCAGAGATTTGACTTTATATTGTAAAGAATCCAGGAGAATCCGGGTGGGTTGGCAACTCTATGTTGCTTTATAACCACACTGGGCAACTACTGCACATCTGTCACTTACTATGATGAAATATGTCAATACTTGAAAAACATTAGTGTATTTGGCGGTTCTTTTATTTTTATTTGGTTTAATACTAAAATATTGTCTTATTTTTAAATAAGACTTCTAAAATATTTGCTTTAAATCAAAGTAGAATGAAGGCGATGTGTCTATTTATTGACTTGAATGCACACTTTTTTTTTTTTTTTTTTAAACCTGTCTGTTTTTTTTTTTTTTTTTTTTAACTAGTAAAGTACAACCAAGAGCAAAATAAGTGTAATAACACGAAACAAATACTTTCAAAGAAATATTAACAAAACATTGAAAACTTATATATTCATCTACAAGAGTAAAAGCTGTTTAAACCCCATCAGAGTTCATTTGTAGACAGGAGTGTTTTCTGAGCCTATCCACCATATGGATACTTGCTCACATCTGGCCATTTTTAAGTTTACATTTAACCTAACTTGGATATTGGAAGAAAACCAAAGTACCCAGAGAAAAATCCACATTGATACAATAAGAACATGCTAACTACACACAAAGACAGTGGTTCAGATCTAATTTTATGAAGATTTATGGCAGCAGCTTTAGCCACTGCACTACCTAGTATATACAATTGTATTTAAATTAAATCACAAATGTTGTAAGAAGGAAAATAAAAATTTACTATAATTAATATCTGAATATGGAAACAAGTCTACCTGACTAGAATGTACCACTGAAAATGGTGCAGTTTTGTAATTCTAGGTAGTTACCAAACTTCCTTTGTTTTTATTGTCTCAGAAGTATCCAAAAGCATCTCCACCAAAGCTGAACAGGCCCAGAAGACGCCATCTGAACATCTTACAGAAGAAAAGTGCAAAGAAGAAGAAGAAGAAGGAGGAACACAGTCACCTTTGAAAAATGACACTAGAAAGGTTTTTAAAATGTTTTTTCACTGACTTCTTTTAAATAAGAAGACTAGAAATATTTGACTTTTTTAAAAAAGATGTCCAAAAATTGTTTAGTATGTCAGTTTAAAAACTGTGAGAGTATGCAGTGCTTGAAATGCGGGAGGAGGCAAAAGAATATAGATGTAAACTTTTTACCCTTGTTATATTGAATTTATTAAAAGCATGTAACTTTCCATACAATCAAATCAAACTTAAAACTAAATTCAATTCAATCTCCACCCATGAGAAAGAAAGGAAGGCCAACAGCCAGAGTAAAACTTTGAGAGTAGTTTAGAGGGAAAGAAGTCCTTCTTCCCAATATAAATGCTTGTTCTAAAATGTTATTGATTACATCCAGGTTTTTTTTTTTATTTTTTATTAATTTTATTGCTATCCATACAAAGCAATCAAGTTTTTACAAAAAGAAAAATTGAGTTAAAAACAGATCGATCCCCACCCCTGAGAGAGGGAGCAAGCCAAACGGCATAAAATTTAAGGCTTGTAAACATACCTAAATTAATAAATTTTCTGTGCTTCATGAACTTATTTTAAAATATTACTGATTAGATCCTGCCATGTTTTGAAAAAAGTCTGTACGGATCCTCTAACTGAGTATTTGATTTTTTCCAATTTCAAATAATATAACACATCGGTTTCCCACTGACTTAAAAGAGGAGAGTTTGGGTTCTTCCAGTTTATCAGAATAAGGCTGCGTGCCAAAAGTGTAGTGAATGCAATCACAATTTGTTGGTCTTTCTCCACTTTAAGCCCCTCTGGAAGGACCCCAAACACAGCTGTTAATGGGTTAGGAGGGATTGTGACACCAAGGCTGTCTGAAAGGTATTTAAAGATTTTGGTCTAGAAAGATGTTAATTTGGTGCAGGCACAAAACATGTGGCCTAGTGAGACTGGGGCATGTTTGCAACATTTGCAGTTTGGATCTTGCCCTGGAAACATTTTAGACAATTTTAAATGAGATAGATGTGCTCAATAAAAGTTTTTAAGTTGAATAATTGAATGCCTTGCGCATAAGGAGCTAGAGTGAATTCTGTGCATGGCTGCCTTCTACTCATTCTCTGAAATTTTGAGTAAGAGATCCATTTTCCACTGTACTCTAGGATCTTTAAAAGGAAGGGACTATAAAATGGTTTTATATATAGGGTGGCCTACAAAAAAGTGGCCCGCGTCCACTGAGACAACTGCATTACGTGGTAAAGAGAAAAATGATCAAATTTGGTACTCACATTTACAGAAGATGCTGAAAGTGATCACCTTATGTGTCAGTACATCTCTGTGCCTGTTTCAGCATGTTCATGTACACTCTTTGCAACGTCATGGGGTTGATTGGAGGGGGCCACTTTTTCGTGGGCCATCCTGTATTATAGAAATGCTGTCTGAATTTTCAAGACTGATCAGTATTTCTTCTGGAATAGAAATAGGTGGGAGGTGAG
>JANRMT010062814.1:103815543-103872541 GCA_026402145.1 Polypterus bichir lapradei | reverse complement strand
ATATATATATATATATATATATATATATATATATTATTTATGTACAGATCTCTAAATGATTTAATGCCATACATTTTCCAAACATTAAAAATTGTGGAAGTTGAAGAGGTGCCACAGATAAAATATTCTGTAACCTGAAGTGCTTCCTACATTTGTTCCATATTCTGAGTGAATGAAGGACAATTGGGTTGTTAGTATATTGATGATGCTTTGTATTTCCTGATGTACAAAGCAGGGAATATAAGGAAGTACTGCAGGATTTGATTTCTTTTGTGGACCAAGCTAATGTGTGTTCATCAACTTGTGTCAAATGTCCAGGATTTTATAGTCTGTATATTTGCTGCCCAGTAATAAAATTGAAAATTAGGTAGAGCCAAGCCACCTTCTGATTTAGATCATTATATGATCACCTTTTGGATGTGTGAATATTTGAAATTCCAAATAAATTCAGTTATGATTGAATCTAATTTCTTAAAAAATGATTTGTTAATGTATATGGGGATGTTTTGAAACAGAAGGTTAGGGAGGAGATTCATCTAGATTGTGTTAATTCTCCCTGCTAAAGTAAGATGAAGGGTGGACCATCTATGCACAGGTTGTTTAAGTTTTTCCAAGCAGAGTGCAATGTTGTTTAAAAAGAGCTTTATATTTACTTGTGATGTTTACCCCTAGGTATTTAATCTGCTCTGCAATGATAAAAGGGAAAGTTTCCAATCTAATGTTGTTTGCTAGAGAATTCATTGGAAAAAGAACAGTTTTGTTCAAATTAAGTTTGAGTCCAGATATCTTTTGAAATTCTGCTTGCACAGTTAGGGCTGCAAGCACAGTATTTTGTGGGTCTGATATACTGTATATATTACTATATTATCTGCATATAGTGATATTTTCTGATCAAGTCCTCCTCTGAAAATCCCCTTGATCTCTGATGCATTTTGAAAGTAAATAAATTAAAATATGATATTCTGTAACAATATTCCAACACAAATAAACTAAAAAAGATTGGTGTTTTCATACCTGCATTTGTAGACCTTCACATTCAACTTGGGTATCAGTGCTTGTAACTGCTGGGATGCAGGCCATTCATGTTACAATAATTTATTTACTTACTTCCTCCATCAGGAGCTTAGCATAGATATTGATGGGTGTTCCTTTTCCTTTTATTTTCAGGAGATGACCAGGAATATGGGTGTTTCTTCCATGGCAACTGCCACTCAGGCTTCAAGTCAACCTACTGCAAGACCTAAAAAGAAATCGGCCAAAGGTCTCTTTCGCTAATCCGCATTTCCAGACTGATCACATTGTTTTTAGCCATAAGTTTTTATCAATTAATTATGAGTTTTAATCTTCAGAGACTCATTTGGGACATAAATTGCAAATTATTTTAAATATTTGTTTTTAATTTGTGTAGTGGCAAGGGTATTTTTTAATATTCAATAAATTATACTTTTACTCAAGAGAGGCTTGCATTTCTCCTTCCCTTCTGCTGAATGGCAGTAGTACACACAAAATAAATTGCTTTATATTAGAATTGAATGTGCACATTATCTGAAAAGTTGCATACTGTTCCATTAATCTCAAAGTACTTACCTGAGAGGACTAAATGCCCCAGATGGCACTGTTCTTCCTAAAATGTCCACCCAAAGGTGCAGCATCAAGGCAACAGAAATAGAAAATGAGTTGATGTGGCACAAATTCTCACCTCATGTGCTTTACATAAAATTAGAATTTTTTCCTGTTAAAATCAGCTTATGGGTGTATTTGATTGCTGTCATTCTTTTAAAAAAGATTTTCCATTCTATTTGTCACATTTGGTAATTTGTAGACAGTTTATTACCCATGCTATTTTGATTTTATAAATGTAGAGAAAAATATTTTTACAAATCAGTGTTTGTACAAGAATGTTCTGCAATATCAGTTCTCCATTTGAATTTTTAATACTAAATGAAATACAAGTTAATGAAAATAAAGTTAACTAAGTACTGTGACATTTTTTTGTTTGCATCTCTTACACATGTAAGAGATTTGTAGTTGATAAAAAATGAAAGCAACAAAACTCTTTAGATGACCATTATATAAAGTCTACTAATATTTACTTTTTTCTAGGGTGTACAAGGCACGAGAAGTTCATTGATAACAAAGGTGAAGATCACTGGCTTAGGTGCCAGTAATCAGTATCAGTAAATTAAAAGGCCATGACATAAAGAAAATGTCAGTGACTTATTTATAAAGCTGTTGATTAACAGTACATAATCAGTGAATCGAAGCATCATTATCATCATTAGGTAAAGAAATCAATTACAGCAGCAGTGATTGAAGATTTTCACTCAGTTCCATTAGGGTACACTAGGCTGAAATGTTGCCTTGCAAGCAAAGTGTGCCACTAATCATTGCAAACACACCAGGACATGTATCAAAGCCTTCAAGCCTTTAGAATTCTTAATATTCACAAAATACATACTTTAAATTAAAGGACTGACATTCATTGAGGGACATGCTTCCAACCACACAGCAGTGCAGGCCATAGTACACCATAGTTAGGTAGAGGCCTGCTGGGAAATAATTTTTCAGCTGCACATCTCATAATTATATTAAAGATCCAGCATAGCCTATGCTTAGTGCTCCCTATTTAGACTTGTCCTTCCATGTTTTGGCCATTCCATGAAAATCACCCTAGTCCATGGTAAATCTTTAGTGCTGTTTGTCATTTCATGAACATAACCCTACCAAAAAAAGTAGTATCGAATTGTGTTGGAGTTATAGAGGCTTTGTAGTTTTGTCTGATTATTCATGAGTTGCATAATCATTAAACTCAATGTGCTACCATTTAAGAATTTGACTTCTTATCTGCACATGGGTCCTTACTTGTCATGTGCAAGGCAGGCCTGCTCTAAAAAATTACCTCTCCAGTTTATGTATTTATCTCAGACATTAATCTGTAATCAAGGTAAGTGTCTTGTGAATTGTTTCCAAAAAAAAAAAATTAATTGTATAAGTTAATTGCCGCCTTTTCAGCACTATAAAAAAGTATGTGTTAGTTTCCTTAGACTTCCATAACTAAGATGCAATTCTTCTCACTGCTTTTGTCTGAATTTGCAGCAGCTGGCTGCCAGTATTGTCAGACAGAGGGTGGAGATACTGCTGTTAGGTGGCAGTTTCTGGTTAACCATCATGCATTTAAAGAGGGAAGAAAAAGAGCTTGTTTATTTGCATCTCTTCTGTTTTTGTTTAGCATCTTGGTTTTGCTCTGTGTAATTATAGTAAGAAAGATTACCTCAACTGGAGAAAACATAGGACTGATACCAGCACACATCACTTCTCATGGAGTTTGTCAGAAAACAAAAAAAAATATAACAATCTTCGATTACTTTCATGTGACTGTGGCAGATTTCGTTCCCATCTGCATCTTCCCATTAAGCCTACAACTGCTGATAGAGGCTGTGTCATCACTTATAAACTTCATCCATCCATGTTCTAAATCTGTTCTTTCTTTGAGTTATAGGATACCAGAGCCAACACCTAAAATTTTGAGCAATAGGCAGCAACCATCAATGAATAGGATGCACAATCACACACTACTAAGCTAATTTTTCAACACCTGAGAATTTGGGAGAATGCAGGAACTAAACCTTGAATGTGGACTTCTGGAGATGCAGTGACAGCCACTGTGGCAAGGGTAATGCCATCACTAAATAAAATCACTAAAATCTAGCATTAGTCAAGAGTTGTTTGTTGTTCTTACCCAATTTACTTCTTCTCTGAAACCTCCCTTCTGTGTGACCGTTTCATCTCACCACTATATGCTACGATGTGAATTTATTTTGGATGGATACTTTTAGAACCTCTGAATTTTACTGTTTTATTTTCTTAAAAAGGTATTTATATCCTGTTAAACTTCTAAAAAGCTGCTGAGCTGCAAATTTATATATACATATTTTTTTTGTTTCATTGTGTATTATTATTGAAGTCAAGTATGTTAAAAAAGAAAAATTTTAAAGCAAAAGTTATTTGTCAGCAAAAATATTTAAATCCTAGCCTTACTGTTGACCTTTCACTGTGTATGCCACTGAAATCAATGTCACATAATCTGGGAAAAAAACTCTAGTCTATTTAGGAATTATTTATTATATAATGAATTTGAAAGAATGTTATGAAAATGAAAACTACACAATAAGCTAAAGAAGTCAGAGTTACAGTGATAAAATGTGTACATAAGGAAATTGTTTGGTTCTAATTCAGAACATTATTGCCCTATTAATCAAGTAATGGAAGCGGTGCATCACATCACCCATACTCTGCCTAAAAAAGGATGTCTGTCAAGACTTCTCATCTGAAAAACTAAATATGACAGGGTAGCTACTTAGAAGTCAATGATCACCTTTAAAGTCCAACTGAGAGTGGAGTGAAAAGTGCATCAGTGAGCTTTAACACAGATCAGTATAGGAGGGTATTACAAAGAAGCATCTTAAAACCCATCTGGAGTTTACTGGAAAGCCATAAGAGGGAATTGTCTAAGGACTCCAGGTCAGATAACACTAAAACTGACCTCATTAGCTAAAATATCTTATTTGGGGAGCAAACCCATCCCTGTCTGTCATCTAAGGAAAGTTGTCCTTGCAGCATAAAGATGGTAGCATTATGCACTGGTGGTGTTTGTCCTCAACAAGATATGGGCAAATCATTTGAGATGGAGTTTCAGTACCACTAACTATTGGAAGGGATCTTGTTTTCACCTGCTTAAGCTGCACACCCTAGCAGGGGACTGATCCAGAGAACAGTGGGAGAGCAACACTGAAGTGACTGTTTAGCTGAAAGGTGAATGTTCACAAGTGGCCTAGTCAAATGTCTCAGAATCCCAAAGAATTTGTGGGAAGGTTTATAAAACAGTACCTCAACCTTATTTCAGTTTTCAACTTAAAATTATCTTTTGATAAGTGTCACGATTCCATTGATAAATTAAGGAAAACTGACCAGACTGACCCTTTTTCAGGGCTTCCAGACTCATTATTCCAGGTGGCCATCGTATGCCCAATTGAGCATGTGCAGGATCAGTGTATGCCAAGTGACTCCAGCACAACAGATGAAAATTCCCTAAGTTTCTCCCAGAAAACCACTACTCCACACGAAAGTCACGTTGATCTTTGAGAGCTGGAAATGTGCTGTTGCAACCAGTACAGAGACTGCTATCTGTACTAAAGTACCTCGAAGCAGACGTAAAAGGGATCAAGGGGACAGCAAAGGCATTTCTTGAAACTGTCGAAAGGTATTTCCAGTGTCTGGAAATGGGATTACTACTGGAAGTTGATTCGGCTATACAGGTAAGTAGATACTGTATAGTACATAATAAAGGAACGCAGTGTGAAACAATCCCTGACAAAGCTGAGGGGAACCAAAACACACTCATTCCAACACAAATGCCATGTAAGTTAAAAAAAAAAAAAAGAAAGTTCTCCACTTATGAGCTTTGCATCAAAGAAACAGCTTTTCAGATGGCGTAGGCCTGGGTGGATGAAGTAAAGTGGATGCAGTATGAAGAGGTCCTAGATTTATTTGATGGGAACCAAGTAGTGCTTGCTCCAAAAATTAAAGGGGATCTCATTTAAAAACCTTGATATGCTTTAGCAAAGGCCACACCGATGGGAAAGGGTCCTTTTTTTCTCGTCATAAATCCTGACCCCCCCATGAAGTCCATGTAGTCTATGTATGTCACTGACAATCCAAGTTTTCCCCTCTGCTTTAAAAGAAAATCAAAGTCCACAGAAATACCAGGAGGGCAATGTTTCGAGTGCCAAGGGCAGGGGCACTATTGAAGGCAATGTCCAATGAAGCAGCCTGCCAGAAAACAGGGGCTAAGAACAGAAAGTGCTGCAACCACATAGATCGAAGATGGCTTGACAGCCGACCACACTTGTTAACTGTTGTTCTTTGTCTCCTGACAGTGATCGCATTCTTAGGTGAATCTGCACACCCAATCATGCTGGTTGGACTTACCCCCACACAGGACTGGCGATGGACCCGGCATGGCTCAGCTGAGTTGGGGGGAGTATGTGAGTGACATGGAGGACAGGCAGGCATCCCATCTGGACAACTGCATGATTTCTGTTTAAAATGGAAGGTGCCGGGGGTAGATAATCAGAAGCCAGAGTCCAGGAGCAGTTCTGTCCCCCACACATTAGGTGACAGTGGTCCACTGGAGGTGTCCCAGTTTGGATATCCACAGGAATCATGGGAACTGGAGTCCAGAAGTGCAACCCTTTTGGGGTCCTTCGGTGCTACAAGGGGGTGCTGTTACAAGAGGACTACACTGGTTCCAAAACAAGCAGGAAGTATTCTTCACACGTCATGCTGGGTCACCAGAAGTTGTTCTGGGTCTAGTATAACCTACCTCAAGAAGTCAGGAGACAGTGGGCAGCAGTCAATAGAAGAGGAAAAACTTTATTGTTTGTATGGTTTTTGGGCTGTGTTTCTTTGTTTTGGAGCTTGTTGGATTAAAAAAATCCATTATTTGAACCCTTGACTGTGTCAGACTATTGGGTTTGGGGCTCGGTGCTGCCACCTACTGGTTATACCCAGTAGAAATGCTAAGGAATGACTTCAAGAGAGCTGTTCACACCAGACATCTTAACAAATATGGCTAAGGAGAAGCTGTTATGTAATGAAGAATAGTCCAAAGTTCCTCCTGGGCATTGTGCAGATCTGATCCGAAGCCAAAGGAAGCAAGCTTGTGCTCTTAGCACACTTCAGAGTTCAACCTGTATTTCTTACAAGTTGCTATTGTCATTCTATTATTATCCTACTGAACGTATAATGAGACCTTTACTTTGTTAGCTTAAACTTTTAATATTTTCCAAACTGCATAACCTAAGTAATTTAACTTACTTAGATCAAAGTGGGATTTTAAAGAGTTACTGTGAAGACTAGTTTGTTTTAGTGTGTCCAGCATAAGGTCTTCTGTCCAAATGAAATAAAAATTTTATATAGATGCTGTATGCTGCACTAAAGATGAACTGGGGCTTTAGCTGTTTGGGCACATTATGTAGGAAAGGTGTGCTGGTGCATTTTGAAATCCAACCCGAAGAACATGGTACTGCTAATTCCAGAGGAACTGCAAAAATATTTTTCCCTTGCTTGCTTCAATCAAGAGTATTTGTCAATACAGGTTTGTCATCATAGTTAGTAAATATCTATTATCAGCCCGCTTCATTTTATCTAAAGGTGACATTTAGAAAGTCAACTGAACTTCTGAAAGTCTTTACAAAATCACTTTGTATTATCATCCTTCATTATAAATGCAATAATTATAGACCACCACATTTAATACGTTTATTATCCTAAAGTTCTGACTGTTTTGCCTTAAAAATGAGCATGAAAAGGCCACTTTTTGACCACAACTCCAGTTGTGATGCAGATATTTTACAACATATAGTTCATAAGTCCCATATTCACAAGGTTAAAGTTTATAAGGTGACTAATATGTGACTTAAAATTTTTTCTGGCTGTATAATGACATCTAAATGCTGCACTTCTGGTTTAATTTTCAGGGCATAATGATTGAAGTTTTATTCTAATATCTTTGACTTTTTTTGCTGCTGCCAATAATTTAGAGTTTATATTTTTTTTCCTGTGTTTAGGAAATTATGCTTCATCCCTGTTTTAGTGTTAGCACGACACTGAATCAGGGGTTTGAGAGCTGGAGTCATCTGGCATGAGCTGTATATTGAGCTGAATGTTGTCCAAATATTGTGAATAACTTTATATTTTAAAAATTATCTAGCCAAAGGGGAGCATATAGAGTGAGAATAATAAAGGACCTAGTATAGATCCATGAGGCACAGCAAGTGTGATATCATGTGTTTCTGTTGTATAGTCAACAAGACTTACAAAGATTATCCAACCTGATATGTATGTTTTAAACCAAC
The DNA here is from genome assembly GCA_026402145.1 of Polypterus bichir lapradei. NCBI lineage: Eukaryota > Metazoa > Chordata > Cladistia > Polypteriformes > Polypteridae > Polypterus > Polypterus bichir. Next base: position 103,864,625 of record JANRMT010062814.1, on the reverse strand, counting down.
TTAACGCACTACCTGAAAGTCTAACCTGCTATTAAAAGTGGTTAAAGAGAATATTGTGATCTGTGGTATCAAACACAGTGCTCAAGTCTAACTCAAGAACTGAAATATTATTTCCATCAGCATTAAGCCACAAAATATTAACTACTTTCACAAGAGCAGTTTTTGTGCTGTAATTAGATCTAAAAGTTGACTTGTATCTATCCAGAATAAAAGATGTATTCAAGTAATTAAATACTTTTTTTAAATAGTACATTAAAGATAAGAAATCCATTTTGGATCATTTTTTTGCATAAGATTTTTTTTACTACTGTTGTTTTTTTTAAGGAATTTGGAAAAATGGGAGAATCTGTTGAGCTGTAAACGATGTCACATACGCTGAAACTTCCTTGAAAATGCCTGTAGGTACGGGATCAAGAATGCAGGTGAGCAATTGAGAAATTATTCTATGAAATTCAAGTGTGCTTATTTTTCTAATGCAGTTCCGTTCATTGTGATGAATTGGGGGAGGTTCAATTAACTCTGTTCTAGAGGTCTGTTTTACATTAGATAAGATTTTTTTTTCTTTAGAAATGTTTCTAAAACTCCCAAATCAATTACTGAAACTTTGTTCATCCACTCCATAGACAGTGTTGGCTTCAATGTATAGATGAGAACCGCAGTCTTGGATTACCTACCCTGTTGTTGAGAATTTTAAAGTAAGACTTGTCTCTCAGCTCAAACGTCTTATTGTCTGGTTAACTGAGTTTTCAAAATTTCATAATGGACTGTTAATTTAGTTTTTCCCTTTTCTGCTCAGCTTTACGACAATCTCTTGAACTTACACATTTCTTGGCTGTGACCTTCAGCCTAGCATTGAAACTGTACATCTGGCTGTCAATACTTCTAGATGTAAGAGAATAAAGGGTTGTTCCCAACTAGTAATAATAGGAAATGTGGAAGCAGATGCTGCATCAGCATGCCGCTGTTAACAATGTGCAGTTTTTTAGTTCTAGTTACAGATACAGTATTGTTATGTCAAAGATTATGAAGTGATGAGAAATATCAATGTCTAAGATGTGTAAGGCCTTTGGATATTAATAAACCTGTTGTACTGTATGTCCACTCTTATGCTTTGGTTTAGTAGCATGCCGACCAAGATCAAAGGATTGTACAAGGTTCATAAACTCTCCTGTTTTGAAGCATTGATTATCTCACTTGCTATTATGAACTTGTCATAGTTATTATGATAGTAAACCCGATGATTCACCAATAAACAATAGATGGTTAATATAATAGCAGATGTTACTTCTTAAATGATAAAAGCTAGATATTCAAAAGAGAGAGGTTAGGAGCACGCACTGATACAGTGCATTGCCGCACCCACCACACGACAAACCAACTCAGGTTAGGACCCGAGTGCAGCCATGCAATGGGTGATACCTCAGCACCACACTAGTTCAGATGGAGTGGAACAGTGTGAGGTTTTTTTTATGGTGGCTGGAGTGCCAATTATGCCACCAACCCCCAAGTGTTTCCCTGCAAGTTGGAGGGCCTTCATGCTGGGATGGATGCAAATTAATGTCATACCCAGGACAGAGCAATTGCAGGTTAAGTGCGTTGCTCAAGGGCCCAACAGAGCAGAGTCCCTTTTGGCATTTTACGAGATTCGAACCGGCAACCTTCCGATTGTCAGGGCAGGTCCCTAGCCTCAGAGCCACCACTCCGATCATTATCAAAAGAAGCAATAAAAAATGCCAAGGCTGATGTTTTGGAATTCAACTTATTTGAGAAAGTATTTGCCAAGCCCCATACTGTGAATAAAATTCAAAATGTCAATCATCTTTCATTAACCTGGGCAAAAGGTGGCTTAAGAAATCTAATTTTCTTTCAGAAACAAGGTAATTTAGATACAATGTCTTGCTTTTGGTAATACTCTAATAATAATAACTAATTTTACTTAATAAAATGACAACAGTATGCATTTCTTCAGATAGACGCCCTACAGTTCCTTCATATTTTAGTATGTGCTGGTGACTATAGTTAAGTAGTCATGAATATGTTTACCATCTTGAAGTTTTCAAAGACAAAATACTTTCATGTGGTCGGTTGCCTACTATGCCTTTTATTAGATTCTAAAAGCACATGGTCCACAGGCCTGTTTGTCTTAGTTGTGACTGTGAGACGAGAACTAATACCATAAAGTGGTTGCTAAGATGAAATTCACACACCTTTGTTCTGCAGTCACTGAAACAAGAAGCACGTTCAATTATTTTTGTCTCAATATCAGGTTTGCTTCTCCAATATGTCCTGGATTAAATCCAGGGTTGCTCATGGATGTCTTTTACACAACAGCTGGAAAAGGTAAAACCCCTCTGGTAGCTTGTGGCATTTCATGAAAAAAAAATAAAAATGGTGGAGTCAACCTAATCTTTTCCATGGTCAACCAATAACAGTTAGAATGACGTTCAAGGTAGTTTCAATTTGTTCTGACATATTTGAACAATTTGTTCTCATGTCCACCATACATGTGCCATGTACCAAGCCACACTACTCCACCCATTTTTTACCCCCAAGTTCAGTTCAGTCCAGAAGGGCAAATTCGGAAATAACACAATTTGTTTTATTCTACATTGCTTCTGAACTAATGTTGATCTAAGATTAGAGCAGGTACAGCTAAAGGAATCATGATGACATCAAAGAGTGTGTTTCTCTCTTTCAGGGCAACTGAGCTACAGTCATATCATAAATCTTCATGTCTCTGTTTATTATGCTTTCAAGTTTTTCTATGAAGCTATATTTGCATTGATTTTGATGGCCTTAACAGAAACTCCTCATCTTGTGTAGTTCTTTTAAGTTTTTGCCCTGTAAAGATATGTAGATGGTCACACTTCAGAATATATTTCTGTAATACATGCAGTATGTCACCTCAAAAGAAACAAGGGTCAGTCTGTGTTCAGAATCTATAATGTCCATTGCAGTGTGATTAGAAGCCAAAAACACAGCTGAGAAGCATGGAGTAAAAGGCAAGGGACAACCTTTTTTTAGGACCCAGACCTTTTGCAAGGCATTGTCCAATAACCCAGGTCCTGCACACGTGTTCTTGGATGTGAAAAGAAACCAGAATAAAGAAAGAGCAGATATGTGAATGTGAGGACATACAGTAAATAGTCTAGAAAATTAACCTAGATACCTGAAGCTATGAGAGAACAGTGCTACCCACCACTTAGGAAAACTGATATTTTCTGCTTTTTTGGCAGATGGGTTTAGTGATGAGTGAAAAACTGCCCACTGAGAGGGGAAGCAAAACAGACTACTCCCAAGATCTACATTCCAGCCATTTTTCCACACAGAAGATGCATCTCATGTTATGGTCTACTTGGAACAATTAAAAACAAGAGAGAGCTACATGTATGCAAGAGTAGATACAAAAGAAAAATAGCTATAAAATTAAAATCAGTAGATGGTCACCTGAGAGGCTCAGTGGCCTTGTGTTTAACACCACTGATTCACAGCTTTAAAACTATCGTTGAGATGCCATTCTTTAAAAGTAGGTGCAGTGCTGGGGCAGCATATTATTATTGCCTGTGCCTATCAAAAATATGACATGGACAAACAGACTGGCACTGTAGGCACACTCCACTTTCCACTCATTTTGAATTACTTATTTCAGTACAAAGTCACTGGGGACCAGAGCCTACCCAGACAACAACATTCACAACTAACTCTGAATGTCAGTATCCACTGATTCATGCTTTATCAAACCTGCTTGGTCCATGGCGAGGTCACAATGAGTCCATAGTACCCAGTTTAAGTTAGATAAATGTATTTTATAGTACCCTTACATTTAATAGCCCACAGCTCTGAACACATTTAAAAATATAATAGCTGAAATCAAATACAATGGAGTAAAACATACTGATTTTCTCATTCTGCTCTGAACAAGTGTTTGCTCAAACCTAGAGGACAACTAATGTTTGTTTTGTGTGTGAATTATTAAAGCCCAGACAAAACCTGACATAGTGTAACAAAGTTACCTTAAAGTTGCCAGATCACACTAAAGACCATGTCTCACGGTAAATGACTTTTCCAGCGATTTTCAGTCACAGACTTAGCAAGTCACAGGTAGTTGCAGCGCACGCCCATAATCTCCAGTCTCAGTTTAATTAATCCAAAACTCACCCTGACAAAATCTTAAATTGTAGGAATGGACACTGTGTATGTGAGACTTTACAACTAATGAGCGCTCTTCTGCAAGTATAATACATATAATGTGAAATAAGGCATGCGGGTGCTTTGGACGTCACAAACACAACAGATGCTACTGGCTGTCAGAAAAAGGGCTGAGCTTGCAATACTTTGAAACTGTACTGGAAAGTCGTCAAACACATTCTAATTTGACATAGTCTGTAATTTCTAGTTGGGCAATCTGCCATCCACCGATTACAAGATCAGCAACTGTTCTTATCGAGTTTGAAATCCTTTCTGACTACAAGTCATGTAATGTGACATTGGCTTAACACACGCGCAGCCACCTCTTCTAAGTCATTCTGCTTAATTCAACTGTACAATTGCTGCACCAAATACAAAGACAGGGTACCAGTCACTCCTGCTATGACAACGTACCTGTGTGCAGTGGGGATGCCATAGAAAAAACTGGAGAAAATCCTACACAGACAAATAGTGGCTTGGCTGGGTTACAAACACGGGAATCTGCAACCACTTTACATCACCCTGTATTCCAAACTTTCAGGCTTTATTTCTACATGGTGCCATGTCCTCTTCTCATTTATCCCATTGATATTTCTGATGAGTAATATGGGCCTCAGCAAGCAGTGTTGTAGCCTCCCTACTGCTAACCACCTGCCTGGGATGTCCTGAAGCTTCTGAATTGGCCCAGTAGCAATTCATTTGTATTGGGACGGACTGGAATACCATTTAGGGTTGGTTTCTGCTTTGCAGCACTCACTAATAAAACCTTCAGTCACTTATAACCCTGTATTATAAAAAGTAATGAATGAAAATGTGACAATAGAATATTCCTGTATTCTTTCCATCAGATACTTTGCTACATCTGGAGTCTGTGCTGAAAGGGGTACAGCAGGACCCATGCCTTGCTTGGCACATAAAGGGCCCATGTTGAGCAGCAAATGCAGGAATTCCTTAAAGATCACATCAATACTTTCATTTGCTGGCAACCTATCATTATCTGTCAGTCACCTCATGTTGTTTGGCTCCTGGGCTTTAATATCGGCTTAGTCTCTCTCAGACCATAGATCATCAGACCATTGTTTGGGTCAAAGTGAAAAGCAAGAACCAATCATGGCAGACCAGTAGTTTTTGCCTTTAGATGTGGGAGTAAAATCACATTTTGGGTCTTTTTACTGTATGGTCTCAATGTTCTTTTCCTGTTTTTTTCCAGCTACACTTTTACTGTCGGTTTGGCTTATGGTTAACTTGTTTGGATTCTGACCCAGAGCCCTGTTTTTTGACTGTGTCCTGGTTGCTGCTTATTTTTACCGATCAGCAGCAAACTCTTCTTATCATGTCACCACACCCTGTTGTTGTCAGTATTAATGTGTCCATCTTTACATACTGCTGTTAGACATTATTGACAATTCAAGTTTGGCCGATTCCTCCGTATGACATGAATACCAAGCTGTGGTTGCCAAAGACAAGATGAAGGCAAGCCTAAACCCATCCAATATCCATATTATCACTGGTTTAAATATGCCTCTTTGTTCCTTGTTAATATTAGCTACAAGAGAGGAGAAAAAAATCATTAAAATGCCCTATGGAGCAGCTATTCGAAGTCTTGCTGTGTGCAGTGACTGTCTCGTCTTTGTGATAGTAGTGCAATTGTCCTACCCTGGTCAATGATCTAAAATGAACATGGCCTAACTCTGTTTGCATGGTGCTGTGGCCTCCATGGCTAAAGTTTTCAGCTGAAACAAAGCGTGAGGACGTGTTTATGGGAACACTGCCCAATATCTATTACTGGCTAATCAATCTGTTGGGAAATTTAAAAAGGATAGGTCACATTCTTTAGCATCATAATGTTTAATAAATAAAACAAAGGAGCATTAACGTAACATCAGCCTTGCATATCGATCAGTCGTATTATAAGGTAATGGACGCTTTTGTTCCCAGCCTTTTAACAATTTGACACAATTAGCATTGTCTCTCTGATAAGTGACCTTCCAATGACATCATGTTGGTGAAATCACTCAGCCCAGTGTTCCCAGCAATAATAAACTTCTCTTTGCTATTCAGATTCATCAGGATACATCATTTGGATTAATACAACTCAGTCATTTCAAGATACTTTGCATAGAGGATTCTCATAACCCTTGGGTGTTCCTCATATCATATTTGTACCCTAATTATTGCTCCTTCATGTTAGTCTCCGAGACTATTTTCACCGCCTCAGTGACAGTGACAAGAAAGCAGCACACTCATAAAGAAGGAGTTGCAGAGCAGTGCAGTGGACAGGCATCTCACCGAGACATGGCTACTGCTTTACATTAATTGCTTGCACTTACTGGCCTTTTCCAATGAAACAAAGTGCGCACATGATGGAGGGATGGTAGATGTAAAAAATTATGAGTAGAATGGTCGCAGGATTGTTTCCTCTTCTTCCTAGTGGAAGACGAGATGTATGTCCTTAGTACTCTTGGGGTTTCACCCTGCTTTCCTCCATTTCTATCAAGGTGTGACCATTAGTACATGTGTTTTTGGAGGTTTGGCATTGTGCTTCCTGAGACTATATCCATCCATTATCAAAGCTACTTAATACAGTCGGGTGCCACAGGGTCTACAGTCTGTCCTGGTATTATCAGGCACAAGATAGGAACAAACCCTGCACAGTACCCCAGCCAGTCTCAGAGCCCTCACATGCTCACATAGAACCAGCTTAAAGGTACCACACAGCCTCTTTGTTGTCTTTGGGATGTTTGAGGAAAACTCAGAGAAGGAGTGACCAGGCCTGGATTTGTACCTAGCCACTGTGCTACCTACCTTGAGGAAAATGAATGGGGGTTCTATGTTGGTAGAATTCATCTAGACATTTTCACCAACCCAAAGGGGGTCGCCCTACATAGGTCAGCTGTGTTTCACTGGTTAACTTACATAACCCAGTTGTATTCCACAATACCTTTGGGTCTCTTCTTGTTAGCTTCATTGGAAGATGGGTCTCCACTCTGTCTCTGCTGTTATTAAGACATTGTGATTTAGCACCCCTTCCCCAGGGTCTCTATGAGGCATGTCTGCTTTACTTGACAATCCTCAGTGAATGGGTAGCACATCTTTACTTCTTCATGGAGGTTGAACTTGGGTCCCTGTAATGATTTGCCATGTTATTGCTTGAATTAGCACCTCATTTACCATTAGAAGCACTTAGTATTCCCAAAGAATGAGTGACTTTGACATTTCTCAAGGTTGGCACAAGGCTGAAGCTGTCTTCTTGACATTTCTTTCCATAACTCTGTGGCGCAAAACTCACTGGATGTTTATGTCTCTTCAAAAAACTTGCACCTTGCCTCTGTACCATTATCTTTAAAAAATGTGTTTTTATGGAATAAAAGTACCAATCAGAATAATTTTAACACAAATATTCATCCATTACTTTCAACACTACAGGACTTGCTGCCACACAACACAGTGCTATGGGGTTTAAATCTTCACCCTGTGTGTGTGCAATCTGCATATTCACTCAGTGTCCCTTAGGTTTTCTCTAGGGACTCTGACTTCATCCCGGTATGGTTGGCATCCCATGGAGGGTTTGTACTTCCCTTATTGAATGAGCTTTGGCTCAGGTTGAGAAATTAGAGGGGTTGCTAGGTGTCAAAAAAACACCTAAAGACATAATGCTGGCAAAGCAATGGCAGACCAACATCCTGAAAACAAGTGACTGAACAGTCCACCCTCCACCAAAGGGCAAAGACGCAGTGCAACGTATGGACCACCAGTGCCAGACATATCAAGAAACTGGAGAAGTCCACCTTGAGATTTTGGCTGTAAATGACATGCTTATCTGGCACATGACACATCTCTGTGCCACTGGGTTTCCTTACGAAAAGCTGAATATAAAGTAAAATTGGTGCCTGCAGCTTTTTACATCCCTGATGTTCAGAAAGATGCCACAGTTCTGCTAATGTCCTAGAGAGGGGATCAAATTCAGCAGTCTATTCTTTTCCTTTGTTCCCTATTACTTTCACAGTGGCATTAGTTTAGTACACAGACCCTTGGAGTTGGCATTATTCTTTAGAATACAGAATGCTCAGAAGAGGTGCTTAGAGAGGAAGGTGTCATCATGGGTGAAGAATAACCGGCATCAACCACAATCCCTAAGGAGGCCATTAGCTTACAAACAAATCTCTAAAGGGGCAACTGATAAGGGACAGAGGTGTCAGACTGAGTGAGACAAAGAGGGAAGCATTGGGAAGGCTGGGCTTTACAAGATTCATTCATGTGACAGATACAATTGGACATTTGACTTTTGTTTTAAAATGCATTAACATAAAACTGAAAAGTTCATATAGAGAGCCATTAATAAATATGCTGCATAGAAAAAGCCCCTCAAACCTATCTGCAGAATGTTAAATATGTGAAATTAGAAAGATAATGGTGCCCCATAAGAGGTTAGTTTTAGATCTTATCCTGGAAGCACAAGGTGCAACCATTTCTCGATGGGATTCCAGTCCATAAGGAGATAAATAGAGAAATCCCACATGAGCACAGGAAGACTGTCCAAAAGCCACAAAGGGTGAAGTGTCATTTGTGTCGCCCTTCTGAAAGCAGAGGACTTCATTTATTGTGAGTACCTCTATTGTGAAGAAGATGATTCTGCAAGGTGTCTTAGTGGAGAAGATTGAGCTCAGTAACTTCCATCCTAAAGGAGAGGAGCTTTTGATGAATCGTAGAGCTGGAGCAATAAGCTGTCTTACTTAAGGAATGTAAATTCAAAAGGCTGCTTCACAAGATCAGTCAATCAATATACAATTAATTCAGTAGACAATAAAGCTCAGAGGCTGAGAGCTTGAGATGATGCAGTATCTTCCCTGAAGAGGCTGAGCTAGCCCAGCATTCAAAGATATGACCTCAAAAAGCAGTCATGGCTAAACATCATGAGTGATTGAAAAAGGCTCTCCTACTGGTGCTAACTTTCAGACATTAAGGTAATTAAAGGTGCTGCTCTTAACTTCATGCACTGACAAAAGAGACAGAAATTTACCTTTACCTGAGAATACTGAGTTTAACGAGTTACTGTGGCTTGTTTAATTTGGCAAATGTCTGTACTTGCTGAGGAGGGATCCTTGTCTCTTTTTGTTTTCTAAGGGCAGAAAGAAAAAGAAGCTACCTTAGTGAAGGAAGTAGCACTTAGAAAGCTTCTTCAACTGTGAAGCCAGCGTCTAACTAAGCATCATACCTGTTGAGATATAGCTCAGCTTGTCACCGTCACTAAGGTCTGATGCAGCAATTAAGGCATGTGACATAAACGGCAGGGCTGAGATTCATTAGACACTTAAAGCAGGATATGATCTGGTCATGTGGTAGTGCCTCAATGTCAGAAATGTACATGTCTAAATATTACTGTTTACATGTACACTGCTTTGGGTTTGTCCTTGGTGAGAAGTAGAGCGATTGATTTAATGCTCATGGATGGGGTGATCTGATTGACTGATGAATTATGCTGGAAAATAAATGCAAGATCACAACATGGGTTAAGTATAGAAACAGTTCAGTACTGCATTCATTTTTGCTTTCTCTTGTTCAAAATGTCTTTTCTCAGATACACAGGTAGAATTTGGAGATAACACCAAGTCTCACTGCAGTTGCCCTGGGTTCCCTTGATTAATCAGTTGATTTTTTTTTCCTTTAGATGGTTTACTTTGTTTAACTGATTGATTTTACCTGCGGTTGAGTCCAATTGATTAACTTGTTGCATGTGGGCTCAAGTAACTATTTCTCCCAAAGGGTCATGGGAATTAGGGAAGAACCCGCCAGATTATGTATCTAAGTGGAACCCTCGACAATTTTTAAAAGGTTTCTGTATGAGATATTGGTATAAACACCTAAAAGAATTCACCTAATGGACTGAATGGTCTCTCATTAGTGAAACTACAACTTCTGTTCTCATATTGATTAATTCCTTCAAAAGGTTGATCGAGTGATGGATGTATTGCATGTGTTTGTGTTCAGCTGATTGATTAAATGATGTGTTGTCTGAAGTTGACCTTGATTGATTGATTTGCTGTCTGTATTTATGTTCAAGACCTTACCTGAAGCCTACAGCATGTGTTTCTTGTGTATACTGAGTTCCACGCTCACTACCCCTTCCCTGTGTAGGAGGGGGCCATTAGATACATACTGAGTAAAAATGATCCATCCATCCATCCGTTATCCAACCCACTATATCCTAACTACAGGGTCACGGGGGTCTGCTGGAGCCAATCCCAGGGCGCAAGGCAGGAAACAAACCCCAGGCAGGGCGTGCACACACACACACATCCACACACACACTATTGACAATTTAGGATCGCCAATGCACCTAACCTGCATGTCTTTGGACTGTGGCAGGAAACTGGAGTACCTGGAGGAAACCCATGCAGACAGGGGGAGGACCTGGTTAGTGAACCCAGGTCTCCTAACTGCGAGGCAGCAGCGCTACCCACTGTGCCACTGTGCTGCCCAGTAAAAATGATAATTAGTGAGATTTAAATATGTAGTACTATATTTACACTTTAAGCATATATATATATATATATACAGTATATGATAAAACTCTAGTTCTGTGAATATCATTTTAATTGAGAATGGTTTTGATAACCGTCTTGAAACTAGTCCTGTTTTTGTTCAATTTAGAGCTGTTCAGTTGTGATAGTCAATTTTGTAAACTTGTTAACATTTTTAAAGCACTCCCCAGACTGCCTTTTACTTGATTAAGATGACCTCTACCCGCATTTGTAAGTCGCTTTGGATAAAAGCGCCTGATATATATATAGTTCTCAAACCCAGCTCAACTGACCCAGTTCAGGGTCTTGGTGCACCTAGAGCCTATCCTATCAGCAGTAAACAGTGCTGGACAAGTCACTCCATCGCTGTTCCACTCATACAAAAGCCATAAGCCTAACCAGGATATTATTTGAGATGAAGGAGGAAACCAGAGTGCTCAGAGGAAAGCTCGGGTACGCACAGAGAGTACGCAAAATCCAAACGGACAACAATCAGTCAGGAGATACAAACCCAGACTTCTGATTCCGTGGGGCGCGGCCTTGCCGCCTATATATACGTTAATATACTTTCTCAAAACTGTATTTATAATTTCTAATTAACTGAACGAGCTATCTGCGTATTTTAAAAGGTGTAACACCTGTTATGTTAGCCGTTACGCAGAAGGGGGCGCTGGGGGGTGCTGTTGTCCCATCACGATCTTTTCCACAAGCCCGAGCCTCATCGTCCAGTCTGTTCGTTTCGTATTGGTCTAACCGGACTCGGTGCCATGTGTTCGCTGGGTGGCACGCGTTCTGCACCTTTCGTTGGAAATCGATTACACGCAACGATGCACTTCGTGGAGCCGGCAAAGTCTAACTGATGCGAAGTTTAAAAGGATAAAGGCGGAGTGACGAGACATGCCTTGAAGGCATATTTTATTAATCAGTTGCTCCTCTTTAGTAAACAGGTATTTGAAATCGACATGTTCCGAATATAGACCATGGAAGTAGACAGTAATTTACACAGAGAAAATATTTAAGAAATTCCTACCCTGTGAAAACTGCTAATCCTGTTTCTTGGGGGTTGATGTTATGTGAACTCTGTGTACTGTGCTGTCACCTTCCTAAACAGTGGGGACAAAAGGGTCATTTTAGAGGAGAGGCTGGTGGCTGCTAGTGTTAGGGGTTCGAGCTGAACAGTAGAGACGGACCGGTGATTAACTGTGCAGACGACAGTCCACCTCTAGAGCCGTATTTCACTTGAGTGTTCTGTCCATGACAGCGAGACTGCGCGACCTGGCCGCGATCAGATTAGCGGAGAGGTCGCTCTGTGGTGCATAGAACTCGGGTGGAAGTCTAAATGTGTCGCAGCCGGTGGGATTTACTCTTGAGGAAAAACGCGCACCCCACTCTGTCTAAATGAAAGGTAGTCGCCGCTGCAGCATCGCAGACCAGCTCCTCTGATTTGCCGTCGCTTCAGCTGCTTCTGCATTCACGTCGTGCTTTGCCAAAGTGTTAGCACCGTGGATGCGTACACTATAACACGCATGTCCGACACGTTGCCGTTTTGAAGAAACGCCCGGGTTTCCCAGTGCGTTATTACTGCATACTTGGATTACTTGCTTTGGACGGGTGCACGGCAATGCCTAGTACTGTTTTTTCACAGGTACTGGACACTGGACAGGTGCAGCGCAGGGGAAAGGGTAGCTCTTGAGTAGTGGTGTTTTTCTGGTCTTTTTTTTCATCTGATGTCTGTATTGATGAGGTTAATAAAGCCATGTCATGGTGACAGGCGCCGCGCGAGCTCCACACCTTCAATTATCACTCCAAGAAAGCAGCGCTGCCATGAATCGCAAGCGTGCGCTAAAAGTGTTGTATTTAGCGCAGGTGGATCCCACGCGATCTGGGAGATCTCGCCAAGTTGCTAAGACCGTCTTTCTCGCATCATCTGTGACACAGAGACTGTGCTAGACTGGCACGCTTTGCGACCTAAACGCAAACCGGGGAGATGAGTAATAAATGTGAGGTGTCTGCCCCCGTGTGACCCGGTGCGGGGAGAGGGAGGGACAGAAAGGCAGGGCTGGCAGGGTGCGGTCTCCAGTGGCTCCCGATCCCGGATCTCATCAATTTCCATATCTGCCCTGAGCCGTGCGCCACAGGGACGCATTCAGAGCTGACCAGAGCGCAAACCACTGCTACGCACTTTGTAACCGCTGCCCAGAGGCACAGAGTGGGCTGTCTGTGGCCGATCAGAGCTAGAAGCCGTCTTTGAACCTATGTGCCAAAACAAACGGACTTTCCTATTTATTGATAGCTCCGTGAGCCGGCTGCAGAGCGAGTCTGAGAGCAGACACAGCGCGCCACCTGCTCCGAACTTACGGCTCCCGGGACGCGGGCCGCTGTGCGCTTTGGGTATGGCGAAACTAGGGGAGCCGGCGGGCACACTGTGAGGGTCTTCTCCTCCCCCTGCCCGGACCCCGCGGGGGAGCGAAGGATACAAGAGGGGCAATTGGATAGGCTCGGAAAGCCAGCACCGCAGCGTGGAATGAGGCTGTCCGTGCTGCTGCTGCTCTTCAGCGGCTGCGCCCTGATCCTCACCCCGGCCACCGACGGCTGCGGGCCGGGCAGAGGATACGGCAGGGGACGGCGCCCCAGGAAGCTCAGCCCACTCGCCTACAAGCAGTTCAGCCCTAACGTGGCAGAGAAGACGCTGGGGGCTAGCGGTCGCTTTGAGGGCAAGATCACGCGGAGTTCGGAACGCTTCAAAGAGCTCATCCCCAACTACAATCCGGACATCATATTCAAGGACGAGGAGAAGACAGGCGCGGACCGGCTTATGACCCAGGTATGGAGGACTGCCTTGAGCCCAGTTGCGCGTGCTGCCCGCGCGGCGCCCTTTGCCCACATTCTGCAAACTCTGTGCACTCAGTTTTATTGACCCGCTAGGCTGCAGGAGAGATCGATGTGTGCTTCGCTGCGCCTCCCGAAATGAGTGAGTGAGTGACTGAGTGTGTGTGCGCGTGTGCCGATCTCCGAGCTTGACCGAACGCCGCCGGGCTTGGTCTGCTGGTATCGTCTCGACTAACCCCACCGCACTCCCGTCAAAGCTTGTCCCCGATGACAAGACTTCCCAGCTCGGGATGGCAACAGAGTAGTGATCTACCTTTTACTGGCTGGGTGGGCTTCACACATTTGGAGTGCTAGCCGCTCGTGCTTCCGCGTGCACTCGTTAAGACTTTCAGATTTTCAAAAAATAATGACGACTGACTTGAAGTTTTCGCTTACTCAACGTCCAGTACACAATAAGGCTCCTGCCGCTGAGCGTTGAGATCTACAGATGTGAAACTGAAAATCGAAACAAGCATCCCAAGGATGCAGGACCCTTGTCCGATTTTTATTCTTGCAGACATTTTTCCGCCTGGCACAGGAGGGCTTTATGCCATCTAGTAAGAAGAATTTGCCCTTATTTTTTCTGTAGGCTTTGTTGCCTTTTAGACTTTTATGGGTGTGTCTTTAAATGTGATTATGTAGAATGGACGTTTTTATTTATTAGCGGTTCGATTGTTTAAACGTGCGCGTGTTATTGTTTCGATATATGCTTTTGTATCATCTGTACCCTTCTGCCATCCTTATCCAAAGTGAGGCACACTGCAGATTCGAATGGATGTTCATCACGCACGGTTTTTTGCACCTCATGGTGTTGCGTGTCGGTTTATGTGAGGTGCGAAGTGAAGGCTCACGAGTTTCATTCTTCAGTAAGCTCAGACAATTCCGAGATTTTCCTCTGTCACCGGCCTCATTAGTGCCACTCCCGATGCCAGTTTGCACGACTCCTTCCACATTTCAGTTGTTCATTTCTGTATAGCACCTTGCATTGTTTGTAATATTATAAATCACTGGAGACTGGGCAGGTCCATTAAGGTTTGTTGGTAAAGACTCCAGTAGCAGGGAACAGCATACCTCACAGGTTTTGTGGTGCGTATTTTATTTACAAGCAGATTTCCTCTTTTCTTAAAAAGGGACCCCAAGGGGACAGTGGTCACACAGGCAATTAGGAATGCTAAGTAAACAGGTGCATCCAAAGTGGCATGCCTGCCGTTACCTGCAGTGCCACTAATCACTTCATTCATTTTATTTTTCTTTGTATGGCAGACGTTACATTTAAGCTTAAAATACAACATTCATTTAAATGAAGTTGTCAGTTTTTATTTTTGTTCTCCTATACCCAAGAACACATAGTTAACCACCTGCCTCATGTAGTCATCCCTTCTCACGCTGACAAAAGGGCACCGATTAATTTTTTTATTTTGGTAAGCCTCGATTTTAAGTTCCTACTTGGGCTTCCCTTCTGACAGTTACTTTAGTGGATACTCGCTGCATACACGTCCTTCTTCAGCTGCCAGGCTTTGTGTTGAAAAATAAAAAACAAACAATATTAAAATCTCAAATTGGTTATTGGTTTCTTCCATCACAGCCAGAAAGGGCAAAATCAGCCAAACAAATTCGCAAAGAACCAAATGTTAATCCAAAGAAACCCTGTTAAAGTGGAGTGGCATCGGCTTGCTTCAGTTTCCCACTTGTAGGAGTTAGCAGGCCGCAGGTCAGACTGTGACTACCTGTGTCTAAATTGTCATTAATACCAGCAGTATCCGTAATGTCTTCATACCCTTTCAAATGTAAAAATATTGTGTTATACATGACTGGCATATCTGTCAGGCTGCTCACCCTCAGCCCGTTGTCCTTCTCCATGGCACACCTTACAGCCCTCAGAATAAAGAAATGGCAATGCAACCATAGCAACTCAAAAAGCAAACCGGGTCCTAGTCAGGACAAAAAAAAGCACAGCCTTTTTACAGTGCCATCCCAATCATGACATTTCTGCAAAATCATTCGTTTTGTAAAAACATTACTACTTAAAGCAGGTGTCAGAAGAATAGTAGCAGACACTAACCCTATTTGGTCATTAGATGGTGTTTGGTAAAAAGTTAGCCTGGCAAACCTTTCTTTGCCAAGTGCTTCTGCTGCTTTCTTCTATTGAAGTTTTTTATTTTTTTTGCTTTTGTGTGAAACATCTCTTAGTGAGTCACAAAGTAAAAGGATCTGATGCAGGCCATGGTTCTAACATTCACAGTCTCTCAGAAATGATCACAAAATGCCTCACTTGTGGTTTTAGTCTTCTTCGTGAGAGTTTTGTTTGAATCTGCTGTGGATTTCCCTTCCTGTGTGGTGGACTATTGTGTTTAGAGGCTGGGACTGCAGAGATGCACCTTAGGAGATGGCATGGTCCATCACACAAACCTGAGTGTATATCTGAGGGGTTGTATGCGGATGTAATGTCTGATTTGCTGAAGATGAAGATGAACCAGAATTTATGTTACTTGTGGAAACATGAAAGACACTTAATTCTAACAACATGTGCATCAGGCCCTGCTCGAGGAGGTCATTTTGCCTGAGCTAAACTTCTCTGAGCTTCCCCACCCTTGCTGTCAGGTTTACTGTTACTTGGTGGATTTTTGTAATGTAATGTTTGTCATCCCTCACCTCCCCCCATCTATTTCTTAGCCCCCCCCCCCTTACCATTTTGGGGTGGAGCTGTTGTGCATGTATATTTTTTGAGGAAATAACATAAAGCCACCACATATGACAGAGACCTTTGTTTTATTTCAGACCGACTCTTTCTTGATTGGGTGGTTAGTGGTGCTGCCTCATAGACAGGGCTGTGGCGTCAGAGTTGAGGAGTCGGAGACAATTTTGGGTACCTGGAGTCAGGGTCGGAGTCGGCAAAAATGTACCGACTCCTAATAAATTTAATTTGTAATGGAAAAAAAATACAGCAAGTTCAAATGTCCCATTTCACAAACAATAGTCATAATTAAGTACTTCACTGATGTAAGAATAAAGCCCAGTGCATACTGTAGTTATGTTACTACTAGTGTGAAGTTCAGCTGTGCTATTCTACAACCTGACATTCACATATTGTAATATGGATTATGGTACATTACAAAGAGTGTTTTAAATTTATTTCAAATATAATGTGTTTTACAAGTTCATTAGAGTGTAAACAAGTATAATGATGTAGGTGGAGGTGTGTGATATGGCCTGATGTGTGTTCAGGTGTTCTTCTCTTTTGTTTAAACTGGCCAATACAGTAGAGAGTCAGCTTCCTAGCCAGTAGTTCTGTGGTTAAATGTCGTGTATGTTGCCTTCTTTCAATCAGCAAGGAAAATACATTAGCTTATTAAATACAGAGGAGTCAGAGTCAGGGAGTCAGAGTCGAAGGATTTATCTACTGACTCCACAGCCCTGCTCATAGATACACCATTCTTGGTTTGAATCTCATGCCCAGTCGTTGTCTGTGTGAAGTTTGCATATTCTTCTCATGCCTGCCAGGGTACTCGGGTTCCTATCTCACATCTCAAAGGTGATGACTTTTCAATTTTCCTCGTGTGAGTGTGCCCTGCTGTAGACTGGCTTCCTGTTGAGCGTTGGTTCCTGACCTGTGCAGAGATTAACTGTGTCCTCCCTTCTTCTTTTCTTCTTCTTCGTGCCCTCCCACGACTCTGAATTGCACCGAGCAGATTTTGGAATATGTTGTTGTTTCTGAAATTTTCAATAACTATATCAAATTCACTTAATCCAGTTTTGGGTCATTGGAGGCAGGAGACCATTGCGGAAGTATTAGAGACCAGGTATGGAGAGGCTATCGCAGGGCCGACTCATACACACACCACACTGGGCCAATTTAGAATTGGAAATTAATCTAATGTGAGTAAGGGGGTGTAGGAGAAAAAAAACAGAACACTCAGAAGAAAAGCCATGCAGACACTGGGAGAACATGCAAACACCATGTGGAAGACAAGCAGGCCTCTAGTGCCAGCTAAAAAACAAGTTTCATGTGGCAGCATAATAACAGTATGGTGTCAGCTATAATTAAAGCAGTGCTTTGCTGTTATTTTCCTATGCTTTTAAAGATATGCAGTAGAGACAACTGTTTACGTAGCCTAGTGAAAAAACCCAGAATTATTGTTCGCAAAAACCCATGAGCCAAAAAAATGCAACTTGTTACTTAGCAGTATTAGTGAAAATGGCAATTTGGCAACCGTCATCTATATCAACTTGAGATCATTTTTAGAAAAACACGAGGAGAGTAGGAATTGATGAGCTCTGCTTCAGTCTAAGCACTTTCCTGTGTCCTTATTTCTATATTTAATAGATGAAATTGAAGAGTAACACCCAACAATTGCACATATAAATATATTTGTCAGCTTATGTTGTTAACTCACCTTTCAAGTTAAAGATTTTCAAAGCAAATCTTCCATTGTTTGTCGCAATAGAAATTAAAGGAAACGCACTACTCTGCTGTTTTCCAGCAATGAGTATAAAAAATACATACACGTGTTCAAGCTATATTAAACACCAATCATTTTTTCACTTTCTGCAAAAATATCCTAGAATGTATAAATATTTAAAGTACAACACTGGTAAAACTCATAAACCTTTTTATTTCCCAGCGCAGTGAATTGGCTATCAGAGAGTTTGTCACTGGTGCTGGTGATGTTGCCGTCGCTGCTACGTGGCAGTGCAGAAGTAACCTGGCTGAACTGGGCACAAAGGAAAGTCGCTTTGAGGCTTTTCTCAGAGGTTTATCATGTTGTTGCTGACTGCTTGCTTAAAGATTAACTTGTTGTGTCATCATATCAACAGTTGAAAACTTGAGTTTCTGCGACAAAACAGTTTACATCGCCTAATATGGAGATCATTTATTTATTTTGCAGGTTATGTTTAGGCTTTTGATTGTTTTCTAGGTGAGAGTCATGGGCTTTACTGCTCATCCTTGAATTAAAATGAGAACAAACAAATGTTCTTCAATGCGTTATTTGATCCCCAGATATAAATAAAAGAATTCTATTGAGGTTCATTCTGTTCAAATCCATTCATCCATTATCCAACCTGCTATATCCTAACTACAGGGTCACGGGGGTCTGCTGGAGCCAATCCCAGCCAACACAGGGCGCAAGACAGGAAACAAACCCCGGGCAGGGCACCAGCCCACCGCAGTCTGTTCAAATCCTTCCATCTCAAACCTTCAAATATAACAGAGAAGCACTTGTGGAGGCTTATGGCACAGATGTCCTAGTCTCTGTCTTCTGTTCTTGTGATTATTTCACAAAGCTAGGATTTGGCTCATGGCTTTATCTCAGTCTCTTATCTCATTTTACTTAACTAACATAACCACAGTAAAGGATGTCTTATTTAGGGTGGCTGTTTCATCTCATTTCTTCAGATTAAGTTAAGAACTTATAGTACATGAAGTCCTGTATTGTTTAGAAGATGGCCCTTCCATCAAGTTCTCTTATTGTGAGGACCACAAACAGGCAGAGATTACATTTGAGAAGCCTCCACTCTAAACTTCACCCATCTGAAGACCATGTCACATTTCACAACTTTTTATAGTGATTTTCAGTTGATCTTTTTGAGTCTAGGGTGGTCGTGACGTGCTTCCATGACTGCCAACTGTGTGGTCTGACATACTCAACAACTCAGCTCAGTCAGTCTGTGATTCTCTTTGACGAAATCTGTTTCATTTTGTCTTGAAGTTTTTAGGGGTGGGCTTGCATGCATGTGAGTGCTCAGACAGAAGTACAGTGCTTATAATATCGCTAGGAGGATTAAGGAGCACAGATGTTTTTGACCTGACAAACTACAGAGAGAATTGTCTGTCTGATTTCACGTGTTTTACGCACCCTGACCGAATAAGCCAAGATTGCAGCTGAGCTCACCATACCTGGAAAGCATTCACACAGCATGGCCTCTGACAGGCAGCATGTTATTGGTTGTTAGAAAAACAAAAAAGAATAACTTGTGATGTTTGTGAATTATAAAAACTGTGCTGGAAAGTTGTCACAGAGTCATGTAATTTGCCATCCCCTGTGATATCTAGTCGTGTGATCTGACCTCCTTAGGAGACGTCCATCATCAAGTTTGACATCCCCTTCAACCTGAAATGCTATAACTTTAGAGATGTCTGACAGGTTCTGAATTTCTTGGTTAAGAAGGCTGGAAGATGATATGGGAGCCCACCTTAGTCAGATGATTATCTCAGACTCCTATCATGGAAGAAGATTCTTGGCACTTGATCACTGCAGTTATCTGTCGATCCATTAATTGAATCCACGTAACCACATTTTGAACCTGTTCAGAATCGGTGCCTTCCCTAGCAGCCCTGGCAAAGACATGAAGCAACCCTGGAGCGGGGTGCCAGTCAATCATAAGGCACACTCGGGCACACACCCACTGTCACTCATGCAGGGCTAAGTTAGAATCAATACTCGGGAGAAAAGTCCAAGCCGACAGAGGGACAGTGACGGGGTCAGACAGTAACATCTACCAGTCAAGTAGCAGTGAAACTGTACGGAAATCTGATGAGGGCTGGTCTAAAAGAATGTCCCATTCTGGAAATGATGTGTGCCAGAAGAGTGTGTTTTATTGGATATTTTAATGAGATTTGTAAGCCACCTTGAATTCAAGCCACTTCGTGACATTAGCAACTTCGCATCTTTTGTTAATGTTTCTTCTCACCCTGATGGTTTTTACCTCTGTCAGCAATGGGAATTTGGTCTCTACTGAGATTAGCTTGGGCCTCTGCTTCTAAAGGACAATGTTTTAAAAATCCCTTGGGCTATACAATGAATGATCAAGCTTTATTTATTTCATGCCCACAAAGGGCTTCCACACCATCTGGACTCGAAATATAACATATACAATTTGATGTTCTGTAATCTGGCAGCACATTAGTAATGCTGAAAAACTGAATATTTTGTTGCACATGTATTCCTATTACCCCAAGGCTTGCTTTTTGTTGAAATTGTTTCTCTTTGGAGGCGTGCAAATGCCGTCTCTGTGGTAAGGCAGTGTTTTTCAGTAGCAGGTGCTTCTTTGCTTCTTTCTTTTTGCATCGTCTTTAATGGCGATATCACTGTGCAGAATTTAGGGTCACTGGTTAGGACTTGTAGACTCCACTGCCATGTGAACTAATTCTCACGCCGGCAAGTCATAAAAAATAACAGTCACACTTTATTTCAGGAGACTCCTTTGGCTGTTCACTAACGTATTAACACCGCTGGATTTTATTTTTTATTTTGTTTTAGTTAATGGTTACTTAATCTATATTAACTAAGCTATAAAGAATGAAAAGCAGCTCAGCTATTAACTGCTTGATTTTTCACTTGAATTACTGCAATCTGAAAAGGTTGTGTACCTTCCTTCATTCCCAGGATGCCAGCGGGAATGACACTGGGATCCGGCCAGTTAATGAGCCCACTCCTTTATGTGAGGGGGCACAGGGGCGGAAAGGAACATCTCCTTTTTACTGAGGCCAGTCACACTGAGGCGGTCTAGGGTCTCTCTGGTGTCTTAGATTTAACCCTTTAACCCCCCCCCCCCCAATCTTTAAACTAGCTATTTTTCTTTTCTCTACTTGCTATGTTTTGCTCTTATACGCACAGAGCAGTAATGAAGATATATTCTGTGTTGTTCAAGATACTAGCCCAGATATTCTGAACATTTCCAATCCACATACAGAGTCACTATTAGAAAAAGGAAAATATTACTGAGTGAACAAGTGTCACGCCTTGACTTGATTCTTGCCTCCTGTTGTGCCGCCAACACAAGCTCCTCCACAGCTGTAATGTTTGAACATTAAGAAGGTTATGAAAATAGATGGATGTAATAACAATAATATTAAGAAGAATGTGCTATACAATAACCCAGGCTCTGTTCCTGCCTTCCATCCAGAACAGGCCGTGGCCCTCCATGGCCTTGAATTGATTTAAATGTTTTGAACATGGATGGAGGAATAACAAAAGGATTATAAACCCAAGATGGTGTGGAGTCCCATCTGTATGCTATGGTCCTGCTGTATTGTTCCATACACTATAATTTAAAAAAAAATCAGTGTTAGACAGTTTTCAAACTGAAGGAGACATAATTAAATAAACCAATATGGACACACTTTAGTTTACATATCCTTTAAAAGCCAGCTAACAATTGACATTTGTGCTAAAATATTTTTAAATACATGCAGTAGCTCTGGAGTAATCGGCACACATCGTAAACAGGAAACTAATGTCTAACGAGAGTCATTTTTTAATTGCAGATAGGACTCTTGACCAATGAATGAGGGGGATTGAAGGGCCTTCAAGTCAATGTCAATTTATTTATATAGCATATTTAAAACAACATAGTAATGCTGCGGCCAAAATGCTTTACAATAATAGAATAAAAGAAAAAACAAAAACAATAAACAATAAAACATAAATAGTAATAAAATATATGAGCATAAAATAAGATAATAAATAGAAATAATGTTATATGATCACAAAGAGGAAACCATCAGTATTACTGAAAGTCACTGAAAGCAAGTGAAAAGAAGTGAGTCTTTAATCTTGTTTTGAACAGTTCAATTGTAGATGACTCCTTTATGTGATGAGGTAAAGAGTTCCACAGATGAGGGGCAGCAGCTGCAAAGGCCCTGTCCCCCTTGGTTTTACATTTGGTACAAGGGACAACAAGAGACAACTGACCAGAAGATCTAAGCACTCTGGATGGCTGGTGTAAAACACGCAGTTCAGATAAATAGGCAGGAGCAAGCCCATGTAAAGATTTAAAAACTAGCAGTAAGATTTTAAAATCAATTCGAAAACTGACAGGTAGCCAGTGTAAAGAAACTAAAATAGGAGAAACAGAGTCATACTTCCTTGCCCCAACCAGAAAGCGAGCAGCAGCATTTTGGACCAACTGTAACCTGTGTATCAGAGATTTGTTAATCCCAGAATACAGCGAATTGCAATAATCGAGGCGAGAAAAAATAAAAGCATGAGTAGCTTTCTCAAGATCTTTAGAAGATAAAAAAGGCTTTATCTTACCTAATAGACGAAGTTGGAAAAAGCAACTCTTGACTACAGAATTTACTTGTTTCTCAAAAGAGAGGTTACTATCAAAGGTAACACCAAGATTGCGGACTTGAGGTTTGGAAAAGACAGAGAAAGAGCTGAGAAGTCCAAGACCAACTTGGACTTCAAAAAGTCATTCCCATAAGGTTTTAGTTTGCTGTTTATGGTGTGCACTGATTATTCCAGAAGTATAAACTGGAATTTGCCGCACACTGTGCAGTACACCGATGTTGTGTTCCATTCACCTAGGATGTCAGAACTGGGAATGACGTCACACTGGAGTTGACTGCATTCCAACAAAACACTCGGGAAAACCAATATGGACGCCTCCAGGAAAATCTTTGCTGTATGCAAGATGTATGTAGCGAGATGTCCACAGATAGAAGCTGAACAGTTCTGAAAGTACATCTGTGTAATGGAACACAAATAGGTAGTCATGCTAATAAACAGTGTAATACTACAGCTGTCACGTCACCA
Organism: Polypterus bichir lapradei; assembly: GCA_026402145.1. Taxonomy (NCBI): domain Eukaryota; kingdom Metazoa; phylum Chordata; class Cladistia; order Polypteriformes; family Polypteridae; genus Polypterus; species Polypterus bichir. The sequence continues at coordinate 103,841,509 of JANRMT010062814.1, read as the reverse complement.
TTTTGCATTGACATCAAGTCAGAGAAATTTGGATTTGACAGTCCAGGACTGAGTTTCCATGTAGTTCAACTTGTGAGGACATTGCAGTTGAAAACTCCAGCTTGGAACTTGGAAATAACAACTTCCCGGTTCAAATGGAATAAATAAGAGGGAGAGTGTGAAAGTGCTGTCTCTCGACGAGAAAATAAAAATTTTAGACCCTTTTGAAAAGTGTAGTGTCACTTTCCGAAATCCTTATTCCCTAAACAATACAGTATAACAACCATTTACAGTAATCTAGAGATGATAAGGAATGATGTACTTACAGTAGGTTATATACAAATAATATGCCATTTTATGTAAAGGACTTGAGCATCTGTGGATATTGGTATCTGTGTGGTCTCCTGGAACCAATCCCCCGCAGATATGCAGGGCTGACCGTATTTAACAATATTTTAGCAAAAAAGCAGGCATTTTGCAAGATTTGTGCATGCAGCTAGATAACTGACACATGGATTATGCGAAATGAATAACATGAGATTTTTTTTCTGTCTACCATGAACGTTTTTCATTCCTTTGCCATTTTTCAGCCATAGTCACTTTTGAATATAAAATATAGAATGCCTTTTATTGTCACTGCACAGATCTACAACAAAATTTTAGTGTATCCCCTAAATAGTACATACAATATAATAAAAACAGAATCGTCAACAGATTCAACATATGCTCTGCATTTTAAAGTACATACATGCATTATTTTAAACCAGTAAGCAATAAACCATTGAAACTGTAAGTAGTGGAGTAGATCCATTTTGCAGTGATTGCAATGAGTCGCCGAGATGTTGTACTTTTGTTCCATTGATGCCGTGGGTGAGAGTGAATGACATAAGATCAAAAGCGCTTAAATGTAGTAAACAGTTATTTAACAAAATTTTGTTCTCTCTGGTAGAAGCTTTTCAGTAGACGTTTTCTTCTCGATTGCTCATGAAAACATGAGATTAAAAATTTTCTTCAGCCACTACTACAAAGTACAGAGGGTAAGTAACGTGTTAAAAAAAAAAAAAAAAAAACGAATATTTGTAGGTAAGGCATTCCATCATAGCTCTAGAGTGCAGGGTTCAAATTCCAAAAAAACTTTCTGAAAGGTTTTCTCTTCTTTATATAGATTGTATGATTTATCTCAGGTTTAGCTATTGAATGGTTAACAAATCGTGTTCAAGAGAAGGTAAGACAATGGCCTGTGTACACCGCAGACCTCCTAGGTTTCTGTATACTGTGTAGTCCAAGGTTAGCTGACACTTTAATAGATCTTTAAAAATGGGTTGAATCAAATAAATGTGTATAGAAAAGTTCAACATATGCGAAGAATAAAAGCCTCAGCTACTATTTCAAAAAATAATCCATAGCATACAGAGAAGTTTTCAGTCGTTTGCATTTTACTGATAACAGTGACAGAAGACATCAGAGCTGGAAAGACCTGGATGGTACTGATCACTCTTCTTACCCTTACAGTTCTCCCATATCTGTGAATTATTAAAACATTACAGGTTTTTATTTTTGTTTTCATTAATCAATTTAATTATGTTCTGGAAGAAGCACTGGAGTCCTGTGGTGGGCTGGCGCCGTGCCCGGAGTTTGTTTCCTGCCTTGCGCCCTGTGTTGGCTGGGATTGGCTCCAGCAGACCCCCGTGACCCTGTAGTTAGGATATAGTGGGTTGGATGATGGATGGATGGATGAAGAAGAACTGGACCCAGTTTGGTCCGAATTTGTTTGAATGTGTGTGAAATGTTGCTGTGGTAGGCACAGTACATGCAAATACAGGGTGGTCCAGATCTAATATTGCAGATCCAGATCGTCTGGATGACTTTGATTTATACAGGGACGATTCCAGTTCGGTGTGAAGACGATTCTTCATGTCATCAGTTCGCACACTTCTCAGTGGTCCGGGATTTTTCGGGTGATTTTCTATGTAATAAACTTAATAAGTTATAGCGTAATGAAAACTGCATAATTAGATCTGGACCACCCTATAAATCTCAGTCTTTGTGTATGTGTTGTTGACTGTTGTTTGTAAAAGTGTATAAGATGAGTAACTGTTAGCACAGTAACAAATTTTAAGATAATATTCAACCAGAGCAGTTTTTTACTTTAGCATTAATTTTTATCCGTTATGAACATTTAATTTAAGGTGTGTTGTACTGTATTAATAATAATTCACTATATTTACAGTATATAGCACTTTTCATAAAGAGTGAGGAGCTACTTCATCCACTACCAATGTGCGGCACCCGCCTGGATGATGTGACGGCAGCCATTCTGCGCCAGTATGCTCACACATTACCTATTAGGTGGTAAAGGAGTGAGGGACAGTTAGCCATTTCGAGATGGGGGTGATTAGGATGCCAGAATAACTAGGCTGTGGCGGGCAGTTTAGCCAGGACATCAGGATACACCCTACTCTTTGCGGTGGATTCCCAGTGACCACAGAGAGTCCTGACCTCTGTTTTACATTTCATCCAAATGATGGCGCCATTTTTACAGCACAGTGTCCCCGTCACTGCCCTGGGATCCACATTCAGACCACAGGGTTAGCATCCTTTGCTGGCCTCACCAACACATCTTCCAGCAGCAACCCAAATTTTCCTGGTTTGGTCTCCCATCCAAGTACTGGCCAGGCCTGAACATTCTTAGCTTCAGGTGGATGACCTCTTCTGAAGTGCTGGTGACATGGCTGTTACTATTGTAGAGCTACAGATTGTGAAGATCATGTGACATGAGGACCACAACAGCAATTAAAGGCCAATGCATCCTATCAGTTTTTCTTAAGTTATGTAACACAAATGTAGGGTTACAACATCAACCAAGCACACTGACCCACACTCTAATAATTTTCAGTCACCATTGCTGCCATGGCTTTGAGATGTGGTACCAGAAAACAATGCCATGCAAACACGGGTAAGCATGCAAATTCCACATATGTAGTGCTTTGACTGTGATTGAAGCCCAGGATTATGGATTTAAGAGGCAGCCTCATTAACTAACCATTGCACCACTTTGCTGTGGCATGGTATCATATGCTAATAAGTCAGTTAGGTTTTCTAAATACTGTGGTGCATCAGTAAAAATGAAGAGTGTCAACTTATCCTTTTTCCAATAAAGTGGGCATCCGCTTGTCATGACACGTGAGGTATTAGCTGTTATTTCACTGACCCTAACCCTCCAATAGTAAAACCGGTAGGATAGCTAATTAAATTTCTGTTGAGGCCTACAAAAATAGCATGTAAGTTACCAAAGCAGTGAGATGTCTAATGTCTTACAAAATGGGGTGCTGATGCTTTTATCTGCCTTGTGTTACATTCTGCCTCAGTCAAGCCCTCAACGATTGTTTTTTCTTCTTCTTTTTCTTCTTCTTCTTCTTCTTCTTCGTCATAGAGACTTGAACCAAAGCACAGACCATGTGCAGGAGACTAGCAGTGATAGGGTGCAGTTAATAGGTTTCTAGTCAAAAATCAAATTGTGATAAAGTGGAAGAGATTGGTTTTGAGGGGTTACTGGAAAAGACTGGAGTACTGCCAGTGATGCTGCAGTGAAGTAAACAAGATGGTCGGCATGTTTAAGACTGGTAAAATGGACTTTAGGAGACTGGCAATGATCAATATAAAAAAAATGAAATTATAGCAGTGATGAGCAATGCTGACTGACAGTGAAAGGATGGACTGCCCCAGATGGGATGATAGGTGCCAAGAATTGCTAGCGAATTGTCTACCGTACACCGATGCTGAAGCAGACACACCCTGCCCACTTCAGTCTTGCTTTTATCACCACTATGAGTGAAGTGGGTTGAAGATGTATTGGTGAAATGCATCTCTGGCCTGCAGCTCCAGACTGTTTACATTTTAAATATGCATAATTTCTGGATTTCATATTTATGCCGGCCAAGAAGTGAAAATCATTAACGGCGTCTGCCTCCGTCTATACTGCCAGCTCACACTGCATGAATAATTCAGCGGGGCTGTGCGGCCCGAGACGCGGGGCGCAGTAATGCACTCCCTGGCAGGCGGCCTGCTGTCCACACCGCTCTAGGACGGCTAATGGTTTCTCAGATGAGAATATCCCTCATGGCTTTGACATTCAGACTCACAGATGTAGTTAAGATTTATGAACTGGGCGGGGAGCTAAAGAGGAGGTGGAGGCCTCCGTGTTACAATTGTGCTGGATCAATTATTCAAAGGGTGTTTTTTTTTTTTTTTTTTTATCAGCATCGTCCATTGTTGTTTCTGGCCACTGTTTATTTAAGGCAGTCGTGTGAAGATGACCTTGCTAATACCGCAGCACCTTTAAAAGTGTTTGGTGTGTTTATTACTCTCTCTGACAAAGCCTACTCTTAGATGACATTGGGTCCATGGCGCTGGACTCTGGCCAGTCTCTGAGACACATGCTGGTGTGGCTAGGCAGAGGCAACCTCAAGCTGAGCACTAGATTTCCATTACTAATGCCACCACCTACTAACCTATCTAGCTGCTCAATCTCCATTTTTGCAATGGATTTCATTTTATTCTTTAGCACCAATTGTATCCCACCAGATCCCAGTGATGCTTTTAGAGATTCAATGTAAGGTCACATGACCTTAAGAAGCCAACATGCTTTCTGAAATACACCACAAAGAAGGATAAGGCATAAATACCCACTGACTTCAGAACAAAGAAAAATAGTTGAGGTGGTTCAACCACAAGAAAAAAAGTGCTAGTGAAATCTTCTTATGCTTTTATTGAAACTTCTTGCAGCGTTTCACCAGTGGACACTTGCTCTTTGCACCCTGAGATTCTTTATTAATCAATTCATGTACCCTACTTTCCTACCTCTTTGATAGTTTTTAAGAACTGCATCTAATGCACGTAACTCTGATTACTGCTTCCTTAGCTCTACTTGGTGACTCCTCCTTTAGTTAGGTGTATTCGTGAAGCACCTCTGTGATTTTTTTTTAACGCCTTGATCTGGAGTTGCACCAAATTGATGGTTGTTGACTTATGAATAACAGAACCAGAACTTCCAATCAATTTGGCTCCAAGATGACTTTTCCCTACCATTTCAAAGCAGATTCAAGGACAGTGGTCAGTGCTCTGTTCAATCTTCAAAGGCCGATAAGAATCAATTCAAGCTATTTACTAGCCCAGTACTCTAGTGCTTATTTTAACAGCTAATCATCTAAGCCTAGCAGTCTCATTAAAAACTTGAGGCCACTGAAAACTTTCTGCTCTCTCTGGTCTGTCTGTCTGTCTTTGCATGTGAATCCTATAGGCCTCTCCACTTGGTTTGGACTGCTGGACACAAGAATTTGCCCCAATGGCCTCTGCCATACATCTCGTTATCAACACTGTTCCTGCTTTGTTGATTTTAATTGCAGGTACAGTTTCTTTAGTAAGATAAGTTGTCCTTCAAAAGTGCGCTGCCAAGCTGTTACAACAGACGTGCACTTGCAAGGCTTTCAAGTCTCACTGAAGTTGTCCAGCTAGGCATCAGTGAACACTAGACTGCCAAACAGTGGAGGCAGGACAAACCAAACATCAAATTTGAGATTTAAATAGAATGTTAACAAGAGTCAGATTTGTGGAATGCTATAAAAAAAAGTGTATTTATATATATATATATATATATATATATATATATATATATATATATATATATAAGCGTATATGAAAAATGTATCTTTTTGAGCAGGCCTTTTTCCTCCCAAATAATATTCCTTTCTGCTTTTTTTTAATGAATCCCAGACAGCCGATCTGCACATAATTCTGAAATTGCACTGCTGATTTCAGTCTCTTCATTTATCATTCGACCGCAAACCATTCTGAACTTGAGGAGTTATTAGGTCCAGCTGGGTGGACACTGCTCTGTAATTGGCCATCACGGCAGGAGGTGGAAAGTGTCTCAGTGTCACAGTACAGGAGGGATGCCCGCCTCAGGCTCTTGTGTTTTATCCCCAGGGTGCCCAGAAAGCACATCATCTTTCCGTGTCTGCTTTGATATATTGGATCTAAAGATTTCTCTTTCTTGTTCATTTAGATGTGTGCCTCAGTTTTCCACAGTAATGACTTCAGTTTCCATTCTGCACCTTTGACACACACCTTGAGATCTTTGTCACTACAAAAAGTAAAAATGAAGTAACTTTAAAATTCTTAACGCAATTGAACTCGGTAGAAGATAGAGGATCTAGTTATTGTGTGCCAACTCAGTGCTCATAGCATATTTGTGGGATGCCCTTTGTGATTTCCTTTCTTTCATTTATGAATGGGAACATAGAAAAATTGTGCTAATAATATTCCAAAGAAAAAAAAAAGAATGTTCCGGGGAAGCAATTTTCTGTAGAACTACTCAAAATTCCCTAGTCTTGTTTAAGGACGGCGGACGAATTGAATCTGATCTGCGTAGAAATCAAGTGGACTATCCTGCTCGTCTTCAGTTTTTTTGAAAGACCACTTGATTGCATAGCTATAATAACTGTCTTAAATTACTGTCTACGATGGTTTATAATTTTTTTACCAAATACTTTGTAACTTTCTAGTACTTCTTTATTATCTGCCCTGATAAGTTCTGAGGATGGACATCACACTGCTTTTTGAAACTTAAGACATAAATCACGCAACTTTAAAACATTTTAAAGTATAATAAGACAACTACCATATATACTTGCGTTTAAGTTCTCCCGCGGATAAGTCGGGGCTTGATTTTATCGTATAATTTCCGGTATTTTATAATGTTGTCGTATAAGTCAAATGCGGAAAACTCATGCTATTGGTCCAAGAGATTATGATATGCTAACGCCCTCCTGAGAGAGTAACCACAGAGCACACTGCCTTTTGTTTTTCTATGTATTGTGTCTACGTGACCACTCGGTAATATCCAGACTATTCCAAAGTGATGTTTGTACTGTTTTGTGTTTTTTGTATCTCACACCCTCATACACCTTTATCGTAAGAGCATCACTTATCTACATTGGAGTATTCGATCAGAAGAAAATATGAAGCTGGTTTTATATTAAAAGTCGTTGAATTTGAGAAAGAAATTGGTAACTGTGCTGCTGCAACAGAATTCAATGTGTCTGAGAAACTGGTGCGAGATAGGAGGAAGCAAGAAGATGTAAAAAACAAATTAAGTGTCGCATTTATGAACGGGCATATAAGTCGGAGTCTGATTTTATGATCGATTTTTCGGGTTTCAAGACCCAACTTATACGCGAGTATATACTGTAAGTGATACCTATTGTTAGCCACATAAACGTTTGGAACAGCCTCCCATATACTTGAACCCGGCTGCAAAACGTTAAATTGGTTGTACAGTTGTGTACAGATTGGAGTCCAAAACAGAACTGTCTGCGTATGGTTAAGATGGAGGTTTTAAAGTAAGGCAGAGAAAGTAAGGTAATCGTGACCAGTACTGGACATGGCATCATCGGGGTCATAACCGGACGTGATGTCATCAGGATCAGGGGCAGGAAGTGACGTCATTGAGGCCAGATGGAATTTCCTGTAATTGGTCTGCAGTGGAAAGAGAGAAGGGATTACTGCACCTCACCACCCCTGGTCTGGTACGGAATTACCCTCATTTAAGCCCTTCTAGCTGCCTCACATGTGCACATGTGCACGTGTGCGACACTATATGTATATGATCATTTAAACACCAGTCAAGGGTCTATATGTAGAAAAGTCATAGGGGCTGCCTCCTCTGTTTGTCACTGCTTTACTATTCAGCATTTCATTGTGTAGAAATACAGGCAGTTAGAGTCAAGCAAATGGCATATATTTTCAAAATGCTCATAGTATTGTACGTTTTTCTAGTTTTTTTTATACATGCATCTACAGTTCAGATCTGTAAATCATTTTGCATGAAGAATATGTGTAAATGTAGTGATAAATTTATTTTACATAAAAATAATGTAGCTTAAAATTTGATCTTACTGTGCATCTTGTTTATACAATCCAAACTGCATTGGGAACAAGAAGAGAATCTACCCAGGAGGAGGGACTACCTCATCTATGCACAACTCCCATCACTCATACAGGGCTAATTTAGAGTTGGTAATTAACTGAACACACATAATTTAGGGACATGTAAGGAAAACCCATACAGACACAGGAAAAATGTAAGCTTTCCACACACAGTGACCAGGCTGAGATTTGAACCAAGAATAGTCGCGTTTGAGGCGGTAGCACTTGTCACTGCACTACTGTGCTGTCCTGTAGCTTAGCAGTCATGTTAACTAATAATCTAAGATACATTTATTTAATGATAAAATTCCAATATTTTTTAGGTACATTAGAGAAATATAGAGAACAGAATAAGTTCTGCCTCCACATATCACTGAAAAGAAAACTTTGGGTATAGAAGATGAATGGAACAGCATAGCAGCAACATGTCTCACATGTTGCCTTACCACAGAAAGTAGAATTTGCACATCATCCTTCATTTTGCACAGGTCTTCTCTAAGTGTTCTAGTTTCTTTTGACATACTCGAGACATGTACATTTGCTTCATTGGCCTGCTGTGGTAAGCTGTAGAGTGTTGGTGACTACCGTGCAAGCAGTGTTCCCAGGATAGATTCTGATTCCTCACAATCCTGGAATTTAACAAATGGGTGTGGAACTTGAATGTTGAATGTGTTTGTATTGCCACGGTGTAAAAATGGCAGGCTGGCAGGCACAACTGAAAAACAGATCAGGAGATGGAAGTGAGAGCCAAAATCAAAAGCAAAGTGTGGTCATAACCAAAAAGAAAGACAATCTTGCACCAAAACCAATGCACAAAGCTAAACCTGAAGTTAAAAAATAAACTCTCAAATTATCTGGTTACTGAGAATTTGAGAAACTTGCAAGAGTTTATTTTCTACAAACTTGGACACCATCTTGGTGGCACCATTGCTTTAAATACTGATGTGCCTCAGATGTGAATTATTACTAACAAGAAAAGTCTCGTAATGGTGGTGCCCATAAAACAAGACAGCAGTGTGAAATCCATAGCAAAATAATGACACATTTAATCAAAGGTTCACAAACAAATTGAAGAAAAAAGTACGAGTAAATGTAAATGCAATCCAGGACCGATCCTCCAGTCCATAACTGTGTCAGTGAACAAGGTAATAAACTTTAGAGCTACAACATCGAGGAATGAATTTTGGACTACTAATTACTGTTCACCTTGCACTTGCAAAGGAGGAACTGGTGGAAGTTTCCTACTATAAGGACTGAAATATGGGCTTCAATCAGGACACCTGAAATGAAGAATCTTAAAATGGAAGAGAAACACCAACCTCTGTGTAACTGCAGTCTTTAAAGTGGGATAAGGACCAATATAACTTGGAGCCTTCATCTGCGATGGAATCCTTAAAGACCGATCTCACATAACAAGTCAAACCTTCCACCCATCTATAAAGTTTAGAGCCATTCTGCACGTTTGCTCAATACAATGCTTGGCAAAGGGTTCTGCCATCTATAGGTTTTCCCATACAAATCTAGCAAGGTATGCATCCATTCTTGAAACTGAGGAGGATTTAGACACAAAATCCAATAATGATTGTTTAAACCCAGGGAGTCATTCAAAAGTTGACTTTTTGATTGCCAAATTGTAGAGAGTATTCCTATCAAACTCTGCTACAGGGAACACTGACATTGGCTCAGATTTATACAAGTTTGTAGTGCACCTTAAGAATATTTCTAAGTCACAAATCACCCGTTTAGTCTTCATTGGTTTCCAAATAATATTCTGAGGACAAATTAAGTTTTCAAACTAATTAAAAAAAATTGTTAATATAAAATTCAGGACCCCAGTCTAAAACTCCTAACTTTCGAAATCCATGTAAATCTCAGCAATAGAAACATTTGTTGATTCTTTGGCAATGGATAATTTCTTCAGGGGTATAAAGTGAGCACACTAAGAAATCCTATTTACTGCCACTGAAATAATTGTATAATTCTGCGGAGGCAGCAGGTCAGTTACATAATCCATAATTTCCCATGGTCTACAAGGTCACTGATCTAGGGCCTCATGTATAAACAGTGCGTATGCACAAAAATATTGAGTACTCCTGTTTCCATGCTCTAATCGCGATGTATAAAACCTAAACTTGGGCATAAAACCATGCACATTTTCACAGTAGTTCAAACCCTTTTGTACGCAAGTTCTCTGCTCGGTTTTGCAAACTGGCGGCAACCAACTTTGCAGTGCTACTGTTCCAGTGTGGTTTCCCTTTCTTTTTTAGATTCACATCCCTGATGCGGCTTTATCATATACACTGAAATTAACCGCATATTGTTTATTAGTTTAAGGTATCTGATTGTAATTAACCTGTAGCAATATAATGGTCCACGGAATGGTCAAACTATTCTAAATGCAATAGCTGCTTTAGCATTGTTACTCTCACTGCACTTTATTCTTCTACTTTCAGCCATTCCTGTTAGGGGTTGCCACAGCGGACCATCTTTTTCCATATTACTCCCACTGCACTACTCAGAGTATTTATATAACTGTATCTGAGTGTGGAATCACAGCTCAAAAGTAGCTCATCGGAAAGAGGATTATTGGTATAGCATCAAACACACACAGCCTCAGCCATGCTGCCTATCTGAACTGCTCTCAAACCGCAAACGCTTCAGAGCCTTTCTTGTACGGACCTCGTGGTTCAGAAATAGTTTCATCTCAAGAACTCTAAACACAATTCAATCAGTCCATCAAGTGCTCCTTGTAGAACTGTTTGTACTTATAAGTACAATCACCTCACTGTAAACTTGCAATACAGTTGTAATACTGCACAACCTGAGCCACTTTATAAAACACGTATTTACATATGATGAAGATATCATTTTTAAGATGAAATGCAGCAAAATATGTTTATTACATTATACAGATAAAATGTTAACATCATTGAAATAATCTGTATTTTTAATAATTAAACATGTGAGGACACGGTGTCGCAGCGCTAGCAAGGAACTGGCGCCTCATTCAGGGATTGTTCCTGCCTCGCGCTGTATTCTTGCTGGGGCTGGCGTGACACTGGAAGGATAGATGGATAGAATAATTAAACATGTATTACGAAGATATTTCAATGTTCCTTAAAAGTTTTGAAGAATCGGAGTTCTAAGCTTGCAGATGGCTTAACATCTATTACTGAGCTGATTGTGTGGCGATTGGGTACTTGTAGAAAGAAAAGGAAGGACAGGAATTGGGGGTTAGTATGTTTGAAAGAGACAGTAGTGCTTGTGTAAATTATTTAATCGAAGGTCACGCATGGCGCAGCAAGCATCTTGCGTGAAGTAGGAACAATCTCTGGATGAGGCGCCAGTTCGTCATTATCACTGTGCCACTGTGTTCCATTGTTTAATACATGCTTTAGTTGATATGATATGAATACTGAAATAATATCAAGTATACATACATCCATCCATCCATTATCCAACCTTCTAATCCTAACTACAGGGGTCTGCTAGAGCCAAACCCAGCCAACACAGGGCGCAAGGCAAGAAACAAACCCTGGGTGAGGCGCCAGCTCACCAGAGGGTATCAAGTATACATGTCAGTATTTAAATTATTCAGAGAACTGTAATATCATGAATGTAATGGATTCTGTGTCCTGTCAGAGGAAGAGAAAGCCCATTTAAGAAGCACGTAGTGATTCACACACATAGAGCACATAGAAGAACACATACAAAACAAAGCTAGTTACGATAGGATTTGAGAAACTAGTAAATTAAACGATTTAAAGATGTCATTTATGATGTTCTGCTTTAATGACAAAATAAACCACATGATTAAAGTGGAAGTTTCGAGATTAAAGTTGACATTTCGAGTTTTTTTCCCCACTGTGTCCCTATGTTTTTTCTTTTCTCTGTACCATAATAAGCTTTCATATGACACTCAGACGGTGGGCTACGACTCGCCTTTTCACGGCGACTTTGATATCTGACAACTTCTTTTTTATTTCGAGCACTGTGCAACTTTGTGAACTTGAGCTTTCGAGTTTCTCTGACACTCTATGTCACTCGATCAACTTCCTTTTGTTGTTTATACCACTGTTTAAACCAACAAATAGTATGTTTTTCCTTGCCTCCACTTTGTATTCGCTGAAATTCTTCTATTTTCCTCAGTGCTTTTGCCATTGCCTTTTCACAGAACACTGAGCTTAAGGGCTATTTATATTGATTTGCATATTCAAAGAGGCATAATTCTGGGAGGAGTTGGGGTGGGGCAGCAGGCGCGTGCACGTGCATTGCTTTTCACGCTGACCGGGATTTATGTATCGGAAGAACGTGGAAGTTGGTGTTCATACAGATTTATGCATCTGGATTTTTTCGTGCATACAAACATTTCCACTTTTGTCCGTATACCATGTTTTAGTGTGAATTCTACGCAAGGCGTTATGCATGAGGCCCCTGGTGAGAGAGGAGGAGTAAGTGGGAAAATTGGGCTCGTTCGAGGTTGATGAAGCCTTAATTGTAACACTGGAGGGCTTATCCCACAAACTCGCATCACATGCTACTATAACATAACTGGCTTCTTGATCTCAAACCAAACCTCCCCTCTAAAATTGGGAGAAACATAAAATAGATTTTCTGGAGTAAGTCTGAGTAGCTTAAATCACAGAATGTTCCACATCTTCTAAGGATTTTTCTGGTGGCAGAATGTTTACAGGTTCCGAAAGAGTCTCATCTGGATCGCATTGTCTCGAGACCTTTCCATTCTTTTACCCTGTCCGGTATAAAATGATGAAATCAAGTCAACTTAAAAGTAAAGCCCATCTGGCCTTTCTGTCTTTAATCATCAGCCTGTTTTCAAAAACACTAAATTTTTGTGGTTGCTATAAATAACATACTGATGCTTAGTCCCCTCCAACCAATGATGCCATTCTTTTAAGGCCAGTTTTAGAGCTAAAAGCTCCCTGTTACCCACATCCTAATTGTGCTCAGCTGGAGATAACTCTTTAGAGTAGAAAGCACAGAAATGAATCTTTTCAGTGTCTGGGAAGCGCTGTGACAGTATGGTTCCCACCCTGATACTTGAAACGTCAACTTCTACTTAAGATTGCAATGAAATATCTGGAGAACGTAAAACAGGAGTTGAAATGAAGGTGTTTCAATAAATCAAGTGACAGCAGATCTTCAAATGCTTTGGAGATGATTGTTAGTGAGAGAAGTAAAGTTAAAATATTTAATGAAAAGTAGTAGTAGTGGTACTAGTAATAGTAGTTAGAAATTTTAAAATAAGTTGGTATTTGCTTGACACTTTTTGGTAATTTCCAGTTAAGAACTGTAGTCACATTTGACTTATCTCAGCTTTGAACAGAGTTAGAGATTTCATGTTCAAGAAGAATAACAGAGGACCTGAGATATTCACGTTTTTCCAGTTTTACAAATACAGTAAAACCTTTGATTGTGAGTAACTTGGTCTGCAAGTGTTTTGCAAGACGAGTTAAAATTTTTAAGAAACGAGTGAAGTCTTGCAGTATGAGTAGTACGTATACGCTTTGTCTGCTGAGCGTCACGTGATCACAACTGAGCTGAAGGTTCTTCTCTCTCTCTTGCGACGGGATTGTGGGTAATCGTCTCCCATTCTCTATCTCAGTCGGCGTGCCTCACTCATATAGTCAACATCCGTAGGAGCGTATACTGTTTACTATAGCTTAGTGAACACGTGTGCGTTGTAACATGTGAGTTCCTGTCTTGCACCCCAAAACACAAGGCCGAGTCTCAGTACTTTAGCAACACTAGCTTTATTCAGTTCGAAACAGGAACAGCACTGTTATTTATTTCAGCGGGATCTACCGCTCTCCTATACACAGACACAGCAGTCAGGCAAGGTCGTGGCCAGGTTAGTGGCCTGCGGTTGCTTCGGGACGCTCTTCTGTGTGTCGTCCCGTTGGGTGGAATCCCAAAAGAATTTAGAAACCTTACAGTGCGTAAAGCATTTTTTTATTTTGTGTCCAAGTGTAGTGTCTCTACAGGCAGAAGCAACTGTCATTGGATAGGTTTCTTGTTAAAGTCGCAAAAAAAGAAGAAGATTCCAGTGAGCCAACTGATAGCAGGGTTCCATTAGTTAGAGTGAAAGCCATCCTACACAATAACCCTCCTCTCTCTCATCTCCCTCACACCAGCCATGATTCTTTTCAAAGGTAAAGCGCAGGTTAATTTGTTTTATGTATTTTTACTTTATATTTTGTATTAATCATTTTTATATGAATAGTTTTGGGTTGTGGAACAAATCATCTGAGTTTCCATTATTTGTTATGGGGAAATTCGCTTTGATATAAGAGTGCTTTGGATTACAAGCACGTTTCCAGAACAAATTATGCTCGCAAACCAAGGTTCCATTGTAAGTTATTTTGTCGTAGTCTGGCCAGAACTTCCTTAGCATGTTATACAGTAGATGGGATTCAAAGCTATTTGAAAATAGACTATTAGTGATGTAAACCAGTGCCTAAACCCTCAACACATCTCTACAAATGTTACTGACAAAAGACTAAAAGACTGCTGGTGCATTTACCAAACCATATTGCATAGCGCTATATTCAGAATGTCCAGAAGACATTTTCCACTCATCCACTACTTTAATATGCATAAGATTGTAAGCACGTGTCTAACTAATTTAGTGAAAATTGTCTTGTCACACCCATGACTTTGTTTAACAATGAAGAAATTAGAGGAAGTGGGATAACTGTTTTTAATTGTGATTTTTGTATTCTCTGTAATCAACACAGTGCTGGTATGTCCTGTCTGTTTTCTGGACAAACAATAATCCTGCCCCAATCAGAATACTGGACAATCTAAAAAAAAAAAATGCATACAAAGATTTTCTTGAAACAATGGTCATGCGTCAAGACAAAGCATAAATCCTGCTCTACGGCAAAGGTGCACCAAGTAACAATTCAATTGAGCAATCATAATCTCCATGTAGAGATAACGCCAAATATTTCTTTTATTCAGAACATCTTGAAAATCGTGGTTTAGTTTCTATAGCAATGGATGAAACGTGACACTATCTTTGACTGACAATGTACAAAACAAAAATATTGTCAATATTCAATTCCATATGTCTAGAACAGCCACATTACAAACGTCATTTCTCTTGTACAAGTTTTTTGAATTCCTTAACACATTCCTCGTCTTTTTTCCTAAGTTCCATTGAGTGAGGTGCATCTTTTGTTTTAGTTCCTGCTTAAGTTGCTTTTGAATGTTCCATTCTAACTTCCTTTCTGCAAATCTCGTGCCAAACTTTATGGCTAAACTGGTGCTACATCTGTTCCAACATCATGACTGGCAAGTTCATCTATTATCATCTATTATCACAAATTTTAAACAATGAAACGTAGGCTCTTCACTCTCATCCCACATCTGACACTGTCCATATAAATGTAATTGTGTAATCATTAATGGTTTGTTTTCTCTGCCTGAAATCAAGCAATCAGTTTATTGCCACTTCTGTCGTCATAAAGACTTCCAAAGAAAACAGCATAGATGATTATACAGAGCTGACACCCTTTCAAGTGGCTTATCATCCAGTAAAGATATTAAGAAAGATATTTTTTCACAATCTACAGCAAAGGTGTGAGGTTGTTGGTCAAAGACCACTCTACACAGATTTAAGAAGCCGCTTCACTTTTTTAATCCCACAAGAATCAAGATGGATGTGGTGTTTGTGGTTCTTTTGTTGTATTGCTGCTAACCAGAGGAGCTGCATTAGAAGAAAAAAAAAATAAACAAACAATCCAGCCTTTGTTGTATGTGGCTGAATTTTGAACTGCTATCTGTTGAAATGATGACATAAGATCAGCAGCCTGCCGCGCAGTTCTTTCATGCCCTACCTATTGAACTTGCTTAATCTCATTAAAATCTAGTTTTATGTCAGGGTCATTTGTTTGAGTTTCTGTTCTTCCCCTGCATAAGAAAGGTGGGTTATAAAGACAACGAAAAAAAGACCAGAAGACAGAAGATGAAAAGTCAAAAACAAACCAGGGTCCTAACTAAAAAGAGACAAATGATCAGGCATCAGACCAAATATAGACATCCAAGCTTAAAATCAAAAATTATCATGCAAAATATCTGGTGAACAAGAATTTAGCACCCAGAAAACAAGACTGCGGTGTGGAAACAACAAAATAATGATATAAAAAAAAAGTGATGGTAGCAATAAAATATAGGAATAGCATCAATACAGAGTACACTAAAACCATGCTATCAAAAATATCAGTAAAATAATAACTACAGTATAAACAAATAATAGCCATACTAGTCTGATGAAACTTTCAACATTACAGAAGTGGAACATAGTCTTAATTATTCTAAAAGTGGCGGTAAACCTATTGCTGTTCATCTAGCCTCAGAAATATAAAATGTTAACATTTTTTAATGGCACAAAATGTTACATTTAAATTTCAAATAACAAAGGAATAATCTTTTATTGGGTTTGTTAATGCTGTCCAATAGCAATAATTGGCTAAGGGATATGCATGCTAAAACCTACATTATTATGCTTAAAATTAAACATTTCATGACTAAATTTAATTTGATTCTTAAAACAAGTGGGAAACAAACTCGCATATTGTTTCTTCTGTCTAAAGCAGGGCTGTTCAGTTAGCAGATCATGGACCCTTAAATTCTATATTACCAGAAACAAAAAATGGAAATTGTGGTTTTGAAAAGAAAAACGTCTGGCGACAGCTGACATTCTGTAAAAGACACCCATTTTTCTTATTTAATTTCCAATAAGAACTACTCCAATAATAAAAAAATGTAGTAAAAGAAAACAGAGTAATAGCTGACCTATGAGCCTCATACTTAGCCTTGGGGCAATATGGTGATGGTCAAAAACAAAAGAAGTCAATCAAGCAAAGGCATGGATGTGTTTGTGAAAGTTCATCCAAGTAACCTTAGAAGACAAATTGTAATTAGATGCACCGAAGGAATGAAAATATGGCGTTTATATATAAGAAAATTCCTGTGTTAACATATGGAAAATGCTCATTTGCCTGTCAGAGTTGAATATGGCACATTTTCCATCATACTTTACTTTTCCAGGTCATAATGTGTTGTAAACTGCAAGAGACAGATTATCATTAGAGGACCGTAATGTGTGTACATATATACTATACACACACACACACATATATAGAGTCACAAACTCCACAAAGAGCCATAGCAAGGTTTGGGGCAGCCACCCGTATATTTGGTTTCCTGATTGCAAATAAATCATAGCACTGATGTGCACAAAACCGCGTCCAAAACAGAACTGAGGGAATAGGGAAAAGGTGGAGGCTTTTAATGGGGAAGACAGGAAGTGAGGTCAAAGGGGTCAGGCTCATAAGGGTCTTCAGCCATCGGCTCGAGCCCGGACGTGACATCACAGGGGCCGGAGCCGGCAAGGTCTTCTTCCATAGGCTCGGACCCGGAAGTGACGTCAAGAGGGCCAGGTGGAATCTCCCGTAAATGGTGTACAGGAAAGAGTCAGTGCACTGTGCCACATCCCGGTATGATTCGGAATTGCCCTTACTCAAGCCCTTTAGCTGTCTCCCTTGCGCACGTGTTTGACAATATATATATACGTTATGTCATTATACAGTATCTATCTATCTATCTATCTGTCTGTCTGTCTGTCTGTCTGCTATCTTTTGGCTGCAGTTATATTGGATTGTAAATAAACAGTGAAGTGAGTTTTGAGCTTCCCTTTTACTTTGTAGAGTATGTATCTTTCCTCCATTCTCATGTGGCTTTCCTCTTTCATGCCCACCACTTTCCTTGGTTTTAATTGAATTAGTACCACTTTCTGTTTGGTTCTCTTTCTCCCTACTCTAGCGCCACCTTAACGTAAACTATAAATAGACAGGAAATTAGAAATAATTGTTAACCAACTGTTTCTGGTTCCAGGTTAGCAAGACTGAAAGTTAGTCCAAGGATGGATGGATTTTAAAAAGTATTCTTTAAAAAAATCCATAAAGTGAGTATCAGAATATAGGCTCCCCTGCAGCCGGCTTTGAAGCTGCTCATTTGCGTGATGGAATACCAGATCATTCTGTTGGTGACTCATCCTCAGGCTGATGTAACTTGTCAGTGCTGTTACATAACTACCCCCTCAAAGCTACTGTCGCCATTGACCACTTCCAACTCCTCGCCACAGCGCACAAATTGTTTGGAATGTCAGGGTGTTCTTTTTTGTCACTGTGGTTGTGCAGCCAGTGACAAAGACACAACAGCAGGTGTCAGAAGTGTTTCGTTGCTAGTTGACACAGCAGGGATGTTCAAAACTGTGCTGTCATATGGTGCAGCAGACTTGTTTAAAGCTGCACTTCTGTCTTGTGATCTTCCCCTTGTATGTAAAACCTTCTCATGTGGAGCTGCAGATGTCCTGGTCTCTCAGTGATCTGACTCTACAGCAACATTCCAGATCAGGACCTCAGCTCTGAGACTCTCCCTTTTCGGCTGCAACATAACACTTCTATGGTCAGCCTTGTCCTTTGCCTGTGCATTATCACACTCAGCTTGTAGAAGAGTGGCAGCATGTTCTGAGATACATTTCCTAGCTCCATGACTAGCTCCCAAAACTCTGCCAGTAGTCAAGCACCCAGACCTATGGACGTTAGCAAATACAGAAAGTGATAGTGGAGCTGCAGAAGTAGAAGTCACTCAGCCATCTTCATGTAACTGGCATTTCAAATCCTGAATCTCAGCCTTGAAAATCTCCAGTAACTCTTTAGAAGAGCCCTGCAACTTAATTTTGGGTCTCCACGGCACTTGGTGCTTTTCTAAGTCGGACTGTAGGTTTTCTCCTTGTCCTACTGAAGATACCAATGTCATCACTACAGAGTGCTGATGGATTCTTGGGCTCTTTAACATTTCTTTTTAGGGTAGCTCTCTATCCATTAAAAAGAGTGTTGTTGCATACATTGGAATTCATTTGTGACCTTGGCAGACTCTGCAGCTTTCATGATGGAATGCCAGTTCATAATGTTGGTGACTTCTTCTTAGGTTGATGCAACTTGACAGCGATGTTACTATATATATATATATATATATATATATATATATATATATATAGTACATATATATATATATATACATACAGTGTATATATATATATATATATATACACACACAGTATAAATGTATAATACCTTAGTATGTTCTCACTTCTAAGGATGTCACATTCTTAAGTGCAGCTTTTTAATGGCAGTAAGGAGATCTTGGGTTCACATCCTGGATCCTCCCTGTATGTAGAGCACTTTGAGTAGTGAGAAAAGTGCTATATAAATGTAAAGAATTGTTATTATTATCTGATAAGCAACAGCAAAAAAACTGACTGATCTTAGGTCATACAGTCCTTTTCCATGTTCATTAAATGTACATTTTCCAGATTGCTTTATTAATGCCATTATCTGCTGTGTGGATTTTTAAAGTAGTTTTTTTGCATGGGTCCAACGGTGTAGCAGTTTAAGAGCCAAAGGCCAGAGCAGACCTGAAACTATTCAAGCTTCACATTGTCTTATTGTGGAGTAGATAAAAGTACTGCAGTGGAAACAAATGCTGCCCTGCATAATATAACCAAGAAGCATATTTGAAAAAAGAAATGCTTTATTATAGCACAAAGTCCCTGTCTTCCCATTTAAGTTGTCAGTATGGAGCTGTCTCTGAGATACTGGGCATTAGAAAATGGCTTCAGAAATCATTTTCCCTTCAAGGACCTCTCACAGTTACCAGACTGACTGAGTTTCAGAGAAGAAGAGGAGGTTCACCACCTGGCAGAACTGGGCACCTGCATTTATTTGGTGAACTGCCACTGTGTAGGACTTTCAGGACTCAGTATTTCTGTATGCTATGGTTATACAGAATCAGGACGTTCACTTGGCCAAAGATCTGGGGCAAATCCATGCTAGTAATAATTTCCTAGTCCTCCAGCAGGACCCCAACAGGCCTGCTGTCCCACTGAGAGCTCTTAGGAGGTCAGTAAATGGTGTTCTAAATTTAAAACAGCCTTGTGGATTTATCTGCAGGATGTGTTATGTGGTAGCTGAGTGTTAAATACTACACGTTTTTGTTGAATTTGTTCCGTCTTTGCTACATTACTCAGACTTGAGCTGCTTTTACATCTATCACTTTCATGATTGTCTAAAAATAAAAAAATCTTTACATCACTGGTTACTCTTGTAAACCCATGTTCTTTTCTGCTATTCAGTTCCACTTATAATTGGTATTAATGGCTGAATAAGAAGTGACTATGATTGACAGCTTATTCTCTTGGCTTGATGGGGCTGTTGACAAAAGATATTTTGCCTAAGAAACTAACTTAAGCAATTAACAGCTTATGAAAATATTGGAAGAGCAGTTTAAGTAAACACTTAATCTAATTTTGCAGTATGAAAACGAGAAGAATGGCAGAATGCTCTGCAGCCTCACAGAACCTGAAAAAGGCTCCGATTCCCAGCAGTCTGCGTGATCACCCCATGTTTGTGTGGACTCCTCCACAGAGAGTCCCAAGACATGCCATTAGGTTGGCAGATAACACTAAAGCATCTTGGGTGTATAAATGGCCATAGCATCTTATAAGATATGCCTTCCACAGGTTTTCATAGTTTGTCCTTCAGTTCTTAGCAATGATGTTAAGAAAATATGAAGCATGTACCCCACAAGTTTTAAAAAGAACCTTATGTGTCCTCACATGTCAGATGCATCGTTATAACAGTTTCTGTGCTTGATTCCAGGGAAATAAAGGCACTCACCTCAAATATCTTCTTCTACTTTCTCATCAAATTGTTGAAGGTGCCATCACAACATACCCGTCTGAAGAAGCATCACTGTGCAAATGCTGTGTTCATACGCTGTGAGAGCTGAAGTTTCCAAGTTAGACATGTCCCATGAGTACCGTTCTAAATGGTAACTCTCAAAGGGAGAATTTGGAGACGGTTTTCAACTGAATTCACCAAATTATAATGCTACACTGACCTCTGACCTTACTTTATGATGTGAAATTTAAAAAAAATAAATAACTTAGCCAGGTATAGTATTTGGAGTTCACATTGCATTTGGGGTGATGCAATTTATTTGAAGTTTATTTTCATAGTAAAAATAAAGGGAATCGTTAATTGTGTATGGTGTGGATCAAGAAGCAAATCATGACAATCTGTTTTTCTCTAAAATTCCGACCGTGAATGAACATGAATAAAACAAAGTGGGAAAGTGTCACAGCACAAATGATAACCATACAAAACTCACATGTGAACAAAGCAAAGATTTTCGTTTGGTTTTAACATATTTAAGCATTTCATTTGTTATCTTCTGCAACTTCTGAACATGTATCTGTGTCACTCAGTTAGCCTACAATTTGCTTGATTCAGGGAAATGCTTTGGTGCTGTGGTAGGAACAGGGACCATTCAACAAACGCTGGCTTCACTTGCACAGAAGCGACAATTCAGTGGCTCCTGAACCTGTAAATTCCGAATTTGCTGTTATTACTAATGTGATTAAGTGCAATTACTCCTTCTCATTTATTATATCTTTGCACTTAATTATAAATTGTATCCAGTAATTATGCATGCACAGAGGTTATAGTTTTGAGTTGCTTTTTATCATCGCTATTTGCCACTGTCCTTCATTTCTTGACATTTGGTTTTATGCTGGCTATAGCTAAGATTAGTGTGTTTTTATATATAAAGACAGGAGAGCAGTTTTCTGCTAGCAACTGCCTGGAGCATCAGTGATGCTGAAAGACTCCTCGTGCTTACAGTGAGCTGTGCCATCTCAGGGCTCAGTCTAGTGGACGTGTCAACTTTATTTTTATATTCTGTGGTTTACGCCAAATGCCACATGTATATAACAAGTCACCAGTCATCTGCATTTATGGCAGCATAAAATATCAGATAGCAGATTATTATGTTTTCAACTTATTTCGTTTATCAGTATTATTATGTTTTTGACTTATGTTTATTAGTTTATTTATATGCAATTTTCCCCTTCCCAAATATTCCCGGAAAAGGAAGTGCTACTCTGATTTGAATTCACAGACCTGCTTTTCTTCCTAAAAGACTGTTTTGTTGCAGTTAAGCTCATTTGTATTTACCGTATATACTCACGTATAAGTTGGGTCTTGAAACATGAAAAATCAATCAAAAATTCAGACCCGACTTATATGCCCGTTCAAAAATGCGACATTTAATTTTTTAATCTCACATCAGTTTCTCAGACGCATCGAGTTTTTTTGCAGCAGCACAGTTACCAATTTCTTTCGCTACTTCAACAACGTTTAATTTAAAACCAGCTTCATATTTACTTCTGATCAAACGCTCCATCGTAGATAAGGGATGCTCTTACGATAAAGGTGGTATGAGGGTATAAGATACAAAAAACACAAATCAGTTCAAATGTTGCTTCGGAATAGTCTGGTTATTACCGTGTGGTCATGTAGGCAGAATAGAAAGAGAGAGAGAGAGAGAGAGGGAGGTTAGGAGCACACACTGATACAGTGCATTGCCGCACCCACATAGAAAAAATTAGCATATCATAATCTCTTGGACCAATAGCGTGAGTTTTCCGCATTCGACTTATACGGCTGACATTATAAAATACCAGAAATGATACAGTAA
This sequence comes from Polypterus bichir lapradei, assembly GCA_026402145.1. Lineage (NCBI taxonomy): Eukaryota > Metazoa > Chordata > Cladistia > Polypteriformes > Polypteridae > Polypterus > Polypterus bichir. Next base: position 103,818,919 of record JANRMT010062814.1, on the reverse strand, counting down.
AATCAAGTCCTGACTTATCTGTGGGAGAACTTATCCACGAGTATATACAATATTTATTTGGTACACTGAGTGGCCACTATGCTTTTCTGGTGAACTAGTGCAGTACTGTGATTAGCACCTCCATGGACCTCTCCTTGTTTCCAGTGTGGATGGAGGTTACACATTTACTGTGCTTTCTTTAGATATCTTCCTACATCCTTAAAATGACCAAGTTTGGCTGATTAGAGGTTCTAAATTCCCCCATTGTGAGAGCTGGTGTCTCTAACTCTACTCTGCCAGTCATTCAGTGTCATCTGAAAACTCCCTGACAACCCCTTGAAAACAAATGAATCGAGGTGAATTTTTTGCCATTACAGGAGGTAATAAGATTGCAAATGTTCAAGATAGCATGCCGACATTGAACCTCACCTGTGCCTGACCTCTTCAAAGGATGTAAAGGTCATAAAGAGTATTATTGCTGTTTCCTTATCACTGTGTTTTATTTCCCCTGCTGTTCTTACTTAATACACTTCACCTGCTCCTTGACTAACAATGAGGGTTTCTGATTGACTTTATACTGTTTAAAAGGAATGAGAAAACAGAACAAACACAAAAGCTGAATGTTTACACACAGAGATAAGAATGCCTGCGTAGATAGCTGCCCCTGGAGTTATTGATACTGTAATTTTATGTAAATATATACAGTTAATATAGAAAAGGAAGGCAGAGTCAGTGAAATTCACAGCAACGTACACTGCATCTGGCCTACGATGTTTGTACTGGGAATTGTCTGTGCTATTAGCAGTCAGTTTGCATAAGGGAAGTACAGTGACAGTAAAAGATACTTTATTACAGTGTAATAATAATATAAAGTAAAGTAAACATGTAAAGTCTAGTCAACATAGTCAACACAGTTACTTATTTTGCTGTTATTGTGAGACAATAATTTATTACTAAAAAAATAATGTGTTTTGAGAGCGAAAAGTAGTTTCTCAACAGTGATACATTATATATAACCCAGAGCTGTTAAATATTTAATACAAAAATGTGTGCAGTATTTTGACACTGAGTTACTCTTACACACCAAGCCAGACATTTATTGCTTACGGTTGAAGGCTATTATGTAAAAAAACAAAAAAAACAAACATAAATCTTAATCTCCTGTTAGTTTAGAAAAAAAGTAATAATGAATTGGGGTAAATTTTTGTCATTACACGAGGTAATAAGATCGCAATTGTTCAAGATAGCATGCTGTTGTTGGGAATCTATGCCACATAAAACATATTGAACCTCGGACCAGAAAACTGAATTATTTTTGAACAGGTTAGTACTGCAGTTTTTGTCAGAGTGGTGTTTCTGCTCTTGAACTGTAAACTGTTACTGGGTCATATTTCCAATACAGGGTCATTCAAATTTGAACATTAAATTATCTATCCATCCATTATAAAACTGGCTTAATCTAGTTCAGCTCTCCGGGGTCAGCAGGAAACAACTGTCACTAATTTGAGCCCAATTTGATGTTGACAAATAATCTAACATGTAGATGTGGGAGGGGAACCAGAATGTCTGGGGGAGAAACCCACGCAGACACCTTGAGAACAAAGCCACTGAGCCCAGCATGCATTGCGTGACTATATCATCCTTCATTAAATTAGTTCATACTAAATTAAGCTGATAATAATAATCATGTTAGTTTTGCATGTACAGTATGTCCTTAGTGCCCAGCAGTAGACCATGGCCTTGTTAACATTTGGTTCCTGCCTTGTAGCTAATGTTTCAAAAATGGACAGCAGCTCCCATCGATGTTGTATTGGGAAAATTACAAAAATGTATGAATCATTTGTATCACAGTATTCACTTCACAGTACCAAATAGAGCAACAAATTCCAGTTAAACATTCAAGGCTTGGTGGAGCTATTGATTATTTGAAAGCTGTCCTTTCTCTTGATTGTCTGAATGTCAAATTCTAACACTTGTAGCAATACAGACAGCACTTTGTGTGTTGGGGGGCATGGATGGAAAATTTTAAGAATATTTCTCTACAAAGTACATGTACTTGTACTTGTATACTGCAAAGGTTTGTGGGATTTTTGTGTGGGTTGTGATAACACATTATATTATATTATATTATATTATATTATATTATATTATATTATATTATATTATGCGGTGGGTTGGCTCCCTGCCTGGGGTTTGTTTTCTGCCTTGTGCCCTGTGTTGGCTGGGATTTGCTCCAGCAGACCTCTGTGACCTTGTAGTTAGGATATAGCGGGTTGGATAATGGATGGATGGATATTATAGTATTTGTCCTCCTTGTTTATGGTGTTTGCATTTAACTGATGTTTCCCTTTAAGATCCTGTAAGTTTCCTTTCAGCTGCCTGATCTTCTGAGATCCCTTAAGTGTTAAAATGCATACTGTTATGTTTGCTTTGTGCCATGTGATTCAGTTGTGTAACAGTTTGGGTCTCCCACCTTGTTGCAGTTGGTAAAGACATTGATTCCCAATGACTTCAGATGCAAGAAAGAAGATAATAACGGTGAGGTGGTTACACACTGCCTTGTATCTAAGATACACAGTTAAAACCCAGTTTTAACAACTGTCTGTGTGACATTTCCATGTTCCTCCTGCACGTTCTTCTTGACATTACAATACAATACAATACAGTTTATTTTTGTATAGCCCAAAATCACACAGGAAGTGCCGCAATGGGCTTTAACAGGCCCTGCCTCTTGACAGCCCCCCAGCCTTGACTCTCTGAGAAGACAAGGAAAAACTCCCAAAAAAACCTTGTAGGGAAAAATGGAAGAAACCTTGGGAAAGGCAGTTCAAAGAGAGACCCCTTTCCAGGTAGGTTGGGCGTGCAATGGGTGTCAAAAGAAGGGGGTCAATACAATACACAGAACAGAACAAATCCTTAATACAGCATAATAATACAAATTTTAGAAGCACGGAGCAGAATTTAACTGTAGATGATATCCCATAATAAGATTTGGATATTTTTAGAGTCCTGGAGACCTCATCCATCAAGCTGCCTCCCCAATTGGCCATTCCAAGGCTGAAATGTTGCTCGGCCAGCCAATCCGATAAAAGGACCCCTTTTTCCCATGATTCCTGTGATCCTCCATCCGGGATGACTTTACCATAGGCAGGCAACAGCTTGGCAGGAGGGCCATGGCACCAATTGCCACATTTGAGTACCGAGAACATTGTACTTTTTTTCCCACATCCTTTCGACATGCACGTAATGTCTTTAATTTAATATTGTTTTTTATCAGTATGGTGCTGCTGGAGTATGTGAATTTCCCATTGGGATTAATAAAGTGTCTATCTATCTATCTATCTATCTATCTATCTATCTATCTATCTATCTATCTATCTATCTATCTATCTATCTA